>CM031242.1:1021056882-1021406882 GCA_018340775.1 Taxus wallichiana var. yunnanensis
ATTGGACATACAATTTTTTTCTTCCTTGCTCAGATTGCTACCTAGCTAGATCTTTTGTGGTTTATCCTTTGTGCCTAGGTCATGCTCTTCAACATCCCTTGAGGCTAACATGTGTCTGTTGACAATGCAATCAACATTATCAAATTTTGATTCAAGTGCTACCAAACCTCTAGGAATAGTATTAGTCTTCAACTGAATGATTTCTTTGCCAAATAAAGTCCCCTTTCCATCATCCACACAAACCATTGGCCCCCATCTATATGTTGATTGGAAAATTTTCCTTGGCTCAGTAAAAACCTTTGTACTTGGGAGTCATCTTCGAGCATTTTCCAGTGTTTGACATTGTCAGGAACAGATGGCCTAGTCAATACCTCAATATTATACTCACAATAGGGGGATATAGTACAATTTTCAAATCTGGACCCCAATACAGCCAACTTATATGCTAAAGTATTGTACTTCCTATTGTGATGTATTATGTTGAAGGAGTCAAAAATTTCAATGAAATCCTGAGACGACATGTTTATACTACTTTATTCTCTTATTTTTTGTTGCATCAATTTTCTAACCTTCTTGACAATTAGCTCTGAATCTCATTTAACAATGATGTCTCTAACACCATATTTCCATGTAATCCTTAGACCCAAGAGCGAGTGCTTCATACTCAAAAATATTGTTAATGTACTCAAAGTTGAGTTTAAAAGAGAAAACAAACTCTTCCCGACTGGATATATCGAACAATACCAACACCATTTCCAAATTTAGAGCAAGCCCCATCTAAACAACAAAGTCCAAGGAGAACCTACTTGATTAAGAGAAATGCATTGATCAATTTTGTGCTCTTTACCATCAGCAAATCCAACAAAGTTATCAACATAAGTGTTAGTGTATAACACTTCATAGGAAACATTATTGGGATCCTCAATGAGATGTAGCATCTTCTTTTCACCATACAACTTTACAAGGCTTCCCTCAATAGGTATAGTGGCAAAAGACATATCCATTTGCACACTACCACCCACACTAGTAGCCCATTTTCTTGATAACAACATTCCCCATTTGGCAGGGCAATCAACAATAACAACATCTAGTTTTAAGTTCTTGCCTAGGTAAGTTGCAAGTTGCACTATCAAACCCTTGACACATCCAACCACTGGAACCTCTCTGGAATCCATGGAATTGCACTTCCCATAAGATGTTGTCACTTTGATATCTAATTCATTCATGACCTCAAGAGGAATAACATTGCATGATGCTCCAGAATCAAACATATAGTTGTGTAACAACATGTCCCTAATAATCAGAGTAGTGAAAAATGGATCTAAATTTAGTTGGGACTCAACCAAGGATGTTCCCAAATATACTTCTGGGTGGCTCACCTAGTTCTTCCAACACTTGGGGTTTTTCCAACTCTGCAATGGTAGGAGGAGTCTCAACATTGTTTACATTTTTGCCTTGGGTAATATTTTCTTCTTTCAATCCCAAATACTCAAAGGCCCTTTTCTTGTGCTTAGGAATCCTAAGCAGCTCAACAATTGGAACAAAAATATTGATCTGACTCAAGACTTGGGAAATGTCATAAGGAACGTATTTGGGCAAGGAAACATTTGGAGGAAGACTGAGAAACTCATCTGACAACAAAATATTTTTCATGGTCTGAGCATGGGCAGGGATACCAGTTCTGCTTGGGGACACAAGGCTTTTTCTAGATGTATCTTTCTTAGGATTTTCTTTTGAGATATTGGTGAGAACTGGAGTTTTTGGTTTGGCCTAAGGCCCTGCCCCTTTGACAACTTTACTCCTAGTGTTATATTCCTTTTCATGGCCAACTACAACATTCATTAACAATTGCCTATCCTCCTCAGAAGGGATTCCTCCATCATAATTTTTAATCATTAATTCCCTTAAGTATTCAAAATCATTACTAGGCAATTCAAAATATTGTACCATATCTATTTCAAAAGTATGAGAGGGAGGAAGGGGTAGTACCGGTGGATGCAATCCCGAGAAATATGCAAAGTGTCCGCACTCGATTAATTTAGTCAAAGTTACTCCTTCTTGAGCTTGTAGAGCACCCCACCATGCACACATCATCATCAGTGTCATCATTAGCTTCCTCAAATTCTTTGTCTTCATCACATGGGACATGTGGCAAGAAACATATATCACACCACTCAAATTCATTAGCTTATTCCACAGTAACAAATCTGGAAGTCAAAGGATCAGGCACAATTCTAATCTCATGGGTTTAGGGCTGTCTATTTCCCAACCCCATGGGTCCTTTGCCTCTGTCATCACATCTCTGATCACCCCTAGGATGATTTGAAAATATTTCTTGACCTTGGGAACTTTGTTTAATCCCTTCACCGTTTAGGCTAGTTTATAGGATATTTCCTTAATGTGACTCGCCAAAGTTTTCACAACCTTCTCCAGATCCACAACTTTACTTGACTAAGGCTTCTCTGGATTGATTAGCTTGATGCCTTCTCTCTTAGGAGGTTTACCAATTGCCTTGATGTTATTTTTAATCTGCAAAGCCATGGTGAAGGCATGTATCAATGTTGTTGGGTTCTTATCCCTCAAATAATAGGCATCCTTCTTATTAAAAGCATCGATTATTTTATTAAACAAGAAACATCACTTGGATTCGTGGATCACAGTAGCATATTTTAGGTCTTATTGAACCTTGTATTCAAGTCATGAATAAAATCATTAGGATTATTTTTATATTTTCAATTTTGATAAAAGAAACCTAGGGCCTAGTTTATCTCCATACTTTGCAATTTAAAAGCATTCCTCACTTCTATCCATGAATCAATGGAGTTATCGCAATGATTTATACTAATCCTATGCATCCTCCTCTAGAGTATGAATAAACAACTTTATGTACACATCCTCAAATTATATCTCAAATTACTCCCTCATATTGACAAAAATCTTTAAGTGCTAATAACCAAGAATAACATTATTTCCATGAAATTTAGGAAATCTATTTCTAACATCTTGGGGCACAACATTTGGATATCCAGCCATACCTATGAAATCTATAGGACCAAAAGTGTTCACAACAAATGGAGGTCTAGGTGGGGGCTAGGCCATATTATTTTGGGGAGGTGATTTTACAGGAGAAATAGAATGATGGGGAGTGAGGGGTTTGTGGGGCACATGAATGCAATTCTCAGAATGAATGTTCTCTAAAAACTCTGTTTCTTGGAAGATCCTATCAGCTTTAGAGAACATAGGGACAAAATGAGATGCAAATTTTCAAATACAAAAGAAGGCCCCTCTCCAGATGGAGAATTCAGATTTACAAAAATACTACTTGATTCAGAAGCACTTGAGGAAGTATGGAAATCTTCAATGACAGGATGATCAGTTTCCACAATTGATAACTCTTTTCTTGATTCCTGATCTCCAACAACTTTCCAAATTCTTCTTCCTTCAGAATTTGTCTTTCCTATCTCTGGAAACAACCTTCTAGCAGGGTCTTTAATGAAGAAAGATCTTCTTCCTTCCATCTTTGCAGAGATTAGTGATAAATTTCAATTGACAGAGGTTAAGACACTGGTATTTATCAAAAGTTAATTCAAAATGGAGTCGCCACTAAGGATTTTCACCTTAGTTGTGTAAATGCACTAAAATTGGTCTGTCAAATGTCTGTCAACACTAAATTCATGCAAAGCTTCATAGATCTAACCTTCCTTTACCCGTATTTAACATTGTTGATGTAAACTTAGTGCAAAAACCAACAGAAACTGAAATATTACATGCAAAAATTGTAACTTTTCTCAATTCTTACAAATCGGGACACAAGATGATGCTTCAACAAAGTATTTACACTTAGAGTATGTAAGAAAAATTACCAGGACCAAATATAAGAATTCCTTTAAAGATCCCCGACAACAAAGGCTAACTGGTGTTATTGCGCATAAATAAATCTCGAGCTCAAATAATCCCCAAAGAATGGTACTAATAAGGTGTTGTTGCTACACAAATAAATCTTGGAGCTTAAATCAGGTCCTTGTAATAAGATGCCATTCTAGAGTTGCTATCCAAATTGATTCTCCCTTGGAAACTTAGCAACATCAAAGATTTAGAAAGACAATGAGAGACATACAGATCATATTATGAATCATTTTTGTATCCAGGAGGGAAATCTTCCGACTCTTTTCACTTGGGCATCGGAGAAATGGATAGTACCTTCGTTAACGATTTGATCTATCCTCACTACTTTAGGCTATGAATTTCGACCAGGGTGAGAGGACTGTTTTGTAACCTCTGTCGGTGAAGGAGAATGAATATATCCTTCTTTACAAAAAGTGAAAGGGGACCCGAGAAAATATGATAAATGCACCACAATTTAACTCTCATGAGTTGTCACTTCTAAAGAAACAAGTTGATATTTTCTAAACATGGATAAGGTTACTAGAGACATTATGGAATCCCGATTGCTTTTGCATATTTTGTGATAGAATTTATACATTTGTGGACATACAAGGAAAACAGGGGTAGTTCAAGTAGGATTCATTGTTTTGAATAATTTTTTGGTGGGAGATTAAGTAGGATAAAATTGATTATGCCAGATCTTTGAGAAACTTCACAACAATTGGAAAACTAAATGAAAGAAACCTTTATAATAGCTAAAATATTCCTTTAACCGTAAGGTTTTCATCAACGGAGGCCCAAATTTCCATGGTTTCACACAATCTCTAAGAATTTAACACGAAGGCTCAAGCGAAAGACTCAATTAAACATTAAAACCCCTAGTTCCTCGTGCCTAAGATACACTCAGAGGCTTACAAACAATCTTTATCAACAAAATGATAGTAAAGTGATTTTAAATTGTTTATCTAATCACATGATGAATGCTCTTCTTGAAATGAAATTGAAAATGCCACTAAAATATCATAGGGATGAGATCCTGTGTGATTCGAGGGACTTTAACACAAGATTGCAATAGGAATAAGAGAAACTACTTGCAGACATTCTAAAATAAAGCAAACAATTTTTTTCCCAAGATTGACACATGATTAATTCGAAGTTAATTAGATTCATCAAATAGGGGAAAGTTTCTTTTAACAGATCTCGAGCTTGTCAATGGTTGTACAATCGCAACCAAATTCACATGATTGAAATCTAAAACACAGAAATTAACAAGTTTCTCGATTAGTCTCTCGGAAGATGGGCTTTCTCAAATTTTCTCATAAGATTTCAACCCCTGGCCTTTTGTAAGCATATTCTCATTACATTTATACATTTCAATCGCTCACTCATCCCAAATTCCCCCAAAAAAAAAAAAAAAAAAGAATAACATCTAAGGAACCTTTGCTTGTTACCAATTTGTCTCAGAAAGTGATGTTTAACAAATTTACACCCGCAAATTGCAGTGTACAAATCATGAACTGATCACGTTTCTCAGACCCTCAACTAATGACTAGGATGTCATGCCACAAATTTTTAATAGTCCTTCTAATCTTTCTTTTTATTCTGTCATGCGAGAAATCCTCGTTTTAATCATTTTCTCGGCGGCCTTGTATAACTAGATCTGAAATCCTTTTTTTGACCCGAGGCAACACCTTTTTCATCCTCTACACCTGCAACCTTCATCATTTCATCCTTTTCCCATTCTTTCCATTGTAACCCTACTCTACATCCAACTTCTTTGGTAATTCACATTTTTGCAAGTGCTCAAGCAATTCCAACTTCAAAATATCAACCTTTACAATCCTTGGATTCACAAATTAAGCTCTAAATCCATTTAATTGCACTTTGCAGACAAAAATGACAAGAAATTTCATCAAAAATTGATGAAAAACAATGTGTATTTGCATCTCTAGGAGTCTTAGAGCAAAAATGGCAAAAAAAAGATGCAATGCACATCAACCATTGATTCTGTGCCTTCTAATCTTTAGATTAGAGCCGTCCTTGTGTTTCCTTGGTGCAACTACAAAGGTGAAGTACAGAGGAAAATTTACAAATAAGCGCAGGACTTCCACATGCCCTGGACCCAAGAAAATTGCATTTTGGCCTTTGAAAATTCTCAATATAAAAGAAACCAATAGAATCCTCCACGTGTCTCTTTGGCACACCTTTGGTATGGTGCTCAAAAGAGGAGACCCCAAACAAGTGTGGGCTCACCACGTGTCTCAATCCGGTAGAGTTTCTTGAAAAAGTTGAATGACCAGTGGAAGGTGCCATGTGTCTAGCGTCTGAGAAATTTTCATTGGCCGTTGAAAAGTCCAATGAAGGGTAGAGATCCTGTGGAAACATCTAAGTGTACCTCCTACGCTTCTTTAAAATTAAAGTACAGGGGTAGGTCCCCAAACAAGCACGGGCTCTCCATGTGTCCCAGGACTTAGAAAAATTACTTTGAAAAGTTTAAGTATAGAGAGGAGCCGGTGGAAGCCTCCACGTGTATCCCTGGTGAAACTTTGAGATGGTGCCCAAAGCGAGAGACTCTAAAGATGTGCGGGCCTACCACGTGTCTCCTTGGGGTAATTGCTATGGTAGGTCCCCAAGGTGGATCCTCAAATGAGCACTGGCCCTCCATGTGTCCATGGTCCGATAAAGCTACACTGGACGCAAGAAAAAATTTCTAAGTCTAGGCAAGGCAGCGGAAACCTCCACATGTCTCCCTAACACAACTCCAAAGGTCAAACCAAGAGGGAAATTTTTAGATGAACGCAAGCCCTGCATGTGGAAAATAATTGAGTTTAAGCGAGCCTTATAGTTTTAAATTGCTCCGCTGAGCCACATCCAATCAGAAAGGACCACATTTCCACGAATTTTGAGATATAAATTGACAGGGAAAACACACCCATCAAACCATAAAATGCAAGGAAATCACCATTTGCGCCCATAAATCAATCTTTCTGTATGGAAAAAGAATTTGGAAATGATATAAGGCCCAAATGTGATCCACCGAGTTGCATCCAATAAGAAAGGACCACGTTTCCACAGATATTGGGACAAAATTGATAGGGAAAACAAAACGTGATTATGGAAAAAACAAAAGCGGAAAAACTGAGTTTACGCCCAAGTTACAAATTCTTTCACATGGATAGAGGAACGGAAAAAAAATTCTAGATTTAACGTGATCCTTGACCAAAGGAAAGTACTGATCATGGAAACCAAATTAAGGATAGAGCTTTCATGCATCAACAAAGGGAGATAGAAAATACGACAAAGCCTACAAACTGAATAATTTCAAGGACAAACGGGGTGAGATCAAATTGAGCACCAACAAAATCTAATAGAGAAGAAATGACAGACAATATGAAGAGTTAGGCTGCTAGATTTGGGTTTACAAAGATCCCCTTAATGGTTAAGCTAATAGAGGAGGTCGAGTTGAAGAGCCAAAGTGGTGGCCGAGGCTGAGTTTGCAGCGAAAGAAGAGAAAGAATAAGAAGGAGAAGATCAAAAATTTGTTTTCTTTGAATGCGGTGTCCTTAATGGCACTTCATCCAAGAAGGTGCTGATCTAATCCAATCTACACAACCAATTAGGAGAGATGAAGAACAACTAGCTCTAAGCCCATCGAAGAGGAGCAGCTGAGAGAGATCAAATTAGAGTTGAAGCCACTCAATGAGTAAAGCATCATTGAATATTTGTTTCTTTCATTTCAGGGGCTTGATTTGATTGATGAACCCATGTTGGAAGAGGACCACATAGTTCCGCAGGCTCTAAGTGTAGAGCAAGCCACAAAAGAACCTTCAGTTCTTTCTCCCACTTCATCCCTTTCAAGATCTAATGTTGAAGAGGAGTTTGAGCTTTCAAACCTCATGTTTTAATAAAAAGGGAACCATGGTTAGTAAGTTTCAGATCAAGAGGACACCATGGAGAAGGTTGAGCACATGCAAAGGCAGACAATAAGGAGCCGACTGTCATCTGGACGACTTGGAAGATTACTTTTATGAAGAGGAGCCTAAGGAGATAACATCATTTTCTCCTCCATCATCCACCTTCCAAGCACATGAGTCCGCTGCCATGGAGGAGAACATCCATGGATAGTAGCCCGCATCTTTCAATAGCCCTCTCGGAACCAAGGTTGGAAGATATTAATATTCCATGTTCTGCATAAGAGAAGGAAGGGAAAAGGTAAGAGGATGTCATCATCTGTCTCACACCATCCACCTAGGAAGGTTAGCAGGAAGACTCCATTCTTGGAGTTGAAGTTTAGAGTAATAGGCACATCCATTGGATCAAACCATGCCCTATCAGGTACTTGGACTCATTGGAGCCAAAGGAGAAGCCAAAACCAGTCATGCCTACTTCAGGGCATGAGGATGAGTATTAAATTACCAAGGGTCACCATCAACACCTCATGGAGTACAATACCAATCAGCTTGAGGAGGTAGTTTCAATTGATGTTAATACCTTGATGATTTGGGTGGAGGATCAGCTTATAGTCAGTTTTTCAATCATCCAAGCAGTCATATTCAGTGTCAAATCATTTTCATGGCTGCCCCTCTTGAGAAAGGGAAGCTACTTCTCCCTGCCAGTTGCAGGATTTGCTTTTGTCCCCTTTCTCCCCGGTTAGCATAGAATAGGTTTAGGTTTTTTTCAACGAAAAAATTACTTATGCACACTCTGCATGTTCCACTTGGAGAATGTATGATTTCTAGTTTTGTACATAGTGTGTTGTGATGTTTTTTTGCTCATGCACATGACATTAGAAGCGGCGGGGTGAGTTCAAGGTCAACTCTGGTTCCCAAATGTGTTCTAAGCAGCTCGAGGATCAGATCTTAAAAGTTTAGATCAAATTTGTGTTTACTAGGAAGACTCTATGCTCAATGGACGCTTCAAGGCCACTGATCATTTCACCTAGCAGACAGGTGATCCCCATGAGTCGCCAAATTGTTGACCAAAATAAGCTCACACTTATTTTGGGTCAATTGACACCATTTTCCCCTTCGTGCTTTAATATGAATTTTTACATATTTTTAACACTTAAGGCCCCTAAAAGCATTTTCATTAGATAAGAACATTCTTCCTTTTCCAGAGATATAAAGAGTCCCTTCTAACTCTTCATATTTTTTAAGTTATGGGCCGGCAGGCCTTAGAGGGACTTTTTACCAAAAGCGAGCTAGCGGGCCTAGGGAAATTTTTTTGCCAAATGGAAATTGTGGACCGGCGCAGTGGCGGGATACATTTTGAACTTTTTCCCTTTTCAAAAAAAGAAACAAGTATAATTGCGGGCTGCGGGCCCAGAAATATTAATTTTTCCAAAGTGGAAAAAGCAAGTCGGTGGGTCCGAAAATGTCTTTTTGCCCAAGTGGAAAATGTGGGCCAGTAGGCCCGAGTATGAATTTTTACCAAAAGTGGGTCTGCGGGGCTGCGGAGGAAAATTTTCCCAAGTCCAAAAGTTGGCCGACAGGTCTGCGGTGCACTTTGGAACTTTTTAACTTTTGTCAAAAGACACAGTTTTCAAGTGTGGGCCCGAGAGCCCGCAGGATCTTATTGGCCATTGAAAAGTCATAGACCCGTGGAGGTTGTCACGTGCATCATCAGTGAAAATCCAAGGATTAAATTCAAAACAAAGACCCCAAACAAGTGTCGGGCTTGCATGTGTCCTAGATCCAAAAAGGAGACAGAATCGGTAGTTGAAAAGTCAAAATGGGGCAAAACCGGTGAAAGCAACCACGCGTTAACTTGGCCCAACTTCAAAGGTAAAATTCAAGCGGTGTTCCCAAATATGCCCGAGGCTTCCATGTGTCTTAGGTCTGAAAAGGGAACCAAGCTGACCATTTAAAATGACTAAGTATAAGGGTGTCGGCGGAAGCCTCCACGTGTCTCATCGGCGCAACTCCAAGGTGGGTCCAAAGTGCGGAGACTCAAATGAGTGCTAACTCTCCACATGTCAAGGGTCCAATAGAGTCAAAAAGGAGGACAGAGTCAACACAAAATGACTAAGTATAGAGAGCTAGCGGACGGTGCCACATGTCTCATTAGCGTAAATTCAAAGACACGACCAAAAATGGAGACTCGATGACGTGTGGGCCTTCCACATTTTTCAGGCCCGAAAATAAAGCAAGATCGAATCGAATAAGTACAATAGGTAAGTGGAAGCACCCACATGTTATCATGACGTAATTTCAAAAGTAAAATTCAGAGTAGGTTCCCAATTGTGTGCTTTGAGCCTCCATGTGTCCAGGGTCTGACATATGGCCCCACCAAACAAAAGGGACTTAGCCAAAATACAAAGAAAGGAACAGGCTTGTGGAAAGAGCCACGTGTCTCTTCAGTGCACTTTCAAGAGGAGAATCTAGAGACGGTCCCCAAACATGCCATAGCCTGCCACATGTCTCATCAGCGTAATTTATAAGGCATGACCCAAAAGGTAGTTCCCAAACGAGCGCCAGCCCGCTGCATGTCCTAGCATCCAAAAGGGTAAGGTCGGTCATTGAAAAGTCCAAAAGCCTATAGAAGCCTCCACGTGTCTTAACCACATAACTTCAAAGGTAGAAACTAGGGGTAGTTTCTAAACAAGCGCGAAGCCACCATGTTTCTTGGGTCATACACAATGTCTTTGCCAAATGGGAAGGATTTCAGAAAATTACAGAGGAAACCGAGGAGCCCACAGAATCCGGCACATGTTAGTCCTGACGTGATTTCAAGAGTGAAAGGAAGGATCCAAATCTTCAAGATGCATGAGGTTGCTCCGTGGACCCGGTATGGATAGATTCTTTTAAATATTGTGCACTGCGACCCTGATCTTTAGACAACCATATCTTTTGACTGGAAACTCAGATTTAGGCGGGAGAGGAATTTTTAGAAAGATCTCGGCATCGGATTCTCACCTTCCTCCATTAATGTTTCAGGCTGCTAATTTTGGGGGCTATCAAGTCTCTCACCTTCGCCATGATGAAGAATGGGCCTCTTTCTTGCCCAATAAGGGACAATGATGAAGGCATGGGTGTTGTAGTGAGACTCTTCATTGTGGTAGGTGGAATTCAATGCATATCTTAAGGTGGTTGAAGCAGGATTCAAATTTCCCCCTTCTCCTTCTCTCTTTCAGTAGGTGGAATTCAATGCATTGCAGGGGTGGTTGGAACAAAGTTTGATTTTCCCTCTCTCTCTTTCTCTCTCATTCTTCTATATATTATAAAGGAGGGTAATTTTAAAATGGTTGTTCATCTTTTCTCTCCTGCCCCCCTCTCTCTTTCTTCCTTAGGGTAGAACACGGAGTCTTACCTCCTTTAATTACTCTATAATGGAAATTTATTTCCCCTTTCCCACTTATGATGTACCATGTGACTTTTGGAGCAATAGAATATGTTTCATGATGCATCTATCCATCCTTTTCTTATTTGGTTGTCTCTTCTCACCTCTCGTCATTGTAGGGTATACTGTGCATACTCTAATGTTCATTACAGGTCCTGGGAGCTGTGCTTAATGGGTCTTGAAGTGGTATTCTGTGTGACATTCATCTTTGGTTTGTGGTGCATCCGGTCCACCCTCTCTTCGCTCACCTCTCCACTTCGTGAAGTCGATATGTGATCAACCACCTCTTTTCTAGTGTATCACCGCTTAGTGTAGGCTCTCTTTCACTCACTCTCTCTCTTCCTATCCCCTTGGAATAGTTAGATTAGGATAGGTTAGCTTTTCCCATTGGAGTAGCTAGTGGCGGTAGATTAGGAAGAAGGAACAAACCTTCTTTGGAGGTCTATCTCAAGTTTGCAAGTCCCATAGCTTGAGAGATGGTTCAATGTTGTGCTATCACATTGATTGCCTTATCTCGATTAGAGGCCATTGGGGTGCTATGATTCTACACTAACAGAGAAACCAAATAAAATGCCCAAAATATAAGAACACATCAATAAAGAAAACTGTTGATTCTTGCAAGAAAAGAGATAGTGATCAATTTACGAATAAAATAAGTATTGAAAAATATAACATTACAATCACTATGTGGCCCCATATGGGAACCAAAGGGGTACTCATCGAGTTGTTAGCACTTGGACATCAAGCCTTAGCTTGTAAAAATATACATGTAACTGGAAATGAGTATATCGAATAATGTAACTTTCATCATCTTTTCCCCGAATCATCCCTCCATACTCCCACAAGGATTAACATAGTAAAAATCACATAGGATTGTTCAATGGAAAACCCAATAGGAAAGGGTAGGGGACACTAGTTTGCATAAGTTGAGCCTAAGGTGGTGCACATCCATAATATATTGAGCAAACATGAAGTATATTAAACATATAGAAGTTTGTTTTCAGCCTAAATAAGACTCCACTTCCTCACTTGTACTCGGCTCATGATTATGAAAACCTGGTCCATGCCTCATCTCTCCAAACATACACTCTTGACTATTGCTTTTCTTAGGGTCATCTAGTGTAAGGTTCACAACATAACACATAACTACATCACTAACACAATGGTGATTCATGCACATTAACCATGGCGTCTTATGCATGGTATATATACATGGTAAAGCACAATCATTACTTTAACGAGTTACAATACATCACCTTTCCACATAATGCACCCAAGTGGAAGAATTGTACAATAGAGTCATACGATCACCATATACCCCTAATTCACAACATGAACCATCACATAATACACGAATTATACATATGATGAACACAATGACTAATATTACAACATATAGTCAATTGCATTACAACATGGTGATGCAAATGATTCATCACAACATGTTGGCGACATAACGATACAATCCAATTCATCATACACCAATTTTGTCATGCAACACATAAACACACTTTCATATCACATAATAACAAAACACTCCAACACTCCATAATCCGCAATAACATTCTTTTCACACACAATAAGGCAGCACATCACGCATGAACTCCTCGGTGAGTCCAAAAAAGGAGAGCAAACACTCTCATTACAAACACATCAACATGATAACAAATATGCACTAAGTGACATTCACAACACATGCGTTCATTATATCACAATTACAAAAATGTTCACATCACAACATATATCACATTACTCTTCCCATATCTGCCACCACCATGCAGAATCATCACAACTCCAATCCATCCCAGAGGTTTGAGAGCATGAGCCTCTACTCTGATACCAAATGTAATGCCCACAGCTTTCAACACCAAAATACCATAGAAAAATTATCGAATTTTGTTTTTTGAGTTTAATTACACAGTTCACAACACCGCATGGGATCCAAATGAAGAAACTCGACATCACGTAAGACACTTACATAAATATGAACCCACTCATACGATAGTATAACATAGGGTTCTCATCAATGTCTTACTCAAATGACGTAGACCAAGACAATGACCCAATTATAGTAAGAAACACATGATAGGCATACTCCACGTTATTTTTCATGGTTTACATATTCATTAAATTTTAGTTTCCATTGTATGATTTTATAGTTTTCAACAGGATTAAACACATAAGGTTTAAAATTTCCTATTTTTCAAACTCCAATTACTTTATTTTGAAGAGCATTAGTCTTTAACGGAGAATGCACAGTTCGTTCCTTTCTCCAATTCCATTTGTTATCCATAACTCATTTGTTAAATAAATTCATTTTAAGCAAATATGAGTCTCCTAATATTAAATTCTTATGTTAAAGGTTTGTTTCTCAAAAAAATTAGTTAAATATAATTGTCTGAAGAACACATAACATGGGACCCTTTGTTCCTTTACAACTAGGTTGTATGTTTTTGTTTAACATTTCACTTATAGTGGTTCCTTTAGAATTCAATCGTTTGTCTTGTGGAAATAACTTTATATAGCATGATTGTGATTAGGAACATATATACACACATGCATCTTCTAGTATTTGACTTAAGGATTTGATTGAAAGAGCCATGTTTACTAGGTTTGGAAAAATACTCTTGTTATAAGGAGGAAAATTCACATGAAGAAAAAAGAAGGTTACTAGATCAATAGAAAACCTATCTCGAGTTCATTTCATAGCATTGTTTAATACTAACAATACACTTTTTTCATCTTCTAGTTATTACAACCTACTATGTAGGTTAACTAATTAAGTTGTATCATTCTTTATTCTCAATCCATTGCTCCAATTAGGAATTCATATTTTCACAATTCTATTATGCATGGAAGGGTACATTACACCCGTGTTCCCATTATAGATATTTTTCTTTAAATTTAAGTGATGAATTTCACATTTCAAACTACTTCTATTTCATCATCTTAAGGATTTACTCCTAATAGCAATGGGTTAATTACCTGTTTCGACCATAAATTCTACTTCCAGAGTGATACTAGGTTTAATATATTTCTATCTATGCCAAGTGTTCTACTAACTTTTATAAGTCCAACTAGAGTGCAATCTCCTTAAATGGCGAGACCTTGGCTACAAATAAAATTATCCCATTCTCAAGGCTAAATTTTATTATTTCATTAGCATCATTTTTTAATCCACATTTATGCAAACAAAGCATGTAATCACTACTAGAACTTGACTAATTTATCCACATTGTTATCCACAAAAAAATCATTTTGTAGAAAATTTGTGAATTTTCAACATCAAGCGAATAACTTTTATAAATAAAATGTAGATTTTCCACAATTTTATAAAATTCACATTTTAATTTTATAAAGATCCACATTATTGAAAATTCGTTGTGGAAAAATCACATTTTCTTATTTTTTAAAAATATTTCCACTACTTCATAAAAATTAAATATAAAATTGTGAAATATCCACAACTATCAATTTTTATTTTGGATAAATTATGATTTCTCCTCATTTTTAAAAAAGAATTGACATTTGGAAATAAAATTATAAATATTGTGTACCACAATCCAAATATAAGTCTTTAATCATGCATCATATTTGTTATTTTTATTTACTAGGTTGTAGTATTAGTCATGGAGCTCTACTTGATTACATTCATTTTATGATCACATTAAACATTTTATTTGGTTTTGACTTTGTTCAATGGCATACCATTTTCATAGTGATCATTCCTTAGTTTAATCTTATTTACCCTTTTACTAACTACATTTTCATGATTACTTGGATCCTATATAACATCATGTTGGAACAAATTT
Source organism: Taxus wallichiana var. yunnanensis (assembly GCA_018340775.1). NCBI lineage: Eukaryota > Viridiplantae > Streptophyta > Pinopsida > Cupressales > Taxaceae > Taxus > Taxus wallichiana. Next base: position 1,021,071,918 of record CM031242.1, read on the forward strand.
ATTCCTATAACACTTACATAACACTTGGGGATTTAAGACTACAAGGATTACTACCTCGCACAAGGAAACTCATTTTAACACTCTTGGATATGGAAGTATAAGTTTTTATGGAAGGAGAGATATCCCAAACAATCTTATGTATTAAAAAATCTGCCCAATGACCTATTTCAATTGTTGGGTAAATACACAAGTAATTCGAAATGTAGTCTTCACTTACATAATTAAGATCTCACAAGAGATCAATCGTAGGTACAATGACCAATTATCTTGCAAGGATTTGGTCATCCACTAGGGTACCAAGGGAAATTATACACAAGATGGTTAAACTGATTCAAGATATGGTCATACCTGAAACACCTGGACATGATCGCCTCACTCCTCCCAATATGATAGGTTTCCCAACATATATGCACCACATCATAAAATATCAAGGAAATGGTCCTTATTAAGACGTCTTAGGTGTGAAACATGAAGATGATTAATGAGGTTAGAGAATGTTATTATCACGATCAATGTTTTATACCTAGGAAAAAGACTCAAATGGGGGAAGGACAATAGGCATTATAACTTGTTTTAATTTTGTTTGTTTTGATGAGAGGAGATTCTACCTAGCATTGTGGGTGTTAAGGAAGTAAACCAATAATTAACATAACAAGAGATTTGTTTAATATCATTATAACATAGGTGTAACATTGAGTACAACTTCACATCCAATTCGACACTATAAAACATAACCACATGGGTATTCCCTTTTCAAAATATACCAAGAACAAGTCTTCATACAAAAATACATGTCATTATTCTATGGTAGTACATGTATTACAAGATGAATACAACTTTACAAGGACAACTTATTAATTACAACATATCACATCTAGAAAATTCCTCTTGTTCAAAGTACCTGCAACCAATGTTGCGTCAGTCCTAGGACTGAGTATGGAAATCCCCTACACTCAAGCATAAATCCACACATTCATCATTTTCAAAATTTCAATTAAATAGAAGAGAGAGAGAGATGGAAGAAGACAAAGTTTCATTTCTTATGCATTCACGCTTTCATATTTAGTTGCACTTAATATTTTGGTACTAGAGAGAGAGTAAGGATGAGAGAGAAAGTTAAGAGACATTTTATTTTCCACTCACAATGTCATAACCATTTGAATTTCATTTCCATTATCATTTCATTTCAAACCAATTCATATTTCCCAATTCATTTACGTTTTCAAATCAATCAAGTATCATAGTCATTTCTAGAGAGAGAAGAGGGTGGAGAGAGAAAATCACCATACATTTCAAAATTCATTTATATAAGATAAAAGATCAAATAAAATTCTACATAGAATTGCAATGGTATTATGAGGTCACACGTGTGGCTAAAAGTCAAATGAGACTCAAAAAGGAGATTCTAGCTATGGTCGAGAAAATAGTCCAAAACAGCAAAAGTGCTTGCAAAATGGGTCTCGAACACACTTGTTTCAAGTTCATTCACAAAGTTTGTTGATTCCTACATATTCCCCCATACATATAGAATTCATCGTGTCTGATGGAGGTTGATTATGATGAGAAGAGCTCTAGCTACAAGGGCAACTTTGGGGCTAGTTATTGTAATTGTGTCACCAGCTCTTGTCGCACAATGACCAGTGGGCCCAAAACCCACTTGCAAAGATAGCTTCCGAAGGTGTTTTAATTGAACTAGAGGAGTTTTACAGTTGTTTTGTTGGCATTCTAGAGGTATGAGGTAGTGGCTTTCAGTTTGCACTCAAACTAAGCGACAACCGTAAGCTGAAACCGACCGTGTTTTATTAGAACGAACACGTCACACAAGTGACTATTAAGCTAAGAGGGTTTAGGAATACGACTTGAAAGAGTGTTAATTAATTTTTAACAACTTGATTAGGGTTCCCTAAGGTGTTCCACGTTACTAGGGGTCATACAGAGAGTTTTGGTTTTGTGGTATGTTTGGGTGTGGCGCTGCATGCGCATGACTTTCGAGATCCTTTTTTTTGTTTTAACAATTTATGTCAACGTAATATTTTGTCTAATTTTGGGGTTACATCCATCTATCATTAAACATTATTTTTCTAAAAGAAAACTTGAAATGATGAAGCAAAATTTAGTCCAAGCGAAAAGGGGAAAACCATACCTATTAACAGGTGAAGCAGTGCAAGTGAAGAGCTCCATAGGTCAATTTGTTGCTTCGTTGTGCCTTATAGATCACCGAGCTCTCAACAGGAAGAATTTGGCTGAGTTTCATAACAATTCGGGTTGGGTCAAATCATTAATAAAGCACATATCTTAGGGGAATCCTCACACAAGGAAAACTCCTTACAACCAAGCTATGTAAATTTATTAGCACAATGAGCTAGTAGAAGCATTGCGTTGAGCTAGCTCGACATCTCATAGCAACCGAATTAAGTGAGCTCAAGGTGAATGTAAAGAATCATTTAGAGCCCACTAAACAACCCATACCAAGTTATGCAAGAAGATGTTGATTTGTGAATGGATGAAGAATTGCACCGAGCCACAATAGAGCTTGACCCACTCGGTGAGTTGTAGACAACATACAAAGCAAGAAATAAACTAAGAAGGGTAAGCCATAGTTTAATGATGCAATACGATCCCTTTAGATCACATCCCAGGATGGTTAAACCCAGATCTAAAACAACAATAGCTTGAGCTCCACTTCAGTTGTGTGTAGGAGCAAAGTGTGCAGTGCCTCCAATGGACCCTCTACCAAGCTGGAAATGGAAACCAGAGGGTTTCACGCAGATAAAGAGTGCAAGAGAAAAATCTGTAGAGACACGCATCAGATAGCAGGAAAATCTCACAAAGAAGAGCATCTGAATCTACATACCCACCTAAAACTTTGAGTTTTGTCCTATTTTTGTGCAAGAGATATGCCAGGAGTGTTGTAGAGGCCGAGTATAGCAGGAAAATTTATGCCATGTAGGTGACAGAAAAATTTCCGTTTCCCTTCATAAACAATTGAACCCACCTTTCAATCGGTTTCCATATGATAAAATGAGGGGATATCAAATCTAGATTTATCTCCGTTTTTTTATAAACCCATATGTGGCTATTGCATAGGGTCAACATCTCATGTTCTCGTACATTCAGATTGTTTAGGGAGAAGACCCGAAGATGTGAACACGTCCCAACAATAGTATTTTGCATTAAATATATCCATACTGATGGAATAAAAACCAAAATTTCATTTTCTGTTTTTTTATAAACCATAAAAGACATCTCGGTTTGTTCAAAATATAAAAATTTTCAAAAAGACATATCAACATATCGGTTGACAAACCCATCATATCTATTTAATGGGTTGAATATTTGTCTTCTCAATTCATCTCTTTCCATATTCCAAGTTGGGTTGTTCAATCACCAATCTTTCATATCCAGACATTAATACATACCCGCAAAAAAGAGGGAACCTTCTTCTCAAGATTCAAATTCATCCATTAAAAACACAAACTAAATTGTACACTTGAAGGTAAAAAATAAATATGAATATCAAATCAAATAATTTCAGCCACAAGATCATCTCAAAATCAATTTCAACCTTTGATTAAAAAGACCCTACACCTTGATCCATGTCTTACATTTTGATTGGATACTCTCAAATCAATGTTGGTATTATATATTCACTTTCCTAGTCTTGTTTACTGCTGATTTACTTCTGCAGGGTGCCTGATTACAGTGGAGTTTATAAGAAGAGATTACTTCTATCAAGGAGGAAAGGAAAGGTCCAGCAAAGCAAAAATTGCAGGTTAGTTTTCATACCTACTGCAAAAATTGCAGGTTAGTTTTCATACCAAAGATCTATTCAATTAGGTTAGAATTAGACATAACAGATTGCTGAGCAGAACTGCAAGTTTATGGACTGATAGAATTATAGTAAAGAATTATAGTAAAGAATGAGTCTGGAATAATAGAATTTAAAGAAAGGCCCTCAGCTTTGTTCTTTTTGCCTTTTACAATTTATTTTAATTTAGATACCATTGTGGACTAGTTCTGAGAATGACCACAGACTGCTAAAATATGCACATGATCAGAGTAAACAATGAGAACCTAGTGCCTATCTGCGCAAAGAAAAGCTCCAAACCAGTAGTACCTACCAAGGCAAAGGAAAAATTACTAGAAAAACAAGCCTCGAGAAACCCTGCAGTGGTAGTCTTAAAACACAGCTAATCGAAAAAATCGAAAAAATTTAAGCTGAAAAGAAATAGTTAAGATTGCACACGCATTTTGAAAAGAAAGAGCAGGATTGCACACGCATTTTGATGTCTGTTCAATTAGGTTAGAATTAGACATAACAGATTGCTGAGCAGAACTGCAAGTTTATGGACTGATTTCTATTTATTTTATCAAAAATTGGCCCATTTTGCAGAGCACATCAAAAAAATATTAAGATTGGAATTGAGTGATTCTTGATCATAGCATCCTGCTAATTAATTCTGTGAACATCTATTAGATACTGGCTTTATGTTTTCTCCCTTAAAGTACCTTAAAAGCAAATAATATTAACTTCACAATAGAACTAATAACTTCAGAATGTAAATGTGTTTTTTTTGAGATATTTTATTTGATCGATCATATGTAAGCAAATAATATTACAATATGATTCGAAATTAAAGGCTTAGGATAAAAAATTGTTAAATTATAACTAGCTGTCAAATTGGTGATCCTACGTGGCAAGGAATTGGCTCCATGGACCTGCGATCTTAGGGTGTTCGCATACTGGCCCTTCTCCCCTATGTGCAGCAAAAACGAGGTAGAGAGTTTTCTAAATGATATTCATAAATGGTTTTCATTAAGCTAATATGCAGTCGGCGCCCCACATTTCCCCAAGAGCGGCTTCCATCAAAACCAGTTATAATTTCTCAGCTGAAGTCTCTTGTTATCCAGTTGAAGTATTTTCCTTACTTATTTGACAAGAGAACTATTAACTTCACAATGTCTTCCCTTATTACCCATCTGCCTTTTCTTTCCCCAAATGATCATTATAATCTGAAATCTAATACTTACGAGCAAGTCTTCTGTCCGCCTGATGTTATGAAGCATGTCCTTAAAAATGCTAATGAAAGGAGTCGCTCCGATGCCCAGTCCAACCAGAAGCAAGATATCCAATATTTTCTGTAATCCTGCGCAGGAGCACCGTAAGGCCCGTCAATGAGCAGCAAACATGGTGGTTGAGCATTTATTTGTTTCTTATCTATTACGCGCGTCAAAATGGTGGAGGACAGATTGCATTTCCCTCTTTTATTTCGAATTTAATGCTCAACACCTGTCCTCTTCGGTGAACCACTTCGGGTCTCCACCAGTAAATGTGTATTTAATGAGATATTTTATTTGATCGATCATATGGAAGCAAACATTATTAAAATTGGATACGAAATTAAAGGCTTAGGATAAAAAAATGTTTTTTTATAACTAGCTGTCAAATTGGCGCTCCTACGTGGCAAGGAATTGGCTCCATGGACCTGCGAACTGAGGGGGATAGGCCTTTTCTAAAAATAAGTCATCTACAGATATATCAAGAATGTGCAAGACATATCAATTGGTTTCGTCCTCAACCCATAGACATCTGCAAAATATAGAGAACTGAATTTTCTCACAAACAACATCCACTGCATCCTATAAAATTGAAAAACTGAAATTCAAACCATTATCAATATCCACAAAGATTAATGGTAGTGAATATAAATCGTAGTACAGTGTAGGTAAGAGAGAAATCATCTAACATACGTGAGCCAAAACATCTTCACCTTTAGAAATAGAGAATGTAACAAAAGTCCAAAACAACTCAAACATATTTCAGAGTTGTGGCTTCACCTAAGACGTCATTGGCTTCACCTAAGGATGCAACAACTAGCAAACAAATCAAAATTGAATCTTTCATTACAATGAACACCGTTGAATTTTTAACAGAAAATCCTTCTCAACTGTACAGTTTTCTCGAACTATACGTGCTTACGGAAGCTGAATAGACAATTGCTTCATATGAGACCACAAAATGAACCTAGTTCTTTCTACTTTATATTTTTCCCTTCCACCACTCTCGTAAACTACTCTATAAGGAACTAGAAGACGAGAGTAAGTGTAATTTTTTGCAATAATCATTTTCGTTTATCCAAGGATTCAACATCAGACAGAAGACAAAATGTCTGCAAATCTAATTTTTCACAAATCCTTGTAAAGCACAAGACCCGATGAAACTAAAAACTGAAAATCGGCTAAACTGGCAGCTTTACCAACTTTGGGATGGTTTCCCCTACATTGCTTATGCCCGTATCTTGTTATTACTTAGGGTAGTCGCTGTTAGTTTCAAAAATCAAATTTTTTCATCATTCTCTGACATTTACTTCAGCTTATAACATAAAGGAGAAGAAATCCAAAAGCCCCCCTCCATGGCATAAATTCTCCAGAGCATCCAGAATTCTGGCCTGTTTTATAGTCACATGGACCAGTGCCTTCACTGTCCGTAGGAGTGAACACTTGCTGTGTCCAACTCTATTTTCGAGTCAGCAGAACAGAATGTTTCCAACAATAAGTCCATTTATAGAGCCTTTAGGAACTCTTATTGACGTTAGACGTTTACATCCTCAAACAAACAAAGAAGAGATTGTGTTCGTTCAAGCTCCATCATAAACATCAATCAATTCTAGCTTCCCCCAGGTGCCCAGTTCAACCTATCTTCATAGTTCACACGAACCCAAAACTAAAAATAAAACTAGAACTCCTATTTACAGCCACTTCTACTTTCTATTTAGATCAAATTGAATTTATCTGGTCAAAAACCAAAAATAGATGAGTAATTTTTAAGCCCCACTTCCGCTGGATGTTTTTCATTTGTCAAATCCACATCCAGATCTACAGTAAACTCCAATAACTTAACCAAAAAATAATAATCAAAAATTCAAATTTTATGATCACGAAACCATGAATATAATAGAAAATTTTGAAAATCCACTAACCTTCTCACCCCTCTCGCTAACAAAGAAAAAAAATATGTCCAGCACATTCTTTATATATCTCTCACTAACTCTATAAGATATAAAATCTGTACCATTTAATACAAAACAGAAATCTGTAACTCTATGTGAACACTGCCCAATACTAAAGAGATAAGATAAAGGGTTTCCAAACTAAAGAGATAAGATAAATAAATGTTTATTTATAGCTAGCTGTAAAATTGATAAACCTACATGACAAGGAATTGGCCCGATGGACCCGTGAACTTAGGGTGTTGACATAATTGCACTACTCCCAGAAATTAAAGATATAGGAAAGAAAAATGTTTATTCATACCTTTCAACTTAACTATTTATTCTTAACTATTTATAGGAGTGACAGTATGCCAGCTAGGTATAAATAAACATTTTTTAATCCTATATCTTTAATTATTTATCATATCTTAATATTATTTGCTTCCATATGATCAATCAAGTAAAATATCTCAAAAAAAAAACACATTTACTGGTGGAGATCCGAAGTGGTCCATACCAAGACCTACAGTAGTACAACAGATTTGCTGCCACCATAACAACATATGTAGTCAAGCTATTACAATTACGATTCTTACATGCATTCACTTCTGAAGATGATTTGATGTCACAAAACATTACATTAACAAGACCTGCGTCAATTGATCAATATGAATTACAATGTCGAAAGGGGTGACTGCATGTTCCAGTGAAACATTCTAATTGATATTGATCAATTACAAACAAGCCGACGAATGTAGTGTTATTTGATAACACCTCATCTTTAGAAGAGTTTAGGGGAGAAGGGCCAGTATGCGAACACCCTAACTTCACAGGTTAAGTGAACCAAATCCTTGCCACGTAGGAGTGACAGTATGCCAGCTAGGTATAAATAAACACTTTTTAATCCTATATCTTTAATTTCAAATCATATCTTAATATTATTTGCTTCCATATGATCGATCAAGTAAAATATCTCAAAAAAAAAAACACATTTACTGGTGGAGATCCGAAGTGGTCCATACCAAGACCTACAGTAGTACAACAGATTTGCTGCCACCATAACAACATATGTAGTCAAGCTATTACAATTACGATTCTTACATGCATTCACTTCTGAAGATGATTTGATGTCACAAAACATTACATTAACAAGACCTGCATCAATTGATCGATATGAATTACAATGTGGAAAGGGGCGACTGCATGTTCGAGTGAAACATTCTAATTGATATTGATCAATTACAAACAAGCTGATGAATGTAGTGTTATTTGATAACACCTCATCTTTAGAAGTGTTTATAGATGATCTTATTGATATATTTATACATATTTTACTAATTTTATATTGTTTCATACTGCAGCATTTAGAGAAGATGAAGAGAAAGAGGAGTTTACATCGAGCACAACGTATGCCCAAAAACGAGGTGTACAATTTGAAATTAAACATCTAACCATGGAACAGATGAACAGGATGCTACAATAATAAGCGAAGAGGATGGTGCAATAACAAATCAAGGAGATACAAACACAACTGATGATCATCAGCCAGAACCTGCTGGATGTGAACTAAATAGGCATGAACTACAGGAGACTGTGGTTGTTAGAGGCAACACTTCGACCAAGAAGGTTAGAATTTTGTCTAGTTGGTCAAAAGAAGATATGTTAAAGGCCATAGATGATATTGAGTTTCTCGCATTATTCAATTAGAGCTGCTGCACTGAAATATCATGTCATCTGTGACATGATATTTCACTTGAACATTATTCTGCATTTAAAATATCCAATACTTGATGGAATAAAAACCAAAATTTTGATTATTGAAGTTTATATAGGGCCAGTATGCGAACACCCTAAGTTCGCAGGTCCATGGAGCCAATTCCTTGCCACGTAGGAGCGCCAATTTGACAGCTAGTTATAAATAAGCATTTTTTTATCCTAAGCCTTTAATTTCGAATCATATTGTAATATGAACAGGTCAGGTGTTGAGCATTAAATTCGAAATAAAAGAGGGAAATGCAATCTGTCCTCATGGTTTTTATTCCATCAGGTATTGGATATTTTAAATGAAAAATAGTGTTCAAGTATTGGGACGTGTTCACATACTGGCCCTTCTCCCCTATGTAATCAACAACCCAGCTTATAAATTCTGTCTTTATCAAATAATATGAAATTAATAAAACATGTATTCGATCATCGTTAATGGCGCCCAACGGGGTAATCACAAGTTCACCTACAAGTTCATAATTCATACTGTCATGTATCATAAGCTTGCTAAAATTTTCCCATTGTAGATGATCTTATTGATATATTAATACATATTTTACTAATTTTATATTGTTTCATACTACAGCGTTTAGAGAAGATGAAGAGAAAGAGGAGTTTACATCGAGCACAACGTATGCCCAAAAATGAGGTGTACAATTTGAAATTGAACCATCTAACCATGAAACAGATGAACAGGATGCTACAATAATAAGTGAAGAGGATGGTGCAACAACAAATCAAGGAGATACAAACACAAATGATGATCATCAGCCAAAACCTGCTGGATGTGAACTAAATAGGCATGAACTACAGGAGACTGTGGTTGTTAGAGGCAACTCTTCGACCAAGAAGGTTAGAATTTTGTCTAGTTGGTCAAAAGAAGATATGTTAAAGGCCATAGATGATATTGAATTCAACAATTATTCTATTAGAGCTGCTGCACTTCGAAATATAATTTACCTCCTACATCCGCTCATTATTGGTGAATGGTCCACCCATACAAAAAGGAAGGGCCTCGCACTGCTTTTGAGTGAAGGAGAGGAGAAAGAGATAGTTGAATGGTGTAAGCAAATGGCAGATTTAGGGCATGGAGTGGGATTTATGCAACTGAGGGCATGTGTTGCACAAATTTGTGAAACTAGAGAGACTCCATTTCGAGAAGGATTACCTGGAAAATCTTGGTGTGAAGGATTTAGAAAAAGACACCTGCATATAGTCCTTCTGACCGCCAAGGTCTTGAAAGAGATCGTGCAATAGGTTTACGTCTAGAGGTTAGCTTTTATGAAAAACTAGCTAACATTTATATCAATTCCTATGGTGCAGGAAAAATATGGAATTGTGATGAGACAGGAATCCAAGCAGGGAGAAATTGTGGCATGAGGGTGCTTGCCACCAAGGGTTGCAGGAATGTTCCCAAAATCATTCCTCGTAGCAGAGAATGGATGACAATTCTATGTTGTGTAAATGTTGTAGGGCAATGTATCCCTAACTTTTACTTATTTAAAGGTCAGAAAGTTTCACAAAATTACATCAAGGGATGTGAACCAGGTGTTTGCATGGCTGCTCATCCAAGTGCTTGGATGACTAGAGAGCTCTTTATAAGCTGGTTGTATCATTTCAGTAAGTCTGTACCTGGAGGGGTGTGCCCTGAAAATAGGCATTTACTTATATTTGATGGTCATGGAAGCCATGTGGCATTGTCAACTATAGAAGAGGCTAGGTGATTGGGGATTGATTTATTGACATTGCCAGCACATACTACACACAAAGTCAGCAACCACCGGATGTTAGTGTCTTTGGTCCTTTTAAAGCATATTTCAGATCTGAGAGGATGCAGTGGATGTGTAATAATAAGTACCAAGAAGTCAAACGTTCAGACTTGGCAGAAATAGGTAGTAGAGCTCTCGCAAAGGCCTTGACACCTACAAATATTCGTGCTGGTTTTAGACGCACAGTATATGGCCACTTGATCCAAATGCATTAGAGAATGACATAAAATGTAGTAAACTATATATCATCAAGAAGATGCCAACGAAGATGATGCTCAAAATGTCACAGATGATGATACTACCAAAACATTACTTAATGTTGATGGTACCGAAAACATAATAGATGTTGATGCTACTAAAACATCCTAAGTTTGTCAAGAGATGTAGCTCCACCATTGGTGACAAAATTGGAGAAAATTACTTAATGGAATCAGGTTGAGAATCATTAACAACACAAGAATTCCATCCAACCATCAAACAATGGTTGTTGCTAATACAGAGACGAGGAACCAAGTATACAGGAGAAAGACAAAGTATAATGCACCAAAGATTATGAAGTGAACCACATTGTGAATACTGTGACCAAGGCACATCCAAATGCAACACCGAGGCCTGTGGATTTGGAGAGGACGATCTCTCATTGCCAAGTGCACCACAACAACCTACTTGGCTGCAAGAGCATATTGCAGAGTTGGGACTTGATCAGATTGGAAACACTGAGGATGAAAGTATATCTTTACCTTCGATGCCAACCAACCTTGAGCCAACAGACTTTGAACCAACGCAAACTTTACTCATTATTATGCTGACACAGAGGAAATTGAGGTCATTGATAAAGATAAAAATGAGGAAGAGACAACTGGCCATGTTGTTGAAAGTGGTATATCAAATGATGGTGTTGCTGCAAATGAGAAGAAATTGGGTAAATTTTTTAAGGTTACCAACACAATTTGTACGGATCCTTCCAAAGGTAAGAGTGATGCTGCACTTCAGATAAGTCGTGCTTCACAATTGCTAACATCTGATGCTTATGTTCAGATGTTAAAAGATACACAACAAAAAAACAAGAAATATGTGAAGGGAAACAACGTAAAAAGGAGCATATTGAGGCAAAAAGCAAGAAAGGTCACAAAGCAAAAAGGAGCAAAAAAGGAAGAGAGATCAGCAACGCATTAAAGAGAGGCAAGAAAGGGATCTACAAAAGTTTGTTGAAAGACAGAGCACGAGAAACAACGGGAAGTAGCTCGCCAAAAAAAGGAATTGGAATTACAACATAAGGAAGCCACTCGCCATCAAAGGGAGAAAGAGAAACAAGAAAGAGATAACAAGTTCAACAATCCGCAGGTTTTGTTTCCCATGCATCATTCCATGCCCGTACGTAACTCCATGTTACAAGATATGTTGAAAGTTCCCATCCCAGATTACCACCCTTACTTCCTTGACACCAACAGAATGCAAATAACTTCAACTCCAACTACACACCCCATTATCCCACAACCTCCTACTTCACATACAACCTTTCATACCATATCTGGTTTTCCTATTCCACCATGGGTTCATCCAGTGAACCTCTTAATGACTCCAACAACATCTGTCAATGATACAATCATTCCTGATAGTCCAAACTAAGGGCATTTTTGAAGGTGTGACATGGTTATGGACTAACAAACTGCACCCAAAATTATGGCAGCATTCGAGGAGAATTCTTTTTTGTGTCAAAAAAATATGTATCGAAATCAATTGAGAATGCATTATTGCATTCACGATTATAGGTTATAGTTGGTATATTTTGCTCCGAATGTAATGAATATGGACACATACAGTATAAGTTTATATGTTTTGCTCCAAATGTAAGAAATATAAAGACACGTAGTTTATATTACTACATTTTGCTCGAAATGTAATCATTGTTTCAGATGTGGAAACCAAATCAGCTCAGAATTTGTTCATAACCTTATTTAAATTGTTGCAGCTTAAAATGAACACCGTTAAATAAAAACTGAAAGACAAGGATTTATTTGAATCTTGGTGAGGTTGAAACCTCACCTCTATATTGCTTAAAAACATAGAATTTTGGGTAACATTTTCCTTGAGTATTAGTAGTGTGAATACACACTGTTTCAACCCTGCTGCAAACGATCTCGCCGCATAAAACTGCCATTCCAAAGTTCTCAGCTCTTGCGCCAACACTGGAGCTCCACAATAAAATACTCCTACACATCCATCCAAAAATAGAACTTGCTTAATAAATAATAAACATCACATTCTAGAAGCTTGTACTAGACCATGCGTATGGACTGTGGAAATGCCAAAAAATATATGCAGGGACCTAATGGGAATAGACACAAAGTCCATGTTGATATAATACTCACCAACTTTGGCATTGGGATGCTTTGTGCATATTCGTGAGAAGACCTTTCTCCAATTGGGCCTTGCAAAATGAGTGCGCACCTGTATGGAAAAATGAGTGGGTATTAGTTGTTACGTTTAACAGGACACGACAGATCAAAGTCTGAAAAGTTCTAAATGCTTAAACTCGAAACAATCCTACAGCCTCGAGCAACCAGTATACTCAACATTATTCTATTAAAAGCAGCTTCAGAAAATCCGTCTACCAGATAAAAGTTCAAGTCCAAACTACAAGGTAAAAATTTGTCGGCTATGTATGCTGTTAATTTTGGGTCCTAAGCAAAAAATCGCCACCGAGTAAATGAAAACCCCCATCACCCCCAAAAATAAAAAAGACTAAACAAAAAGTCATTCACGCTGTCTTTCACTCAAAAACAACTTTACCTGCTCTCATCCTGCCAAACTGTTAAGATTCATCACAGAACTCCTAAATCCCGTATAGATTATAAGCAAATTTCCGTAACATTTAAACAAATTCAACTTCTCCCCACACCGAGTTAACAAAACGAAACGAAAAACAAGAAACCGAAGAGAGCGATACCGCGTAAATTACAAGGCTTCTGAACAGGTGAAAAAAATTACCTCCCTCCATCCGAAGCTGAAACGATGTCTCGACCACAGCCTAAATTGTTATCTCGTGTATGGCGACAGCTCATCTCCCGCAGCAGAAAAACAAGGGTTTCATCACTGCGAAACAAAATGAAAGGAGTCGCTCCGATGCCCAGTCCAACCAGAAAGAAGAAATCCAATTTTTATGTAATCCTGCGCAGGAGCCCCGTAAGGCCCGTTAATGAGCTCCGAACAAGGTGGTTGAACATTTATTTGTTCCTTATCTAATACGCACGCGGAAATGGTGGAGGACAGGTTGCATTTCCCTCTTTTATTTCGAATTTAATGCTCAACACCTGTCCTCTTCGGTGGACCACTTCGGGTCTCCACCAGTAAATGTGTTTTTTTTGAGATATTTTATTTGATCGATCATATGGAAGCAAATATTATTAAAATTGGATACGAAATTAAAGGCTTAGGATAAAAAAATGTTTTTTTATAACTAGCTGTCAAATTGGCGCTCCTACGTGGCAAGGAATTGGCTCCATGGACCTGCGAACTTAGGGTGTTCGCATACTGGCCCTTCTCTCCCTAATTACTGCTAAATTAAAATGTTAACTTGGGTTCCTTTGTGGTTAGGGCCTTGGGATCCGAATAAAGTGCTTGTATTATTCAAGGACAATGGCAGGTCTGCAGGCCGCCTCCATACCTGTTGCACCTGCAAAGCCAGCTCTGACAAGGAGTTGCACTACACACAACACGCGTTGTTTTTAGAGTGCAGTTTATTTCTGGAAAGCTCTGTTTTAGAGGTGTACGTCGTTATTTTTAGGAGAATTCAGTTTTATATATTAGAAGAGCTTGTAATTGTTACACCCATATCTCAAAAGAACAATTTTAGGCTATGTAGGAAAACTCCCTTATTAGCCATGTTCCAAATATAAAGAAGGAGCTCGTTCCAAATATCTGGCACTCCAGGAAGACACCAATGGCTACAATCTACAATAGAAGGGATGGTACTCCAACTGCCTACATGTGCATCTATTCTATAACCAGAAGACTCTGTTATCTCCAATACTGTTGTGTTAAACTTCATTTCAAGCACCACTTGGTGTAAAATCTCATTCAACCGGCCGAAATGACCTTCCAGATATGTTGTACTGTTTGTGGACTGAGTCTGTAAATAACATGACTTAGAAGAAGTTTCATTCCTGCAATTCCAGTGGAAAAAAGGGACTTCACAAAAGATGCCAAGTTATAGAACGCCAGATGGGGAATCATGAATGTGAAAAAGGACAATTAAACTGAATGGCTGTCAACTACATTTACTTCTTGTCGGTGCATTCAGTCAGTCAATGAAAAACGGAACTGCTATTTCAACTAGAGCCTTAAAAATACCCAAAGTGAGCAGGCTCGTAACTCCGAATGAAAACCCTGGTTTTCATTGGGTCCACATTCTTCTCAATCCAGGCTGCCCAGGTTTTCAATGCCAAGCGATATGCGTCCTCAATATTCATTAACCGATTTATCTTACCGGAGACTTCAAAATAGCAGTTTCTGTGTATACAAAATGAATCCATTAGTCAGCAATAAGACATGTTTAGGGCTTCAAACCACTCTGTATATGAAGGGAGGGAAAAGGGAAAAAAAAACTCAGGGTTATGTTGTTACTTATCAAAAATCTTTTTAGGAGTCCACCAGTGTGCCGAATTGAATACAAGCACTTGGGCATCCTGCCATTTCAGCTTTGATGAAACAAGCTTATCCAATCTGAGAGCTGCTTTGGTTCCATTAGAAACCCCCTGGACAGGAGTGCCCTTTTCTACCAAGAATGGGGCTCTATAATATTCAATTGTAAGGTTAAAGCTACTAAAGTGGACACCCAAATATTCAACCCGTTTTAAATGCCCATTTTGCTGTAATTTATGTACAGATTGAATGTCACTTACACCTTCCATGAGCATACATATTAGAGATTCCCACTGACTCCTCCCCATTGAATCTCCAATAAACGCCACACGCTTATTCTGCAGTTTTGAAAGAGTTATGCTTGCATTGAATCTGAACACAGAAATACAAGTTATAATTATGTCCTATCTAAAAGATACCTAAATTGATTGGTCATGAACAACTAATAGGCTGTTTACCACTTTTTGGAGTGGATTTATTATTGGTTAGTTGATCAATCGGCCTTACAAACATATGTGATATTTAAGCTGAACAATTAAAATGACTAAAAAAAAAAAAAAAAACCTGTATGAATATACTTACACTGGAAGACTGTATCCCAATGGCTGCCACTTCAACTGGGCGTAACTTCTATCAGGTCTCCCATTTGTCTGGCAGCTTAGATCTGGTTCAACAAAAGGGCAATTGGTTGCATTATAGAGGGGATATGTTTTATCGTACACCCATCTGCCAGAGAAGACATCTCCCGTGTTGTTATTCTTCTGTGAATTTATCCTTCCAGATATATCGGCAATGGAACTCTTTTCAAAATCGATATCTACATTAACCCTCCAATTGGGTTTTGAGAAAGAAAAGCTTGTAATCAATATGGTAACACCCAAAAGAGCGATGCAAGAGAGAAAACTGAACGTGACTGCACGTATCGAATGAAAAACAGTGCTGATATTTTTCAGTGCACTTTGAATTCTGGCATGCAAGGAACCCATTTCGTCTGTCGTTAAACTTATAAATCTGGAATTGTCAAGCTAATAATAAGGAAAACTTTTGTTTTATAACAGTGATCGTGGTTGTTTTAAACTGGAAAAATGTCGAAGACCTGTCCATCGCCGATCCTAATAAAAAAATGCAGAAGCCTATCTTCCCGGTAAGTGCAGCATAAAATTCCGAGGCGTTCAATCATTTCGGAGGCGTTCAATCAACTTGAAAGTCCAGAGGAACACAAGGCGAACCTAAAATATTTTATGTTTGGCCCATTCTTCACATTTTTATCTGCTTTTTCTTTCAAAAAAAATAAAACTATGCACGGTGAACTTGGAAGTTCTTCAACGACGGAGAAACCGAGGATGGCAATGACTTCTCGAAATAAGAACGAGTTCATATATCTAAGCTTTCCCCTTGTCTTGTAGCCTGTGTCTCTATTATTTGTCATATGTCATGGGCACTTCAAGCTCAGAGAAACACCTCTTTGAATAGAACGTGGGATTGTTATCTACCGGCCTGCATATGAGAATTTTAATTTGGATTTACATCTTATTTTATGTTGTTATCGTGGCCTCATTTTCGTAGATTAACTCTAGAGAATTTCAATTGTTAGTGTGTTAATGGGTGTGTTAATTTTTGGACTTATTTCGGCTCTTGTTGATATATGTTTATTGCATTGTTTAATATTTGTCTTGGTTTTTTTTCTTTTTTTTTTTGGGCGTTTCTTGTTATAAGATTCTATCTCCATTTTATTTGTCTTCCTACTTGTGTTTGCTGCCTACGTTTTCTCTCCTAATTCTCCATTTTCTCTTGTTTTGACATGTTCATGGGTGGTGACCAATTATGTAAGAAACGGAATTGGTTGAACAGTTTAGTACTTGTTATATTTTTAGTTCTCAACTTTTGTAGCATGTTTTGTCTTTTTGTAACATGTTTGAGGTTTGTAGTATCTCTTCTCAGATTTCCCGCCAATTACATAGTATCATCTTGCATATTAATATGGTTAAAATTTGAATTTATTAAGATTATATAAAAATAATTGTATTAGTATGTTTACGATGATAAGAGGATGAAACATTGTTCGACAAAAAGTGATATTAAAGTTATAAGATGCTTTTTTCCTTATTTTCTCTATCATCCTTGTGTGAAGAGTGTAAATTTAAGTATTTAAATTTTCGTTCTAGCCTTTATTTGTTGTCGCTAAAGTCATT
This sequence comes from Taxus wallichiana var. yunnanensis, assembly GCA_018340775.1. Taxonomy (NCBI): domain Eukaryota; kingdom Viridiplantae; phylum Streptophyta; class Pinopsida; order Cupressales; family Taxaceae; genus Taxus; species Taxus wallichiana. The sequence continues at coordinate 1,021,089,279 of CM031242.1, forward strand.
GAAAGATATGGGTTGAGATACATGAGTACATTGGAGATTTCTTTTTTATTTGCACTGAGTTCTTATAGTGATTTTATCAAAGCATGATGGGTTTGATAATAATAGAGGGACAACACATCTTCTAAATAGTAATCCTTTTTATTGGTTGTAGAAGAAGCGAGTGCATAATACAATTTTGAATCTAACACAGAGACCGTATTCTTGATGATTTTTAATAGAATGAGAGAAAGTGAGTGAGGATTCCGATGACCAATATTAGGTGATCGTATTTGTAGAGTTAAATTCCTAATTTATCACACAATAATTTTCTAGTATCCATGTTTCTCGCCATCTAGTTTCATGACAATTTGTTTACACCCTTTTTATGTTATGCAAAGAATGATGTTATTGTAGAACAAACTAAGAAGGTTGTAGGGATTATTAATATGTATACTACTCTAATCATGTTAACATCCAACATTACTTATACGTGACTAGGATATTTCATTCAAATTTGAAATGAAATAAAGTATTGATAAACAATAAATAGCTAGTTATATTGTTATAAACACGAGAAAAAATAAACTTTCATATTTTGGATTATTATGGAGTGGTCTATGTGTGCGGGGAAATGGAATATGAAGATCAAGATTTTTTTATATTTTCATAAAGCATTCTAGAGGTAAAAAATGTGCAGTGTTTTGGACAATATATAATCTATACGAACTAGATAAGATATGTAAGATCTAGGACATGGATAGTATGGATTTGGACCGGGAGATAGTCAAATTTTGAAACTTTATGTGTTTCTCTTATCTAGAAATGGTGTTCTACTTGTGTTTCACTCTTGTTAGAAAACCTCCTGGATGACATATAATGAATTACAATAATGTAGAATCCCTATCAACCTATAAAACCCTTCACCAAAGAATTAGCACACAAAAGGAGTAAAACATGTGTGCATTTGAGGATTAACCACTGGGGTGGTTATATCCCTAGCCATTGAACCAATCCTAGTGTTGTACTACATATCATTATTACAAAAATCAAGCCTCATATAGTTCTCCTAAGTGAGTTTTGTAAGTGTGTATAACTAATCGACCCCCAAGGGGTTCCCTCATGTCTCTTGAGAGTAAAATAGTAGGATAACTACATAATATAAAATGTACCTTCCGTGGTGGTGGTGAGATATGGTTTGCATCAACTATGTGACCTATCCTTTGTGTTGATTGAAACCCTTGTGCAATGCTTGGAGTGATTTATCCCACTTTTAGGTCATGGCTCTACGGTCTTTGCATCCTTGTAGATTGATGAGGAAAGACTCCTTGAACTAGTTAAGTGATTTAGACTTGAACTAGAGAATACCTAGGATAATGCGTAGGTAATTTGAGGAGATTTAGGAATCCTTTGAGTTATTTTGGAATGGTGTTTGTAATAGGATCATGTAAGAGTGTAAGGTGATGTATAATCTAATAATGTATTTCTTATATAGCATTTGGTAGGTGATATATTATGCTAGGATGACTATAGAAAGATGAAATAACTCAAGAATGATTTAGAATTGAAATAAGATTTGGTGATAGAGAAGGATAAGGGCTATACATGTTAGCTAGGACCAAACCCCACATTTCTACCTTTCTATACAATTTTGGACAAGAGAGAAACAATTAAATTGGAATTTGTGTCTTGAATATCAAATGATTTATTCTTCTTTGATTGAATGATATTTCAAAATTGACGATAAATCATACTGTAAGGACAACAAAGTTACATAATTGTTATAGAGATGAGGAGATTAGATTAAAAAAGAAAGCATTTTTCTTAAAGAATGATATATAGTCAAAACATGGTTTTGTATAATGACATGTCGCCATATTTTTGTTTCTATATTAAAATCCTATTTAAGTGTGTAATTAAACATTGAATTCTTACAGGAAAAACATACCTAATTGTTTATACATAATTTTCTTTCACTCGGTGGGACTTCTGATGTGGTTTTGTTTTCATGCTCAATGATGAAACCTACAACATAGAGTGTAATCAATGTCTAAGATATAAATTAAAATTTAAATCAAAATGTAGATAATGTTTGTAACTTAAAACATTACAAAATTTATGCAAAAGAGATTTAAAACATGGAAAGAATACACCTATTCATTTTGTGAAGGAAGATCTCCAATTGTTGTCATTCATTTGAGAGATATAATTGTTCCCTATAGATGTCAAAGAATTGAGGGTGATTAGTCACAATCTTTCTTTCATAAATGAGATAATAGAGAGGAGGAAGTATTAGACTATGAAGACACCATATGTTTCATCACATTCCCCACTTAAGGATATGAAGAGAGAGGATAAAAGACCATTCTATGAATCTCATAGTTTTTCTTGACATTCCTTATTTTGATAACCTAGGGACAAAAGAGGAAATATTAGTCTACAAATCTTAGAGTATTGCTTCAATTCTTTCTCTAAATGTAGAGACAACACCAATGTAGATGAATCTAGGCATAATTTGTTCAATCATGGAAAATATACCTTAGAAAGAGTGGAAATTTTAATTCCCGATAAGGTGATATATTGTTCTTGAATTTATTATGTGTAATTTTGATGATTTTCGATAAGAAGGAAGACCATGCCCTAAACCCATTTTAAACTATACTTAAGATAACATTTTGAAAATTGAATGAAGTACTCATGCTCCTTGTAAACTAGTACTCTGAATTGTGTCGATTGTATTTATGTAGATAACTAATAGAATATATACGAACTATATGTTGTAGTGATACTTCCTTCTATCTAGGAACACCTCGAAGGTCAAGACTACAACGCATTCCTAATTGTACTATATTATTTTTACCTTGTTTAATATTTTGTCACATTTCAGTATTTGTGACCATTTCTATGGATCTAATCCCTATAATAATTTGTTCGATATCTTATAATCGTGTGTAGATGTAGAAATACCCTGTTCAATTCCCCTCTTGTGAGGTGTGTGTCATGAAACATGTGAGTGTGTATATAATAATAATATATGTCTTCCCATAAACCATATGTCTAATAAACTGAAAGGTATAAATTGATAGTCCTTGTTGAGAACGTTTACATTCAAAAGGGGTTGTGCATGATGATAAACATAACATGAAGAACAAAAACATGCAATAATAAACACGTAAGAATATAAGTGTAGAGAAACAAGTAATATAATAAAAAAATACAATCATGTCTTACTCCATAGTAAATCACGTATAGAATAAGAATAGTATCATCTCGTAAAGAATACAAAATAGTAATGTAAGAATACGTGTAAGATAGAAACAAAAAAGTAATCAAAGCAATATTCTATAGTCAATTGCATAATGATATGTAAAACACTATATGTAAGCATGGAGCTGCAAACATGGGACATCCATGGAGTCACAAGAAAATATTAGTATAAGGAACAATGTTTCATGGCCAAATAAGTAAGCACATACACATAAATTAGGCACAAAGCCACAAACATGGGACACACATTATGTCACAAGAAAACTAATGCCTTTAGGACTTATAACGAAAAACAAAAATGCAGCAACATATATAAATAACTCAATCAACTAAATCTACTCAATAAGAAATCAATGCATATATCCATGTAAAACAATTAGTGACTATAGTATAGAAAGAAATTGTAGAAAATAATAACAATAATAGAAGACATACAATAAGTTAGTACTGCACATGAAACATGTTCTAGCTCCATTGATCCTAATAGATAATAAAAAAATTATGGATGAAATGATGAAGAAGGTGTAGAGTAACATATAATGAAAGAAAAACACATCTAAATTGTGGATAGATGTCCCCAATAGAGTAGTGTAATGAACTGAGATAGATATTATCATCGTGTAACATTCTATGAGTGTCTTGTATATATATCAATATACCTCCTCAATGTTCATGCATGTAAATAATATAGATTCTTTATATGAAATCAATGTAATGAACATCATGTACAAAGTAACAAGCTAGTCAAGGAAACTAGAACTGTGACCGATTTTATATTTTTGTTTATATTTGAATTTTTATATTATTCAATTATTTGAATGTTTATATATGGCATTTTGAAAATCGCTATGTTCAATAAAGGGGATATCACAAAGAATATGTGATAAGGTCCTCATTACAAGACATGTCATGTGTGGTAGATGGGGGAAGGGATGCCTCTCAAGTGGTAGAAGAGATGAAATATTGTCATGTATGATCAGTCTAGTGTCCATAAGATGTGTCAAAATAAAATGAGGGTAGGAAGGCCTAGGAGAAGTACCGGATATACAAGATGATTGAGTCATAAGTTGAAGAGAATGTGTTTGCTAATGCCTAGTGCATGTCCTAGGTGATTTTTTACAATTTTTGCACTTGTACAAAAATGGGCAACTCAAAACTTTGTTACGATGGAAGGTATGGATTAAGTATACCTAAGCTAAGGGATCTTATAGCCATTTGTTACTACTGAATTAGTTAAAAGATTGAATGAAATCTATAGTTATGTGTGTTGTTACAAAACATAATAGATCACATAATCTGTAATTTCATACCATCATCAGCAAAAGAACACAAGCCCCGAAGGATAGTTGTGTTGTCTTGATGGAGACAACAAATTACAGAGTAAGTAAAGTGCTAAGTTTTGAAACAACAAATAGAAGTACAGATATCAGAAAATCAGAGTTCATTGCTGAAGGTTACAAGTTTCTCATCAATGTTCTTTCCTTTATGATTAAGGCATTTAATTATGCTACTGAGTTGTTTAGTTCATCATACACTCCATTCAGAAGCTTGAAATGTAGAAGGAAATACACAACTCAATTTTAGAATTCAATGTTTTATTCACAAGGAAGGTCAAATGTTTCCCACACAAGCCGTGGGATGTGACTAAAAAGTAAAGTACATCTACTAAAGAAAGAGGTACACATGCATGAAATAGAAAGCAATGGATTTTGAGTGAACCCATCATTTCCTTGTATATTCTCCATTTTGTAGATCATCTTCTTTCCAGCTTGTTTCATCTTTGTCTCCACAACTGAAATCATGGTACTTGAAAAGTAAAAGATAAGGAATCATCAATAAAGAGCTCAGGGTTAATCCATATTCCTACACTTGTCCTAATTCGTGCATATGGATCTCTAAGCAAAAGGAGATATAGAGTACTTGAAGATCAGATTGCATAGCTCACTCAGGAAGAAGAAAATAGAAAAGAGAACAAGAAACATGGACATAAGAGAGGCCAAAAGCCTAAGTATTTCCTAACTATTTTCTCAAGTGTGCAGGTATAGGTTGCAGCTAAGAGGAAATAAAACATGTCTTATAAAGATTGCAGAGTTCAATATGGCACATGGCAGATAAGTCATAAGTATATGCTGGAATGAAGAAGACACAGTTCAGAATAGAGGAGATACTTGTAGGCAAGGAACATGTTCAGGTTGAAGATAGCTTGGAAGAGAGAGAATTCTAGGAAGATTTTGATAGGGCTTCACCCTGTAAAATGGACATTTACGACTTTTCCAGTATCCATATCAAGCTGAAATAAAGAGAAATGAAGTAAAAGCAACAGATTACAATATTTCAACAAAGTATCTGAATCAAGGCTTATGCCTGAAAATGGTATTACACCGAAGAAGAATTACTTGTAATCTCCAGAAAACTACTTGTAGGATACAAAGGCATCTTGATTACAAAATATCATAAATGGATTTTTATTTACAGTTGGCATTTTCAGTTCAACATTCAATCATAGTAATCTTATCATCTTCAGGTCAAAGAGTATAAATACAACTATAGGTTACAAGTAAGCATTTCAAAAGGTGAACTGAAGAAAGGGAGATAAAATGTAGAGTTTTCAAGCAATCCATTTCAGTTACAAGTTTTATCAACATCATGCAACTTTACAAGGCTTAGACTGATCAATATACAATCAAGAAAAATAGAGAGACTCATTTTAAGAGAAACCCACATGAGAAATTAAGCAGATCTAAGCAAGACAACAGATTATTGAGAACTCAACCATGGATCAAGCTAGAGATATCAATTCCAGATTCGAAAGCCTCAACGAAATCCATAAAAGAAGCAAGGGAAGAGCGAATATCAGATTATTGCAATAACGGCCACCACACTCATAAATTATTGCCAAAAAGGATGCAATATGGAAGTATTCAAAGATGATTGGATTAAAAGCATTTACGAAAACATATAACTCATAATCAATGATAAATAAGGATTATTCATATGTTTTCCTCTTTCCAAAACGAGTGAGTTATAGTCAAAATTAGGGTAAAATCAGAGATCCCAAAACCCAAAAATAAGTTTCAAACTTGAAATGGCTGAGGTCGAGCTAAGGGATTACATGCAATGCAAGGAGGAGATGAATAACAAATACCCCAAAATAGAGGTGAGAATGGAAGTCGATTACCATGCTTAAAGATTAAAAACTTACCAGACTTCAACCCCATTTACACAAACCAGGTCAAAAAAAAAAAATGGCTTCGATTAGAAAGATGGCACATAAAAGTTGTTGAAAGTTCAGAGAGCTTCGAACAATGGCAGCCGAGGATAGGGTAAAATCCTAGGAAAAACCTAGAAGCTCACATAGTTTTGAAGAAGGCAGGGAGCTATAGACTCGAGCTCAAAACTTGCTCAAAATGAAATTGAATCCTCTCAAAGTACAAACCACGAGAGCACATGCATGATATTTTGTAGAGCCGAAGTAATAGAGCTTAGAAAAAACTTGAACAATGGCGAAATCTATCAAAAAATTACTCGAAAAAATCTAGAAAATCAAAGATGATAGATACAAATGCTTGAATGCCAGTAAAATGGACTGAATCGAGTTTTCAAAGCTTCAACAAAGGCATCGAGGAAATTTTTGCCAGGGCTTCACCCATGAGTTGAAAACCCAAATGAAATGATTATTAGGGTTGGATTGACCTTTACCAAGAAAACCTAAGGGGTGAGTTAACAGAACTCAACCACGGTTAGTGCATCGACGATCAAGATTCAACAAGTACAAGGATCAAAGGTTGAGGATTAATCTCTACAAATAATGCAAACCATGGTTCGAGCCTTAAAAATGCATTTAACACATGTCAGAAACCCTAAAATCATGCCTTGGAGATCAATGATAAAAATTAACAAGTACAGAGATCGACATTCAAAAATGGTTCATCAAAATCAATGCAAAACAATCCAAGTGGAATGGTGGTTATTGACCGACTTAATCAAATTTCAAAATTTCAAATTGTCAAAAATACATCTAAGCCCGAAGAAGAGGACACATGTCACCTTTACAGTAGAAGTGGAGAAATGGAGGTTGGAAGTTATTTGTGTTTTAAAATCTCAAATGGCCCCGCAACCCCGGTGGTAGAAAGTCAAGCCAGGAAAAGTCAAACATCGGTTCCATAAAGCATTGGTGGAGCAATGGGGTCTTCTTGAAGTTTTGAGACTTTTCGCAAAATGGAGTAAAGTTTCAAGTTACCCCTGTAAGCCCACAATCCCTCTAAGTGGAGGGTTGGAAGGACTTTTTTTTTTTGAAGCTCTTTCACAAAAGAGTTAAAATGTCAAACTTGCCCGAAGGCCCGAAAACCTGCTAATAGACTTAAAGCTTCACACAGGCCCGATAGTCCACCAAGGGAGTTTAAAAATCAAATTTTCATGTAGACCCATAGAGGAAAAATAGAGTAAATTTATAAATTTTCCCGTGGCCCCGCCACATCACCAAAGGAAAAATCAGAGAAGTAGATTGCCAAGAATTTTTTCAATTTTGAGCCCTTTATGGAAAAAGGGAAAAATGCATATTTTTGGGCCACGTTTCCACTGAAGTAAAATTTGAACACGTGCAGAGCTCAGACCAAAAACAAATGGAAAACCGAATACTTCAAATATGCAAGTTTTATCAAGAAAATGTTAGGGGTGTTTTTACAAGGTCGTTTTGGATCGATTTTTCGAGCATGGTTATCTTTCAAGGTAGTAAAATGCAGAGATCTACAAGAGGACTTCAACCAGTTTCAGATATTGCATCGATGACTAGTTTTTCAGTAAAATACAGAGCTTCCTGAGTGGCAACCAGGGGAAATTAATTACTAGAAATAGCTCATTTATTTTTGTGAAATATTGCAAGTATTACATCACGAACAGGGAGTTGTTTCTGCATGCTTCACAAGAGGACAAAACACACAAGATGACAAATTTACATGCATAGGACAGAAACTTACTTGAGCAAGAAAATATTATTTTTAGCAAATCATCCACTCCTACTTTTCTTAAAAATAGATATGCTCTTCTTTCAAATAGATCAGTCAACTTCAGTTGACCAATTGTAATTGATGGCTATAATGCCTATTTGTAGTTGCATGCTCTATTTTTATTCCTTTATCCATTTATAAATAAAGGATAAAAATAGGATGCATGGGTGAGTACAAGCCTTAGGCTATTTTTAGGAAGAGGGTGAATTTTTTTGCTATATATTGTGTGCCTTTGCAAAGCACAAGAGAGAAATTTTGGAGGAATTTTTGGATATAGGAGTACTGAAGCAATTTTTGCTAGTTTTTCCTTCTGAGTGTGAAGAATTTCTGCCTTCCCAATTATTTGCAGTCTTGTGTATGTTTCTATTAGTCTTGTGAATGCAAATTCCCTGATTAATCATCTTACCCTATTGTAAAATTCAGTAGTTTCTACATGATATTAATGTGCATGTTTAGCTTAGCAGTATTGTTGTGATAATCTCCCTCAATACCTCCAAGTTTTTGCCCTTAATATTCTACGAAGAAATGTTGGTTCGTGTACCAAAACCCTTCACATATCAATTGTGCATATACTTAGTCAACTCCCTCATGTAAATTTTGTGTATCACCTTAGTTTTAATTACTTTAAAGTCATCTTTTACCCTTAAACCCCAAAATCAATTTAGGATACATCAACAAGGAACCGGCCTTGATATTGGAGACTCACCTCAAAATAGGTATACCCACAAACCTGAGGTGTTTCCATTGTATCTATGAAAGAGAGAGATAAAATTTTGCAAGCTTAGAAAACCTGTAGCCATCTCTCTACAGGGTGCACTTTCGAGAGATAATAGTGATTAAGGAGGATAACTCTATATAGGTGTATGAAAATATATAACATGACAAGTACAAGATTAATTGGAGATGCACTAGAGATAGGGATTATATGTGTTAGGGAAATTTGTGATGATGGAGAAGTTGTGAATGAGATTTCCCCAACTATGACCACATGATTATTGTGAATGAGCTTGACACATTGTTGTAGTATAAAAGGTATAGTTGTAGAGGTATAGATTGGAGAATAACCTAATCTCATATTGGATGACATAAGAGAAGAGTCCAATAACAACATAAATGAAAAGGTGGGGTAGTAAATATAAAGGGTAAGATAACATGTCTGCAATCTATGTGATGATCAATGATGATATGATTTGTAGTTTACCCTAGAGAGTACGAGGATTTAAAAGTACACAAATTATGGGGAGTAGTATAATAAATTGAATCTATGAATATGAGGTGTTGGCCAAATAAAACACGGACGTATAATGTATCGAGATAGACCCATGTTTTATATTAATATTATCAAAGGAAATAATTTTTGAGGAGGTCATGGTGAAAATAGTTCCAATCATTTTGTCAAGTATGCTATCACAAGTTGGTGGAGGTGGGAAAAGAGAATACACATTGTGTACTTCTGGGGTAGATTAAGATGCCTCATATTATGGGAGTGGATCACTAAATATTTTGATCTTTACATTGTTATTAATAGGTTTGTGTTGATTTGTAGTCTAATATTCAATATATCCAACATCAATTAAGTCTTGGATAATATGCTAAAGCTTAAAGAAGTTAATTTAGTGGAGTGATTGATACATTGATTACACTCATAGTGAGTAGTGGCATCAAATTTCTTATCATGAGGCTTTCTTGTATCAACCTTACGTAGTGGAGGGGGAAAACAAGGTTACACTTGAGTAATTATTGCAATATGTTTTTAGGTGAGCAAGGTAGATGGGTGAACTTCCATCAGAAATATTATAAATGTAGATTCATGGGTTGTGACATGGGAATGAACATGGGATTAGCATAAATCCCATGATTAATATTTTTGTTCTTAGAGGTAGCCTTGATTGAAAGTTGTAAGCAAAGGTGCTAGGAAGGTGGGAAATATACTTGAGCTTGTTCATGTTAAGGAGATTAGATTATTATTGTTTCAAAGTATTAAAATAGTGACTAAATGAATGAAACTTTTTGAATATAAAGAATTCTTGCTAAGGACCAAGGAGAATTTGACTAAATATCTCTTGTAAGTTGGTATTATCTAATAAATTGTTTATCTTGCAAATTTTATTCTTATATCACAATACATAGTAACTGATGGGCTCAATAATAACTTTTCACATTTTAGCCATTTGAGCATGGTATTCTTTTTATGAAATAGGATACCAATTTGTGTAAGAATTTACTAGCTAGAGGATTGAATGTTCCAACCAAACGCATGGGTAGGTTATTATATCTTTATATGAAAAAGTATTTGAGACTTTGATCTAAAAGTTTGGTAAGTAATGTATCATTAGAGAAATAGTCTATATAAGAAACATGAAACATATAAAGGTTCTCTTCAAGATCACCCTTATCATCATAGTTATATAGTTTAGGACCAAATAAAATGATAGGTAAAGGGTTTGAATCCACTTCGGTGCAAGTGGATTATGCAACAATTAATCACAATCCATAGTATGAAAGGAATATTATGTGGATTTTTTCAGCTGTAAGATATGATATTATAAAGTATGAAAAAGGATTCAAGAACCTATATATTAAACTAAGAATTCAGAAGCAATATTAGTATAAAGAGGTAATTTGGGGATAATCTGGTCATAAGGATAGTCATGAAAATACTACAAAGTGGAGTATTAGATATCCCTAATGAGATAGAAAATATCAAGGTAGGAGTAGTTGATGTATGCATAAAAATGATGAAGGAGAATTAGGATCAGTTATATAGGGTGAAAACATATGGTTGAGTTGATCACTAGTGGCATAAATAAATATCTATATTATTGGTATTTTCTTAGAGATAGTTTGCAAACATTTATAAAATTCCAAGTGATAAAATATAATTATCATCCATGTCAAGGAGCCCCTCACCTTACATGGTCTTATCACAAATAATGAATATTAAATGATAAAATATATTAGTATGTACTTTTTCACTAGAGTTATCTCCGATGTCATAAAAAGTGGAAGTTGAGTAGCATGTGTGGTATAGTGGAAATAATCTTTTGGCAAGATACATAGATATTGATAATTATCAATGAGGTTCAACATCATGTTGTACCACAATGAGAGATTAATAAAAATAAGAAGCTAGGGCCACTAGGGTTTAATAAATTGTTTAATTTAAATGTTAGGTTTACTAAATATTTACACCCTTTATAATGTTAGCTAAGTACGATGTTATTATATGGAAAAAATAAGGGTATAAAGATTATAAATAGGTAGAACATTGTAATATAATTAACTTCTAACATCAATAATACATGACCTGAATAATGTATTCAAACTTGAAGTTAACTAAATAATTAATAAATGATAAGAAACTAGTTCAAAACATGAGGATTCTTAAGAGAAAGGATCCATATGTTTTTCCTCATCCTTGGGAAGGGAATGGGAAAATTTTAAGAGTTGACATTATACCCTTCACAATTTACATGGTCCATGATAATAGTCAATACTGAATTGGAAGATGTAATAGCTCTAGAATAATAGCCAATAGTAGGGACCATAGTGCCATGGTGTGTGCCAACATAAGAGAAACAATATCTCATAGTAGAACAATATCTAGACCCATAGGATTAAGGAAAAATTTGTAGAAGATATGATGGTTAATAATAGTGATATAGAGTAAGAAAAATGCAAGCACAAAGGGCATTATCCTAATAATAAACCCTATACCCATTATAATTTGAGAAAACAATGTTCGGTTTAAGATTCATATTCACCAAATGTTTGCACCATTTTAGAGATTTGCTTATATTTTTGATATGATATAGAATGAATAACACTAAAAAGTAATGTAAGGATTGAAACTAGGTGATATTCTAATTAATAAACTTCCAACATTAATTATACAATATGAAAATATCATATTGGTGTTTGCAATGATTGAAATATGCTACAAACTTTTTAAAAATATATATATATTAAATTGGCTACACAAGATGATAGAAAAGAGATCTAGTTTCACCAATTGAGGAATCTATAAGTACATAAACTAATAAACCTTCATTCTAAGACTTTAACTAAGAGAGAACCTTGTTCATGATGGTAGAGTTCTTCAAGAAACATATGTACGATCCATGATATATTATATGTTCTTATACCTTCTTACTTTGGGGGTGTGTAAATTTATCTATCCTTCAGGGTCTTAAATTTGTTTTGTTGTTAAAACCTTATTTGAATAAAAATAAAACCCTAACTGAGGGTGAGAGAATGTCTAAGAAATTTCGTGGTTGGGTTGAAGTGCAATCAATAAACTAGCTCCATTAGCAAGTTATTATGAAGAGTGTTGAAATGATTTTCTTCTCCTGTTTCATATTAGTTAAATAACCAAAAAGAAAACAAACAACTCCAATATGAGAGGGTTTAAGATACCTCTAGATGGGGCAATGACGTATATAGGCGTAAAAGAGATATCCTCCTCACAACGAGAGAGTTAGATGATCCGCACAATAAAGAGTACTCAATAAAGAAGGTGATTAGTAGATAGATGGGTGGGTTACACTGATGATGCCATCACAAGAAGTGAAAATTCCTAGGATGGATGTCAAAACACTTATAGATAAGATAAAGTAATGATGGATATGACATAATGAAAGAAAATATGAGATAAAAAAGAAAGATGAAATGCAACAGATAAAGTAAAATGTAGATATGATCTAAGTATATTCAAACCAAATCAAACCTAATTGATTTGATGATGACCCAAGACTGCAAAGCATAATGGATGAAAGATGCGACCATGTGAGAATAAAAATGTAGAAAATCATACCTAAAAATCTCCTAAAGCCTCATCTACAACTAATCAACCGGGATGATGCTTTGAGTTGTGGTGAGAAGGATAGATTTGATGAAGATAGAGAGGATGCAAGAAAATTAATGAAAGATGTGAACTACTTGATTGGGTTGACGAAAATTGGTCCCAATTGATGGAAATTAGATCGATGAAGCTGGTATCCGAATCTCCAAGTGTGCGTAATGAAAATTTTGGAGGATGTGGAACGATGTAGGATCATAAATCGATGAATGGTAGAATGAATGAGAGAAATAAAAACAAATGAGAACCTAGTCAATGGTGACTAGATAAGATTGACGATGGCTGGGAGTGATCTAAGGTTTGATGGGAAAAAGATGGGTGAAAATGTCAATCTGAGATGGAAATGAAGATAAGAAAATGTAGAGACATGGCTCTAGGATCACGATGAACATGTAAAAAGGATGATAATGAAGTGATGGAAAGGAAATGATGGATTTAAACATGAAAAGGAGAAAAAGACTTCAAATATCAAATGGTGGGTCACAAGATCTCTAAAGAAGCTCCATGATAGTGATAACACTTGCAAAGACGATCAAGAAATGAAGGAAAGATCACGAGAAATATTGAAATCTCCAAAGCTACATCCTTGAAGAAGGAGGGGTATGGTCATATTTATAGGGTCGACGGTGACCCGGATGGGTCACTAGAGATTACAAAAACCTTCCACTTAAGAGGTGGAAGATTCCCAAATCGAGACAAAGATCCCTTATGAAGCGGGATTAGGGTTGCTTAGGAAGGATAAAAGGGTAGGTGAGAGGTGGAAATATTAAATAAAGGAAAATAAGAGGAAAAATTATTAAATGAAGGTGGTTGGGTGCTTAGGGATAAAAAAGGGATGCTTTGGGGAGAATAAAAATATTAGGGGATGATTTAATTGTAATATGATTAATTAGATATTAGAAAGGGGAATGATAATATGGGAATTAATTGTCATTTAGATTGGAAATATTTAATTTAAATAGGAATATGGTGAGTATGTACATTCGATAATAAATGAAGAGGAAAACCACTTTGGGTGAGGGACTAGCGATACCAAACATTGGTGTCTACATTTGCCCATTTTTGTCCAAAGGGTTGAAGAGAAACATAATCATGAGATAAAAACAAGAAATGATGACAAATGATTGATGAGGTATTCCCCTCAATCACAAGTTTGAAAGAGATAGATGAAATAAGATGGAAAGGATGATAAAAGAGATGTGAATATATGATGCCCCAAGAGAAGAAGGATAAAAACAAGAAATACAATAAGGCGGTGATTTATGAATCACTTTAGTAGGGAACAAAGTAAGGCCTCAATGGAGGTAATGGAAATGTCCTATGGACCTGTGAGTCGATGAAATTCACTATGATATAGGGGAATCCAATGGAAATTTGGTTAAATGGATGTCTAGGTTGTTGTACCAATAGGTTGAAGGTAGAAACCAAGAAAATATGTGCAATAAAATGCGAGGATAAGTTAAATGCGATATCCTTCATACATGAGGAATCGAGGAAATATGCATCCTGGTGGGATGGGAAATAAAATATGGTCACAAAAGTGAATGAGGGTAAAATAATGGTTCCCTAGTAGGGAGCACAAATAAGGCCATAATGGAAATATTTAAAGATTGAGGATAAATAAGAAAGTCACGCAAGGCAAGTGAGATTGTGTTATGGGTGACACACGAGGAAGAAGTAGAAGAAAAAATAATTTGTGAAAGAAGGATCAAGTAAGATGAAGAAAAAAGTGGTGGATAATGCCAAAAAGGGTTGAGTTCATTATAAGCAAAATAGGTTGATGATGATTGGAAAGGGGTTGATAACAACTAGCCCATCGACGATGACTATTGTCGGTGTGACAATAAAAGTGGAAAATTCGATTGACCAGGATCATTTGCACTACTCGATTGTGATGATCAAGAGCCTAGGGGTATAAATAGTTATTTTTGAGATCCATGGAGGCGAATAGAGGAGGAAGGAATCTCTTGAGGACATAGAGAGCGATAGTATCAAAACCCGAGCTACATTTTGATGGGTTGTTTGATCTTGAGTACACCCTATAGTGGGTGGATATTTTGGTGATGGATATTTTTGATGCATAGTATTTTGAGATAGATCCCATTTTAGGCCTATCCTATATGTATAAACTCTTTTGATGATATATATGATTTTGTCATGATTTATCATGTGTTGTGTAATGATTTGATTATGCTTTGTGTGTGATTTTAGATGTTGGATTATGATTATGGATGTCATGGTTTATAATGTTATATATGGACTAGATTTTGAGTATACCATGGATTTTTAATGTGATGTGATGTGATGATAGATTAGGAATGATGCATATATAGATGATAAATAGATGTGATGTATATGGATAGATAGTTGTTAGATTAGAAATATATGATATGTTATAGATTGTTGTGATGTAAAAAAATATGATAGGTGTGATTTTGATATTAGAATAGATGTGATGGATTAGATAGATGTTATAGATAGATGATATGATATGCATTATTATGATGTGAGGAATATAATGGATTTAAAGTAGATGTGATATATTTAGATATAGATGTGGATTACATGATTAGATTATGGATGAGATATTGCATATTCATATGAAAGGTAGAACAAAGGATAGTAAGATGATGGTGTAGGATAAGATATGATAAAAGATGTCATGACTTGATAAGAAATGACTAAAAGGAATAAATGAAAATTTTTCATAGAAAGAAGAAAACATAGGATCAATGATTTGTGAACTAGATTAGAGACAAACATGAAAGGGAACCAAATAAAGCAATGCACTTGCAGCCATAGAAGTTGTTAACACTTAACCAACAATATTTAGTCACAATTAAGATCATAAGTGGAAATATGGAAGATGAACTCATAGACCTAATGTCGACACGAAAAAAGGATTTTAGATCTGAATTGTAAGTAGAAGGACAGTTCTTTTTAGGTGGTTATTTCTGGTGTATGCCTCAACTCGAGTAATATAACACAAACTAATCAATGCGGGAAGTTAATTAGAGATGAGAAAGTTGATCGATTCTGGAATATTTATTAGGACTCTTGATTTTAAACTTTATGTTTTTTCTTTTAAATATTTAAAATGCTGATCAATGCGGGAAGCCTTTACTGCCATGATATAAGATGGTAGCCATCCTTCAAGGGAGTGGTCTACATTTTTCTTTTATTTATGGATATATATATTTTTTAATTGAAAGATATGATGTGCATGATAGTTTTCCTTTAAGGTATGAGTCTATAATTATTACCATTTGGTTGATATGAGCAATTGTTCTTCAAAGGAGCAATCATTTTTTTTGGATATGATTGCTTTTAATGAGCATCCAAAATTTTGAATTTTATGGAAGATCTAGGGATAGCTAAGTACACCACTGATAAGGGGATGTAAAATGTACAAGTGAAACCTATGGACCCTTATTGTGGTTATAATAAATAGATAAGGAGGAAATGAATGTAATGATCATAGGATTCCCGCATAAGAGGAGGAACGTTTCCATAAGGAATATACTATGAGAAGAGATGTGGTGCCCATATTCCAGGTTATAGTTAAGAAAGTGATGGTAGACCACATAATTCATAATCATTATGATGTAATATGGAAGAGGTGAATGAAGGAAGTGAGATTATTGGTATGATAAAGTTATTAGTGGTAGATATTCTAATAATAGAAGGGCCAAAATTGTAATGCGTTAATAGGTTTCAGTTCGATTCGGATTATCATCAAGGGATGCCAAACTATAGGATTTAGAACCGTACTTATGTGTGATAATATAAGGTCTAATCCAGCTGGCAGAAAATATTCTACGTTGACTCCTTTCTAAAGTAGTGACATTCTGATTTTATTGAAGGGAAAGGTCACTAATGTTAAAATCATGCTCTTTTATATGTTTATTGTAATAACGCTTGATGTGCTCTTGGAATACATGATGATGTTCAAGAGATAGAAAGAGAATTTCATATAACAACTCAAGTTGTGCTAGGTGCTCTTGGAAATTGTCTTCATCAAAAATGAAGTTGCAAAGAGAAACACACAAATATGGGATTTGGATTTGAGAGGAAGAATAAATTCGAGATATAAAAAAGAGAGAAGGGAGTAGATCCCATATAGATGTGGATGCTAGTCCGATAGGCCCAAAGTGTGAAGGGAATATAAAGATGCCAATTATGTCTTAATTTATGAATAGTTTTGTCAAGGATGTTGCGAAGGGTTTTGTTTGTTGCTTCACTTGGCCATTAGCTTATAGATAATATGGAAAAAATAAGCTAAGATTTATATTTAAGGAATCGTAAAGATTCTTGAGATTTTTTTAAGGACTTTTTGTTTTCTCGTGATGATTTTATTGGATTTTTTTTTTTTTGTAAATGATGTGCTAATAGAAAAAATTAATGATCTGTTATCATTCTTAGATGGGAGTAGAATGGATTCCATTAATTTAGTGAAGTAATTAGTGGGAGTGATGATAGAATTATGGCATTTAGAAGAACACAAATTTATGAGGCCTATGAGGTCATGTCCCCATTATGAGAAAGGTCAAATATCTTGAGCTGGTTGTAAGGTCTGACTAGGAAAGAGAATGAAATTATAATGTTTTTGGCATTTGACACACTTCTTAACAGATTCAAAGAAGTATTGATTAAGGGAAGGCCAATAATAACACATCCGAAGAACATGCTTGGTGACAACCAAACCACTAAAATGTCCACCATAGATACCATTATGGACTTCTCGGATAAGCGCAGCTTAGATTCATGAGATTTGAGGCACCGTAGAAGAATACCATCAAAGCCACGTTTATAAAGGATAATGCAAAGGATGCAGAGTGTTTGAAACATTGAAGGAATGACCTCCTACTATTTTTATATATATCGGAGGGAATGTTGGATTAAAAAAGGTAGTAAAAATTCGAGAATACAAAATATGCGATGGATTAGTATTAACATGATTGATGCGTAAAATCTCATGGAAATGAGATGGTTGATCAAGATGATGAGTAACAACATACAAATTTGATTCTTATCTTTCCCATGGGATGAGAGATGTGAGAGATGCCATGGTGTTTGTAAAGTGATTAGATGACCGAGGGACAATTTGGATGGTATAGAATTCGAATTCTTTGAGAAGAAATTCAACAATGTCTGTATGTTTTTGAAGGATATAATTTTTGCATTGATATAATCCATTGAATTGATTGATGATAAGTTGAGAATCACCATAGATATCAAGGATTTGGATGCCAAACATGACAACAATTTCAAGACCCAAGATGAGGGCTTCATACTTAGCCATGTTGTTAGTGCATTCAAAATTGAGTTTATAAGTGATATGAATAGGAGTATCCCAAGGAGGAATGATAATGATGCCTACGCATCCCCCTTGTTTACACTTGGATCCATCAAAGAAAATCATCATCTTGAGGGAAGAAAATTTATGATAGATAATATTGATAGATTGATCGAAACCTGTTCTCATGAGGAAGATGGCTATCAAGAAAAGGGGCTTCAACTAGTTGATCAACAATGGTGTGGCCCTTGATTGATTTCTAAGAGATGAAATCTAGGTCAAAATTAGTCATGAGAATTATCCATTGAGCGATGCAATCACTATGATAAGGATTAAAGTGTACGGTTTTGAGAATATGACAACTAGTGATGAAATAGGTTTTATGATTAAGAAGATAGTGGAAAAGTTTAGCAAAGGAAAAGAAAAGAGTGCAACAAAGTATTTTAGATTTAGTGTAGTGAGTCTCATAATCTTGAAGAGTTCCGTTGATGTAATAGATAACTTTCTCCCTTCCCTACTCACCATGTTGTACCAATATGACACCTATTTCAAGATTGGTGGCAAATACATAGAGATAGAAAGGATCCCATTTCATGATGTCTAAGAACATGTAAGGATATAAGATAATGTTTGAGGTCTTCAAATCCTTTTCAGAAATTATCATCCTAGTTGAATTCATTGTCTTTAGAAAGGAGATGATGGAAAGGATGGAAATGGTTAAAACGTTGTGAGATGAAATGGTAGAAAAATCAAATTCATCCTCAAGACTCTGCAGTTATTTTAAATTAGAAGGAGGGGAAATCTCAAGGATGGATTTTATTTTGGTGGGGTCAACATCAATACCCCTCATAAAAAAGATGAAACCATGGAAATTTCATGTTAAAACTCCAAAAACACGCTTGAGTAGATTGAATCAAAGGAAGAAGCAAATAATGCACTCAAAGAGGATTTAAAGGATGGAAATATGATCGTGTTGATGCTTTGATTCACCCAAGTGGTCATAAACATAGTCTTCTATAGTGTTCTGATGAGATCATGAAATATGTAAGTCATGGCCCATCGATACATGACTCTGTCATTTTTCAAACCGAAGGGGTATGACACGATAGCAAAATTTCTCGAAGGAGTTATGAAATAGGTCTAATGTTTGTCTTCTAAAGCACAATGAGGATTTTCTTATAACTAGAAAAACCATCCATAAGATAAAGCATCTCATGGCCTATAGTGAGGTTGTCAAGCTAATTGATGCTAGGAATATGAAAATCATCTTTAGGACAAGGAAGGTTCAAATATCAAAAGTCTCAGTATAGATATGGATATTTCCAAGAGATTGGGAAATGGGTATGATGTTGAAGACCCATTCCGGATAGTTTATAAGAATGATGAAGTTAGCTGAAAGGAAGGGTTGCAATTCCTCTTTGACAAGGAGAGAAACATGAGGATGCTTGTGACGAAGTTTCGCTTAACTATCTTAACATCGAGGTGGATTAAAATATTATGGACAAAAATAGAATAATCGATGCCTCGACATGTTGACGTAGGACCATGTGAAGGATTGCATATGTATATAAAGGAATGTGGCGAAATATTAAATCTCTTTTAAATCAAGGGATTAACCCCTTTGCATGGATGTGGAGCTCTTACAAAGTCCATATGTTGATAAATCGATGGTGGATTTGTTTAGTAGGGTGGACGTGTCTTAAGGTAAGGTCTTATGAAGATAGGAATCTTATTCCCCTATGTAATAAAGGATTGAATCATCATCGGTGCATTGAAGAGGAAATTGAAGAGGAAAGCACCGAGTTTCATTTTTACACTAGTAAGTGAGCAGTCCCAAAGTGATGGTGGAGATTAATAAAATTCTAGGGAAATGGAAATGGTTTCATCTCAGTATCACTCGCTTCATGGAATGGAGAAGATGGAGTATATATGTCCATAAGATATGAAGATGAATAAGGTATGGGGGAGTCATTAGGTTGTTCTTTATAGACTAATCTTAACTTCTCATGGGGCTTACGATATTGGTTGACAATGAGATCATGTATACCCTTTTCATAAAGCCCCGTACCAAATCATTTCCATGCATGTAACGATGGAGAAAATTATAGGAATAGGATTTTTTGTAAAGAAAGTTGCAGCCATTGGTGCATGGTTTGGCATGCGATTGATCTTCAATGTGAGAGAAAGGGTGATCGACATCACCATAAATGAGATTGGTGTGAAAATGAGGTGGGTTAGAAGAAATGACATCCCCAAAATCAAGTTGATACATAAGACCTTTATCAGGTCTTCCGAGTCAATGATGTGTGGGAAAATCTTTTAGGGTGAGGATGAAATACTCCCCCAGTGAGAGACGATCCATCACTTTGTATATAGAGTCATCATTGGGAAGTTTAAATGCATAGACAGTTGATCTAGTTGATGCTTCATAAGAATATTATTTGGTTATGAGAATGTCTCTAGGTCGATAAGTCATCCGACATGATTTAAATGGAGGAGTATATGCGGGGAGAGTTAATATTTTCCCCTCATTATTTTACTTGATGAAGAGATGGAGGGTGGAAGGGAAATAACACATGGCACAAATTCATGGTCGTTCATGTAGGATATTGTATTGGAATTCTCCCAAGGTTTTTTTCACCAACCGGGATGGGAAGAATAATTGTGCCCAAAGAAGGGGAAATAATATCATTGAAGGTGTGGAGGATGGAGGGAGATTGGGAAAAATTGGAGTTAGGGAGTTTGAGTTGATAAATATGTGGGATGAGATGATATCTATGCTAGCTTCGTTGTCTATTATGGAACACTAGATGAATGTATCTTTGATACACATATTGATGAAAAGTAGGAGGTCATGGTTTTCATGTGATGTGTTAGGGATTTAGGAATTGTCAAAAGATATGGTGGCAGAGGAGGAAAGTTCTCCAACAAGGTTTTTAGAAGGCCGAGTGTCATCACTAGGGGTAGGAATATTCTTAAGATATTCGATGAGAGATTTTTCTATGATTAGGGAGTTGTGGATAAGCTCATAGAGTGAAATATTGACTAGGGCCTGATGAGGTTTCACAATACATTATTTAATGAAAATAGGTCATGGGGCAGCTAAGATTGATAATTTTGGTTTCGATGAAGAAGGGGGCCGATTAGCCTCGTTAGAGGGAGTGGAGAAAGTTTTTTTGACTTGGATTGAGTAGGTGCTTAAAAATAATTGGGTTGAGAACCGGTGGCAATCAACAACATTGATAAATAGAGGGGGCCTTCTTTGGGAGAAGTGGTGTTTGAAGGGGAATGATAACAAAGGTCCTAGATGAGTGAGGGGACTTAGAGATCTTAGGTGGTGAAGGTTTAATTGAAGATTCATGAGGGGAGGTGGATGAATTAGTATATGGGAGAGGATAATATTCCTCGATGAGGAGATCATATTCTTTAATGAGATTGTGGATTATAGTTTTAAGGGCCTTATAATGTTTGGTATCATTTCTAGGAGAATGATGATATGAAAAAATGAGATTAGAATCGAACCATGAAGTTCTAGGTTTACATGAATAGAAGTATTTGATGGG
This sequence comes from Taxus wallichiana var. yunnanensis, assembly GCA_018340775.1. Classification (NCBI taxonomy): domain Eukaryota; kingdom Viridiplantae; phylum Streptophyta; class Pinopsida; order Cupressales; family Taxaceae; genus Taxus; species Taxus wallichiana. The sequence goes on from CM031242.1 coordinate 1,021,111,245, forward strand.
GGAAGGGTGATTACATATTATTGAAGTAAACACCTTGTAAGATTTATGTGTAGGAACCAATGGGGGTTTTTGGAGAAGGTGTTGTAGATGAAGTCAATTTCAGAATGGTGGATGAAGATAATAGGGAATTTTTTCTTCAATGCGAATTTATTAGATCCTTTAATCTTGAAACAAACTTAGAAGAATGAGTTTTTGATTTTGATTTAGAATTAGAAGAGGGAGTAGATAATTATGATTTTTATTTAGTGATGATAGGATTTTTGGATGGTTTTGGTTCAAATTTTGAATTGAAAAAAGCTGATAGATGGTTTTGATTTTGCTTTTGACTTGAGAATAGGAATGGAAAGATGGCCTAACCCCAAGATGAATGGAGGTGCACCTAAGATGGATGATGAAGGATTGGACTATTTAGGATGGTGAGATTCAGGAGGAGGGAGCTCCAACATTTTGTGTGGATGAGTGAGAGATTTTGAATAAGGATTGTAAGGTTTTTTCATTTTTGTTGTAATGAATTTCCCTTGGCGAGGATAAGAATTATTTCAACCAGAGGGGAGCCTTTGAGATAGAGACCGATGATGTAGATTTTTGTTGTATATGTGGATATTGAATATGAGATTGGTTTTGAATGATTCATTTAATGAGATCGAGTTGGAGAATATGTGAGTTTTGGGGACATTTTTATAGGGGTGATTGAAGTTTTGGGTGGTATAGGGATATCACTTGTGCTAAGTGAGAATTTTTGCATAGTAGATGCTTTAGGAGATGATTTGGATGTGGACAAAGGTTAGGATGTTGAAGTAGGAATAATCATTGTTATATATACTTTGTTGAAGATAAGGGTGTGGTAGTGGTTATAGATATGGGGATGTGTGACAAGGGTGTTGAGATTGGTGTTTATTTTGCTTTGAGGGTGAAGGGATAGATATGAGTATGGATAAAGAAGTAGTAGACATCGATATGGATGGTGTGGTAGGTGTAGGTGCAATAGTGATAGGTAAAGTGGATGTAGAGATAGGTGGAGATGTAGAAGATACGATAGGTGAAGGGCTATAAATTTTAGTAGATATAGGTTCAACAGGTGAAGGGATGATAGGTATAGGTGAAGAAGTTGATTCATGACATATGGTGTTGATTTTATAAGCATTGGGTAGTTAACATGTCTGAGGATATGTTTGATTATTAGGTGGGTGGTTGGGGAAAGGTTTCTTGAAAACGTCTAGGGGTTGATTGGGTGGTGTATTGGGATTTTCTAATTGAATATCACTTTGTGGTCTATGAGTTTTTATACGGGGACTTTTAATGTGCATTATTTTTTAATGTCATGGGGGACTTGGTTGTATTTAGAGTAATTTTTTTCATGATACCATGTGGGTTTCGGTCACGAGTCATTAGAGGGTCAGATGGGAGGAAGTTGAATGAGGTGCACATCCATTAATTTGTCAAAGATGGATTTGTATGATTTTCCACGAAATGGTAAATTTTAAGACCCCCTAAAAAATCATAGATATTACTTGGAGAATTTATATAAATGACTTCAAGAATCTTGGTTAATGCCACAAATTGGAAGGAAATGTTTTTGACTGATATCAACTCGTAAGATGGTATAATTAGGCTACATACATGTTGCAAATTTCTGTTTTTGCATGTGGTAAAGACGACTTGGATATTAATATTTTGCTCCTACTATAAATTCTAGGTGAATCAACCAAAAACGTAACTTTTACCCAAAACATTTAGGTTAAATAAAAAAACATAACCCTCAAAATTAGCCAAATTTAAATTTCAAAAACCTAAATATTCATGAATGAAAAATATTAGCCTTTAAAATTTACACCGCTTCAAGAGGAGTATAATTGGGGGTTGGTATAGCGTACCTTTGTGGAGGCTCAGTTTGAGATGTAGATGTGGATGAAGACTTGACTATGATAGAATTGGACTCACTTTTAGTCTTGTCACTATGGGTGGATGACTTTGTAAATTTGGGTTTCGATTTTTTAGATAAAATCTTGAGATGACCTTACTAAAGGGCACAAAGTTCAAGCTTACAAGCCATGGTAAATACCTCTTCAAAGGTTTATAATGATTTTATTTAAAGAGTATAATATATATGCTTCACACAAGACCACACAAAGAGCTCAATTAATTAAGTCTGTGGAAGGGATAAGAATAATTGGTTGATTATGTCGTGCCACCTAGAGACAAAATTTTTGATAGATTCATCATAGAACTGTCTAATGGTATTGAGGTATATGATGGTGACCTTATCTACAATATTAATTGAAAATTTATCTAAGAATAGTTGTTTGAGTTGGCTAAAGAAAAATAGTTAATGTTTTGGGTTTTCATTGTACCAATCCACCACGGGACCAACCAACGTCATGGGGAAGGTGTGGAACATAATGTATTGATCATGAGAAATGATGTATCATGCATGCCTAAAGACTCAAAGGTCTTGTTGTGGGTCCTCCTTACTATTGAACTTAGAGTACTTTGGTAGTTCACAATGTAGAGAATAAGGCTTTACGGGGACCGATTGATTTATAGGTTTATTACAATTCTATTCATAGGAAAAGGTTGTCTTGGATCTCAAGGTAATGACTTCAAGGTTTACCATTCTACTTATTAACACATGAATGTGATCATTAGATGTATGGGGATGAAAAATTGAAGGATGAGGCTGCAAAATATATGAAGTAGATGAGTTAGGCTAGCAATGAGATTGATATGTTTAAGGATGAATACTTTTTGTTGAAGTGGTTTTTAAGGGGGATGATGTTAAATGGTATTAAATGAATAGGTTGTGATATAGGTTGATGTTGGTATATGGGGATGTAATAAGATTGATGGGATTGTGTTGGTTGTTGAGTGATGGGGATACTAGATTGATTTGATATGGGATGAGTTGAGATATAAGTATGGGGTGGTTGAGTTGTTTGAGTTGATTGATTAGGAAGTATGTAATGAAATGTTCCTTGGAGAGGAGGTTGATAGGTTTGGGTTTATCTACAAGGATGCGTTTGTGAAGTGATGATATCTGCATGGACATGGTAAGTAGAGATAAGAGGTAAATTTTGAGTGTGATAAAATTGGAGGGGGAAGAAAATGAGACTCTTATGATGATTGGATAGGGGCACTAATAACCGTAGTGGATGAAGAGGTTATGGGGATAAAAGAGGTGATAGTAGTGTTGGTGCAAGACAAATTAGGTGGAATGGGCACAAAAAAATTAAGTTGTTTTGTGATCTTGAGATCCATGCTCTTGTTGAGCTATCGCTAACTCGTTCATGGCTCTTCGAAGAAGACGACGAGCTGCAAGGCAAGAAAATATGTGGACACTAAGTGAGGAGGATAAGGATAGAGTTGTTGGAGAGGAGGACCATTGATGGGGAGATGGGTATACCTCCTAGCAAGGTAATCATGGAGAGAAATAGGGATGACATCAAGGAGTTCTCGGAACTCGACACACCTAATAGGAATGGTGGGAGGTTAAAAATATCCCATACAAGTGGTGGATAGGCATGTATCAAGTCTAGATGGGATTAAGTGGTGATAAAGAAAGGGGTTGGTTTCAACATGGGTGTTAGATTGGATAGCCTAAGACTTTTGAAGAGGGGGAATGGAAACCATGGGTTGAGTAACCGCATAAGAGGTGACCAAAGGGGTGGAAGAAATGATAGAAAGGGCTGAAGTTTGTTAGAAGAGAACAATGGAAGTGGGAATGTTGTTGGATTTCATGGTTTGTTCCATTTTTCTTTATTGAAAAAGTGTAATAACGGACATGAAACAAATAATAAAACAAGAAACTACAATTATTTTTAATTACTTCAAACAAGTCCCAAATGATTTTTAATTATCTTGATTATTATAAATGTGTGAAAAGAAAGGAAAATGTTATCAAACTGAACCTAGGAAATGGCCAAATTATGGATGGTTTTGGGTTATTTTGGGTGGAATCCTTCATATACCTAAAGGTAGGTGAGGCCTCGAATTCGTGACGACTACCATAAGGGGGACTTATATTATGGTGTACCCCACACTTAACGCATCCTAGCGATAAGGGTGTCAAGTTCTTAGCCAATATATCGATGCAAAAAAATTTAACGTAGCTAGAACAATGCGGTGAATTTTCTATTAGGTGATGAAATCCCAATAGTTCCACGTAGAAGATTTTTAAGATGTGAAGTTTGAATGTTTGTGTTTTTGATCTATGTGGAAGATGTGAACGTAAATTATTAACCTTCTAGTTAGAATAGATTTCAAGAAATTATTTAAATTATTTGTAAGTCCAAAATAAAGTGTTACATTTAAATAAGACACTCAGAAAAATAAGCAAAAGACGATGCAAAATGAACAAATAGAGAAACAAGGAATACCTGGATAATGATTTTTCCATTTTTATTATTTTTATTTTTAAATAAAACACGGTGACCTAAGAAAAGTGATCCACTACACAAAAAAGAAAGTAAATATCCTACATGTGAGATTAGTGGAAATGATAAAGAAAGAAAATGGAAAGAAAAACAATGAAAAGACTCGCCAAACAAGGGTGTGTCACATCGGGAATGCCAAAGTGTTGAGCTTATTTTCTTATCCATGTTTCAAATCATTGAAATAAAAAAATAAGAAACTCCAATATGTGAGGGTTTAATGTACCTCCGTATAGGGTGATGATGAATACAGGCACAAAAGAGACATCCTCCTCACAAAGAAGTAAGATGACATGTAAAAAAAAAAAGTGAACTCAACAAAGAAGATGAGTAGTAGATATATGGGTGGGTTTCCTTAAAATGTCAATATCATGAAGTTGAAACTTCTTAGGATGGACGTCAACCAAATTTTAGATAAGATAAAATAATTATGGATTTGATATAATGCAATAAAATATGAGACAAAACAGAAATATAAAATGCAATAGATAAAGTAAAATGCAGATCCGATCGAAGTATATGCAAACCAAATCAAACTTGGGTGGGTCGACAACAACCTAATACTAAAAATAATAGTCAATGGTGACTAGGATAGTGTGAGAAGAAAAATGCGTAAAAAGTTGACCTAAAAATCCTCATGAAGCCTGATTTGGAGCTATTCTAATTGGGGATGATGGTGGGCTCTTGTGAAAAGACTAGATCATATGAGGACATAAGGATGCAAGAAAATTAATGCAATATGTGAAATGCTTGACTCGGAGTGATGGTGAATGGTCTTGATCAATGAAAATTGGATCTCGATGAAGTTGGGATATGAAGCTACAAGTGTGTAGAATGACAAAATTGGAGAATGCCGGAAACTATGCGATCGTAAATCGATAACCGAAAGAATGAATGACAGAAAGACAAAAAAATGTGAACTAGGTCAAAGGTGACCAGATAGGGTTGACAGGGATTTGGATTGATCTAAGTTTTTATGGGGAAAATATGGGTGAAAATGACAATCTATAGATGGAAATGAAGATAAGAAAATGTAGGAGACATGGCTTTGGGACGACTAATGAACCCGTAAAAAAGACTAATAAGGAAAAGTGATGGAATTGAAATGATGGATTCAAGCATAAAAGGAGAAATAAGACTTCAAATCTCCAAATATGGGCACAAGATCTCCAAAGTAGCTCCAAGATAGTGATAAAAGATATAAATAGGAGAAATAAATGAAGGCAAGATCGCGAGAAAGCTTGAAGTATCAAAATTTGCACCCTTATAGAAGGAGGGGTATGATCATACTTATAGGGTTGAGGAAGACTCGATGAGTCACCGGTGACTACAAAGGGCTACCCATTTAGGCGGTGAAAGAATCCCAACTCAAGACAAAGAGCCCTTATGAAGCGGTATTAGGGTTTTAGGAGGTAAATGCGAGCTAGGGTTGCTTAAGAAGAATAATAGGGTAGGTGAGAGGTGGAAAATATTAAAATAAAGGAAAAGGAATGGTAAAAGTATTAAATTAAGGTTGTGGGGCACACAGGATAGAAAAAGGGATGGTGTTGGGAGAATAAAAATATTAAGGGATGATTTAAGTGTAATATGATTAATAAGATATTAGAAAGGGGAAATGATAATATGGGAATTAATTGTGATTTATATGGGAAATATGGAATTTAAATACGAATAAGGTCATTATGTGCATGATGATTATAAATAAAGAGAGAAACCATAGGGAGAGGGACTAGTGATACAAAAATTCAAAGTTGTCTACAAAGAGGCCTCAAACCACGAATAATTCTTCAACTTACATGTAATATCTTTAAGAATGTATAAGTTTGAAACTTGAACCACTTTGAAACATGATTGAGAGGATTGTGTTCTTATTAAGACTTTAAAGTGGGGATCTTGGTGTTCTTGGAAGTGAGTGGAGTAAGACTCCTTGACTGGTGGAGTACTTCACAACTATAGTAGTGGATTCCCTAATAGATGTGTATAAACTTAAAGAAGATTTTGGGAAACTTGAGTTCTGTTTTTATGTATTAGAATGAGAGTGACAAATTATTTTATATATGCTTACCATCTAAGTGAATGGGATGATCTCAACTATCTTATATAGGTTTCCAAAGGTAAATAGTTATGATAGGCCAACCCCGAAGGATGAAAAGACCCAAATAATATTTTAATACATTGAATGTTTAGCTGGAAAATATGTCAATCCAAGACTTTATAGGTTGGCTAGGACTAGATTTCACATCTTAAACTTTCTATATGTTTCCGTGACATGGAAAAGATAGATGAAATTTTAATTTTCATAATGAAAATAAGAGTATAAATACTTATCTTATGTATTTACACTTAGATTTTGTCAACACATTAATGTGTTGGAATAAGAAAGTTAGGAAAGACAGAAATATACAAGAAGTTGGGATATGTTATGGGTGTTATCTTAGAAAAGGACAAAACACACAATTAGTACTCGCCAAATAGTTAATTTTGTAGTTCGAGTGTGTAAATAGAGTGTTTTTAGGTTTTATGGAAAGTATCAAGAAACTAAGTTATTCATAAGCAATATTTCATTTTGTAGACACAAATATTGCACATTAGACAATATTTAGCTCGATCTTATACTACTATGTAGAAGGTTCTCAAGTGTACAAATTACAAATTAATCCCACCTTTTGGCCACCTTTTTCTTATCTTTTGTTTCATCTTTCCCATGTATTTCCCGATACCTATCATCCCATTTCATGACCTTTCCAACATTCTAGCCTCGAAATCGGGTGCCCTATCCCGTACTAGGGCACCTCAAGGCGCCCGGTCTCATTCCAGTGCCCTAGTCTATGCACAACCTCTTTAGCTTCTTTTCGAGATCACTTCTAGTTATTGCCCATCCTTATCTTCTTCTCATTCATCTTTTTTTGGATTAATTACGAAATTAAGCTTGAGATCCCTATAAATATAAAGTTATAAGACCATAATAAGGTTCATAGGTCATTGCATCTTATCACTACTATCACTCCATATAGAGCTGCATCCATTGCATCACTTGCATCTACATAGTGCCATGCATTCAAGCTAGGAGATCTGCATCACACACAGTTCATAGGGGATTCCATTCTATTTCATGCACAAGTGTTACCTATATTTTTATATCTATTATTGCTCTATACTTCACAAAGTGTGACCGACACAAGAACACCAATGGAACAACATGCACGCATGCATTCGTGCGCGTGCACACACACACATTAAAACTACATCGTGGTCTGAAATATAGTACAATGCTAAGTGATAAGTTTGCTAGTGCTTTGACGGTGAGGTCACCGACCCCATTCATATGCATCTTTAAGTTTTCTATAGTTTTGATTCTTCTCCTTGCATTACGGGTCATTCTGAAGTTCATCCAAAGTATCTAGTGTGACATGAAGTACTCAAAGATATTTAGCAACCATACTAGATTCAGATTCTGAGAATTTACGTTATTCCAAGCACTTAGATTGCAAACCAGAGTGTATCGGGGTACCCCAATACACTCCTAGGCACTTGTGTCACCTCATATATTCTAGATCTACCCTTTGTAGGGTCCTAGAGGGTTTGTTTGCACTTCCGATTATATTTCTAGATCTCGACACACTGTGTGATAGTCTCTTGTTATCAGCCGAGTCTTTTCCTTACTCTTCTCTTTCACATTGGGCTTTCATTTCATCTAGAGTAGTTTATTTACAATTATTTCATACTGTTTTAGTTCATTTACAACGTTTTAGTGTTCCTAACTAGATTAACATTAATACCCTAGATATCCCTTTAGGCCATCTAGGTAAAACCATTATTTTTGTTAATCATTTTGGTGAACCCAACGTCTCTTTCTAGCACCTTCTAGGGCTTTCAATTTTCCTCCCTATTGTCATTATGCTTTTTCACTTCTCTTTTCCTTTTATATGCCACTTATTCACCATCATTTCTACCTTCTCCCTTTTTGTAGTTATCACTACATTCAATGCACCATGAGCATATTTATTCACATGTACTTACAAAAATACCTGGATTGCCTCCTTCGCCTCCAAAAATACTTAGCTACCCATTATGTTTCTCCACACATATCACTAGAATATGTTTACCATAAGTTTATTTTGGATTTATCCCTTAATGAAGATCAAATCACTTTCACATCTGATGATCTCCTACCACTAGAGTTCTTAGCCCATGACCCTCCCTTATATATCTAAGTTTGTATCAATAAAGTAGGTGTCAAAAAGGCATTAGTTGATAATGGATTTGGCCTCAATATTTGTAGTGTTACCTTTCTTCACCACTTAGGTATTTCAGAATTATCTCTCACTCCATAAAATATTTCCATCCATGGCTTTGATAAAATCCATAAGCATGTCTTAGGTATTATAAACCTCCCTATTACCATTGGTCCTAAAACATCTACCATTCCATGCCATGTCATGCCCAATGACATCAACTATAACATCCTCCTCGAAGACCTTGGATCCATGCCATGCATGGGGTCCCTTCTACACTACATGCATGTTTTAAATTTTGACATCAAGGCACTATCTATGATGTGTTGAATAACCCATCTCCTTTCGAATATTGTAACTCAATTGAGCAATCTAGTGATCCTTCTACCAATAATTCCCAGGATTTTTCTAAGTATGGGTCAGGGTATGACTATTTACAACGTTATGGTTTTACTAATACTAGTACACAAGACCCTAAAGTCACAACCCCTTGGGATCTTCCTACACAAACACATAAGCATGGGTTAGGCTATCCCTCTTTACTCTCTACAGATGTTTATACTACCTTCCATCCTCCTCCACCTAATCAACCCTTATTAGAATCAATTTAGGCTATACATTCATTGTTTCACGACAAGTTTCAAGCTATAGAATCCATTATTACATCTTTCAAATCTGAAATCCAACAGCTTAAAGACACTTCTCAATCACATGTTTCTCCTCCTCTTACATCTCATATGCAATCTAGGTCCACTACATGTCATATAATTGACCCTCAAGACATGCCATCACCTGAGCCTCTTATACTTGAACATAATAATAATGTTACATCCCAATGGATTCCTATCCCTGATTCATCAATACCTAATGATCAAACACCACCTCAGAAACCTCCTCTAGAAATCAATTCAGCACCTCCTTCTCTCAAGTCATCCACAACACTACCAAGTCAAAGTACATAACCACCTCTCACAAAAAATCCACCTCCTCCTACAAACACTTCTACAGCATCACCAATCCCACATAAGCTCCAACCAATCACTATTGAAAAAGGCACTACTCCTATTAATGGGTAGTCCATATTTCCAACTCTTTCATCATCGCATGGTTTTAATGTTGTTTCATCCTATCATTTTTTTGGTCATCTCTCCTATCACGACACAAATAATGATCTCCCATAATGACATGGAACCTCTTGCATGGATACATATATTACTATCATCATGTAGTATGCTTTGGAGTATAACAATGAACACCCCTTACTCACTCGCACATTTGTCATCTTTATATAGGCATACAATATCATGTGTTATAGCACCATCATTACCCGATGATGCATTCTTGTGCTTCAGTTCACATTGGACTATCGAGGGATTACCATTACACTGAACCCCACACACCACACATATTATATCATCCTATACATACCTCATCTACAATTCATTTTTACATCACCTATCTCATACACACTACACTAGTCATCATTATATATGAGTCTATTTTTACATTACATCCACACGTTCTATATTTACGCTAGGTAACATTATACACGGGCCTAGCTTTACATGTCATCATTGCATTTTCTATCTACACTTACATTTGCACCTCATCTAGCCTCCGCATCATGCATCTCCTATATTGCTTACTTCCCATCGCACATTTATCTATCATCTACATTCTACATGCTACACTAGATTTACTTATACATGGGTCTAGTCTTACCTATCATCATTACACATTTTATTACTATCTACACACTTATTTCATTACACATTCCATACCCTACTACACATTCTACATTACATTACCTACACTGCACATTTACACACCTTGGTCATTTACACTCCATTTTCTTCTACGCCCTATACTCACCACCATATGAAAACTTTAGTTCCTCGATCCATACTCAATTGCCAAGGGTTTACCAATTTAATCGACCTTACCTACATGCAACATGTCATCATACCACATTAATAAGATTGGTGACCAATGGTCTAGGTTAAATCACCCCTTTTACATCAATTCAACATCATTCTATTACGTTCTATCATCTGCTATTATATCATCCTATTGCATTTCACTTTTCTCAAAACTACACTAGTCCATTACATTATCACACCTTTGATCCTCACTTAGTGGTATACACCCTAGGTTAAATCACCACTCTCTTCATAAATTTATCCTTGTCCTCCTACATCCTATCATCACACATTCTATTATCCTATTCTAATTCATTATATTACATCATCATCCTATTCATCACTTAGTATATACACTCAAGTCTAAATGATCACTCTTCCATTTAAAAATGTTTTGGTATACACTTAGGCTATAAGGTCCAAACACATCTTTCCATATAATGCCTCACTAACCACCCATTCTATTGTGATATATGCTTAGGGATAAATCATCACTCTTCCATTCAAAAATTTGTGGTATATGCTTATGCTATAGGGCTGATGCACATCTTTCCCTATATGTCATTCACATACACTCATTTTATAGTGATATACACTTAGGGATAAATCATCACTCCTCTTATCAACAAAGTCAAGATATACACTTCGCCTATAGGGTTCACGTACATATTCTTCTCCATGTTTCATTTCATCACCATCCCATACACATATTCCGCATAGTGCGTTAGATACAACCAACACTACTCGACCATTTCCCGATGACGCACTCTCGTTTATGGTTCATTCTTGACTGCTGAAGGGGTAAAAAAAATGAACCTCATGGAAAACACATTACATCCACTCAGGGGGCACATTGCTCCTATCATTCCATATTGCATTCCATTCCATCCATCTGTGGCATACTACATTTTCTTGGTATCCTTTACTCTTTCTTTCTCATGTTTTGCATTCTCATTCTACTACACATGTTAGATTTCTATCTTATATTTCATTATCATACTCACATGCACATTCATGCCTTTTTTTATTGTGGTCTTAGATACGAGAATCTACACATGACATGGATTCTTGCCTTCTACCCTTCCCGTACGGGTTCTTGGGGGCATCCACATACATCCTATCCAGGTGTTATTGTTTCATTTTGTACTTAACATATTTTACTAATTGATTCTAAATGCTTTGACATATTGATTATCATTCTTACATGCTAACGGGTGTTCCATGTGCAACACTTGTTTTGTAGGACTACATGTTTATTTTTACTTGTCTACATTGTTTTCCATTGTTTGTGGGCTTTTCCCTTTGCTTGTGTGCACACTTGAATTTTTTTGCAGGCATGAAGGACTTGCGTGTCTTATGACATCATGTGAGTGATGTCCCATGTTTTAAACCCACTTTGTGTGGTCTCGCTTATTTTTTTCCTTGTTTATACTACTTTTCTTAGTATTTTTACATTATCTACATATTTTACACTTATCTTATTTACATGTGTGTGTTTGGATGAACAATTTTATTGGATAGACATCCCATTTTGTGCATGCCTTTTTATCTACCAAGTGTTTCAATTTCCCCTCAGGGAAGATTTCTATAGGGCGATTGAGGTCACTCCTATTTTTGGGATGCATTCTCCTTCTAGGGTCATCATATGTGTCCCCTAAAGAGGGGGCATAATTGAGGATTTTCTACTAATAAAACATATCTACACCGGTTCACACACAACAAGTGAGTTCAGACTAGTCTATGAACTCCATGCACAATGACCTTAATAAGAGTGGTTATAGGCTCGGGGTTATAATGGGTGTGCCTCTCTACACTTATCTATCTAGTGGCATCGATCACCTAAAAACTAGGATAGTAAAAATCTCTTCCAACATTTCAGCAGAAGCGGTTAAAGGTTGAAGGATATAACATGGTTCCTCCTTATACTTATTCAACCAAGGTGGCGTGAAATCACCTGAAAAACTCACGACACTACAAGATATCCTTCTACACCCATTATCTTGACATGGATCAGTGAAAATGTTCCATTTTTCTATTTACATCTCCTATTCTAGTGTATTTTACACTACATTTTTACATACATACATATTTGACTACTTGAACGCTTTCTCCTTACAGTGCCTTATGTGAAACAAGAACTCAAATTAGGGGAAACAAAAATAATGATAACATACCGCGGTATTAATTTCCATACTAACCATATAGGTACACTACAAAAAGAACAACTTCACATGCATTCCACCCTAGGTTCACTTTCATGATATTTTGTACACATTTTTCATCTTTATAATCCACGCTCCTAATTTTTCTTTTTTTCATCCTACACTTGAGCCTAGTCCATCAGCTCATCGTCTTCTACACTCTACATAGTTATCGTGTACACATCTCTATCTACTTTACATGTTACTGAAGCTTTTCACTTTACCAACATAAAGTTGGGAAAATTTAGACACAAATATTGCACATTAGACAATATTTAGCCCGGTCTAACATTACTATTTAGAAGGTTCTCAAGTCTACAAATTACTAATTAATCCCACCTTTTGGCCACCTTTTTGTTATCTTCTAGTTTGTATTTCCCACATATTTAGCGATGCCTATAAACCCATATCATGACCTTTCCAACATTCTAGCCTAAAATCAGGGCGCTCTAGCCTCTATTGGGGCACCTCGAGGTGTCCTAGTCCCATTTTGGGTGCCCCAGTCTATGCACAACCTTTTCCGCTTCTTTTTAGGTCACTTCTCATTATTGGTCATCCTTATCTTCTTCTTAGTCGGCCTTGTTGGGATTAATTATGAAATTAAACTTGAGATCCCTATAAATATAAATTTATAAGACCATAATAAGGGTCCTAGGTCATTGCATCTTATCACTACTATCACTCCATCTAGGGCTGCATCCATTGCATCACTTGCATCCACATAGTACCATGCATTCAAGCTAGTAGATCTGCATCAAACATACTTCATAGGGGGAGGGATTCCATTATATTATATGCACACATGCTACTTACATTTCTATAACTATCATTTCTTCTTGCTACTTCACAAAGTGTAACTAACACAAGGGAACCTAGGGCACAAAACACACACACACTAGAACTACATCAGGGTCCGTAATGTAGTTCAATGCTAAGTGATAAGTCCACTAGCTTGGCGGCTGAGTTCAGTCCAACCCATTCATATGCATCTTTAATTTTTCTAGGGTTTTGATACTTCTCCTTACATTACGGTTCATTCTCCATTTCATCCTATAAATCCATCATGATAGACATGAAGTACTCAAGATATTTAATGACCATACCAAATTCAGATTCTAAGAATTTACGATCTTTTGAGCACCCAGACACGAGACTGTGGTGCCCCAGTGTGCCCATTTCACTCCTAGGCACCTATGTCACCTCAAAAAATATAGATAAGCCCTTCATAGGGTCCTTGAGGGTGTGTTTACACTTCCATATTCTATTTCTATATCCGTGACACGGTGCGACAGTCTCCTGTTATCACCGAGTCTTCTCCTTACTCTTCTCTTGGACATTAGGGTTACATTTCACCTAGAGTAGTTTTATTACATTTTTTCAGACTTCTTTAGCTCATTTACAACATTTAAGTGTTCCTAACTAGATTAACATTAATACCCTAGATATCCCTTTAGGCCATCTAGGTGAAACCCTTATTTTTCTTAACCACGTATCCACTTTAGAAGGAAACATATAAGGGTTATTAATTAAATATAATTTTAGAGTAACTAATGTAATAAATGATAGTATATAACAAATATACAAGTGAAATACTCTACCAATGACGCCAAGATAGCAGGATATAGATATATTTGATGTAAATGTGGTATGGAATTCAACACTTTCCCTTCCTATAAAGTGTATGGAGTCCAAAATACAATCCCTTTTGATAGTAGTATCATAGTATGTATATGTGATACCCCCTAGAATTTGCAGCCAGTAACATATGTGTGTATGTTGTGTATATATATGAATATTTTGTTTGAGTTTTGAAACTAATGAAACAAAAGTGTGACTATGAACATGAGATAACAAAATACAAGTGAAAATTCTAACCGGAAATGTCAAAATGTGTTAAAAGAATAAACCAGACACAAGCACCCGAAAAGGACACAAGTGCCTTGTCGCTAGTATCCAAGGTGGTCGCTAGTGTTATGAGATAAATAACATCAAATGTGTAAAGATAGACACACAAGGATCCTTTTGACCTGACCAAAAGTGGATTCAAAATTAAAAATGTAGAACAAAGTTAATAGAAAATAATAAAAAAACATGGATGTAAAATAGATAGTGTCACTAGTGAATAATTTTATTAATTAAGATTCATGCATATAACAACATACTAACGGTATAGTAAAAAAGTAATATGAGTGTTATTTTGTGTTTACATTTGCTAAAAAAATTGATGCACAATATTCTTCCTTCACAAAGGTGCTTTAGTACCTCTCTCGATCCCCTATTCAATTTTGGTTTCTAGTCACCTAATTGTCATGACACGAAAATTACCAACCCAAAATCCATGAATTTTTCTTATGTGCCATATATTTTCCTTGTAGTGATTATGGGATTAAATCCCATGGGATATATAATGTAATCAACTACAAGGCGCTTCATTTGTTACTCAATAATTTAAAGTTACAAAGCTACTAGTATCCCTATTTTAGCATTACATCCTTGCACAAAGGACATGCTAATATTTTTCTCATTCTAATTTATTTCGATGGCTCCCAAAAGGGATTACATGTTATAAATTATATATGTTAGAAGAAAATTTATGGGGGTGAATCAATCAATTAAAAATTTCATTCAATTGTATTTAACTTGTGTGAACCATTTACCATTCAACATGCATAAATGTGTGCTTATTAACATGAAACAACCATTCACAAGAACATTAACCAAGAATGTATAGAAGAACACATGATATAAAGTGGTAAACCCTCAAGGGGAAGAATACCCACTCAACATTTTCAAATGTTACACAATACAAAGGAATTTAGTGAAGTGCCCACTTCACAAGGAGCACCAACCACTATAGATTTAGTGAGGTGCCTACCCAAAAAGGAACACCAACCCCTATTTAGTAAGGCACCAACCCTATAAGGAGGAACAACCCCCTTAGATGACTAAGAACACACCTAACCACCTAGATATGAAAATCACATGATGTACTTCATACTTAAACAATTTATTATGATCACTTTGTTAGCTCAAACCACTCAAAACCCTATCAAACAATTCTCTCTCCTTCTTTAATCATACATGCACCTTTATATGCTTATTAGATATAATGCCCTTTATCTATTCTTCTCTAACCTTCTTATCTTCTCAACCTCTTATTAAATATTCTCTTGACCCCTACAACACTCCACATAGTTCTTTCTACCTTGCTCACATCTCTCTCTTTTCCACACTAGCTCACATGAGAAAACCACCACACCTTTATACATGAAACAACCCATAAATGAAAAAGAGTTGTCTAAGACAATTAAGGTCGGTCATGTTAACATAAAAAAATAACCTACACTCTCCTATAAATCACACAAATAAACCTTAAAGTTCAAAATTATCCTTACAAACATGAACAAGCTCCCACTTCTCATTTAGGCCTAAAACACACTAATCATCTCCAATGGTCATATATTTGAATTAAAAGGAATGATTAATATTCATCATGATATAAAAATCTCCATACATGTCAAAAACATATTTTCTCACTCATCTAAAGGCTCATTCAACTCTACTTCATCCTTGTTCATCATGACTCACTCTAACATGCAAGCATTACCTAGGTCTCGAATGCACGAAAATCACTCCACAAAAGTGAACAAGTTAACATACCAAAAATATTGAAAAAGTAACAAAAGAAACATAAAAATAAGGTAATGATGTCAGATAAATTATTAAACTCATGGAAACCTCCAAAACAAGCCATAACACTATGAAATAACCCCATCTCTCAAACTCCCGAACCCTCAAGCTTGTATCACTCAAGAACCAGTCTTGAGGAATATGATCCCAAACACCTATAAGGACATTTCCAAGAACTTACATCACTTGAAACACATCATTAGGTACTTGATACACCTCCTTGAGTAATAACATGCATAAGTCACATGGAGAAAAACAAACTTGCACATCTATTCCAAACCACTTCTTGACAATCGTAATAGAGAAGTTTAGGCCAATAGAGATTAAGCATGAAAGCAACTTACTAGAAAAAACAAAGGCACCAAAAAATCATATTAGACTCCTAAAATATCTCCATGCACATTAATCTCTTCTCCATCATGCGGTTTTATCATACTCATGTCAAACTACAATGATTGGTTTTAACCCTTCTACGCCTCTAGTGGGTAGGTCACACTTTGTGAAAACTATTTCTTCAATTTTCTCCAATGAACCTACCTGTAAATATTCATTACACATTAGCATATATCCCAAGAATCTTGGAAAAAAAATTTCTCTTCATGAAACCTTCATCTCAAATCAGTAACAAAAATCTCCACAAAATATGGATATTTCAAGATCTTACCAACAAACATAGAGCATGTAATTACCAAAAAAATTAGATATGAGGAGTCCTCTACAATATTGATTCATCATATCGTATTTCACAATCCATTTCATGCTCATACCAATAATATTTTCTCCATATCTCTAGAATTAGGGTTTTGGAGAGGGTTTTGACTTGCTTAGCTTATTAATGATGGTTCTTAAATGTTTGACATCAAAAGAGCTCATTATTTTTTGTACCTTATCAGTTCCATACCATCAAATCCTCCATGATATCAGACTCAAATTCATAGCTCACAAGTGTGGGTGAGCATCCAAATATAACCTTCAAACTATAAATTATTGTTCTTGAGCTCGATAGATTAAAAATAATTTTTCTCACTTTATTAATTGACTCTGAATTGAAAAATATCCTACAATAATGTAGTAACTTCCCCCATGATTTCCAATACTTACTCATTCTTTGCAGCCTCTCAAATTCTCAAACCACCACAACTTTACCATGCATACAATACTTTTTCAATGTTCTTACTTTAAAGTACCTTAAACATGCAGATATACCTTAATTGTGACATGAAACACCATCTAAATATGTTATAACACCTGAAAATACAACTCACATGATCATAATAAACTATCATAGTATGGTCTACTCTATAATTCATGTAACCATACCATATGATCAACTAAAATAGAATTATTCTAGTGTAATCTAGTGTTATAGGAGCAATAAAATAACAGAATAAATAGATCAATAAAATATTGAAATACACCCAAGAAAACTAATCTAGAAAATTTGAAACCCTAATGTGCAATAAGGGTGAAGAAAATCCTTAGCCGATTCTACGATGTCACGGGAGGGTGTCGCAGTGTAGACCAAGTGAACAAGAGGAGGAAACATCCTCATAGAGAATCTTGAGAAAGCATAGATATGAGGTATTTGACTGGTGGGGTATATAGAAAGGGATAAGGGGGTGTGGGCACCTTGGTATGATATATGGGAGCCCTTGTCTATGGAAATGGCTAGAAAACCTCCTCCGAGGTGTCACTGGTTGTTCACCTATGTTCTCTTCATATCACACTAATGTCGGTGAACTGCAGAGATGTCACTTTGCATATGAGATAAAAGAATTACTTGCAAAACCCTAGATAAAGCTTCAAAACCCTAAAAATAAAGATGCATACGATGGGTTTGGATTGTCCTTAACTTCCAAATGGATGGAATTATCACTGAGCAATGCACTACATCTCAAACCTAATGTAGTTTTATGTGTGTGCGTGTAATTGTGCCCTAGGTTTCTCCTCTGCCAGTCAAACTTTGTGAAGTAGTGAGAAAATAAATAGATATAGAATAAAGTAAATGTGTGTATGGAAACAATAGAGTCCCCTCCTATGAAGTAGGATGCAGCTGAACCAACCTTGTGTGCCTTGTGATGGAGCTAGATAGATGAAAATGTAGCTTTAGATGCCTTTGATGGATGCAACTCTAGATGGTGATAATAAATGCTTAGTTCTTGGTCCCTCATTATTGTCACATAAATTTATATTTATATGGTTCTCTTGTTCTTATTTTGTAATTAACCCTAAAAAGGCTGAGCACAAAAAAATAAAAAGGTCAAATGATTAAAAAGTTCTAAAAAGGTGAGATTAAAGTATAAAAAGGATTAGGGCACCCCAGAGGGGACTAGGGAACCTAGGGCACCCCAATCCTAGTTGGGCGCCTTGGTCATAAATATGAAAAATGCAGAATGACAATATAGACTAGGAAAGTGAAGGTTTAAGATCAAGAATACAGCAGTAAGCAATATAAAAATGGCCAAAGACATGGGTTAATTATTACTCTTTTCACTTAAGAACCATATGAATAGTAGTATGAGACTGGAGACTAAATAATTACTCAAAGTGATGATTTTGTGTCTACATTTTCCCACACTCTATGTTGGTGAGAGGAAATTTTGGTAACATAAAGAAGATAGAGATGTGTACCAGATTATTCATATAGAGTAATGTAGAAAACTTTCTCAAAGGTTGTAGACAAAGTGTGGAGCAACAAAAATATGGAGCATGGAGACTAAAGATGCAAAACTGTAATAAGTGATTAAAGTGAACCTAGGGTGAAAGCATGTGTGTAGATTCCAATGTGTGTAGTGTACTTATATGATTAGTATCTTGTTTGCGATGTACCCGCAATGTGTGTTGTTGTTGTTTTTAACTTCTTGGTTCCCATGTAGATGGACCTATAAAAGAGAAGACAATCAAGTAGTTAAATAGGCATGTATATGTGTAAAAATTCATGTATATATGTAAATAAACATGTAAAAAAAGTATAAAAATGAAAATGAAAAAGGAGCATGTGCACATTATCCGTGATAAGACAAAAGGGTGTAGAAAGGATATCTTGTAAATGTCAATGAAGTGTGAGTTTTTTGGGTGAACCGACGCACTGGCTGAAGTAGTGTAGGGAGGAATGTCCACAGTATCCTCCAACTTGTAACTACTCCCTAGAATAATAAGGAAAACCTTCCCTATAAAATTGGTTGTATATGGATTTCATAAAGCTGGTCTTAGTCGACTCGTTATATAACTCATTATTTCATTGACTAAAAATGTAAACTAAAATGTATCGGTCTGTGTTGTATAATGTGTAAACCCAAATGATGCCCCCTCCTAGGGGCACATGCGATGTCGCAGATAGGAGAATTTGGCCCCAAAGAGGACCGAATGTGTAAATTGAAACTCTACCCTATAGGGGAAGGGAATGTGCTTAGTAAATACCAAGGCACACACAAACGAGTGGTTAGGAAACAAGTGTTAGTACAAACAAGCATGCATGTGTAAGACAAGTGGAAGCCAAACAAACAATGTGTAAGTTAGAACATAAGAAGTCAATGTAAACACCCAAGAAGATAATGTAGGCCGCATACGGTGGGTTGTAAACATGCGACACCACTCTCATATCACAAGTCGCTCAAGGTTGTAGTGGTGTAAAAAAAACAAGTGTGTATATAAGACAAAGGAAAAGCCCTAAAACAAGAGTAAATAATAGAAGATAATGTAAAAAACAAGTTTGGAGATAAGTATCGCTACATAAAATATGATGTACATAAAACACCCATTAGCATGTTAGAAAAATAACAAGTATGTCAATGAATGTATAATCTGATAATGGAAAGTGCTAGGTACAAAATGAAATAATAAGACATGTAGTGTACGAATGTGGATTCCCCTAGAAGGTAGTATGTTAAACATCATTATTGTGTGTAGAAGCTCTGCATGGTAAATATAATGATGTACTAGAAAAGGACATAAATGCGCATGTATGTATGGTAAAGATAATGACATACAAGAGATCTATCTAGAATGTTTAGTAAAGACGACATATATAAGTAAATGTAACCATAAAATGTAGTATGTTGTGGATGAGAGGATCCATGTTACCCTCAAGTGAATGGAGTTGTATGCAGTGAGGTTCATTTAGTGTGTCCCCTCAGTAGTCAAGAATAACCATAAATGAGAGTGCACTATCGAAATGGTCAAAATATGTGTTGTGTGTAGCGCGTAATGATGAGTATGTGGTGATGATATGTGACATAGAGATGAAGTGTGCATGACATTTGTAGCCTAAGCATATATCACGAAAAGATGAGTAGAAAGGATTGTTGATTTATCCTAAAATATATACCACTAAACAATGTAAGAAAAAGTGATTATATATCCTATGACAAGATGATTCTAGAAAAAGTGCCCTATAACCTAAAGTGTATATCACTAATCCTAGGAATGTCGCATGAGAGAGAGATTGGATGATGAACATGTAAGGGTGATGAGGCCCATTTTTTATGTATACCCTTAATAGTCAAGTGTGAACCAAAGACAAGAGTGCGTCATAAGGTAATGACGATGATAAGGTGTAGATGAATATATGTATGCTAGGACAAAAATATATACGATTAGGAGGGTTTAGAATATACAAGTGTAATGCCCCCATGTCCATTTGATTGAATGACCTATTCAATGAAAGTGAAGGATGAAGGTCCCTCATCTGATGCTGGTGGTGATGCAAGCATATGACCATGATCTAATAGTGGTGTAATAGTAGATGTACGCTACATGTGTGAGTGAAGTCTATGTGTATGTGATAGATGAGTATATGATGAGTGCATAGGTTCAAAAAAATGTATAGGTTATGGATACCGATGAGAATCGAGCACGAGGTGATGGAAACATGCGGGGAATAAAATAAGGTGGTGACCTATGTTAAGATGCAATAACTATGTGAGGAATGGGCCTATTCCTATGTGTAGGACTAGTAGAGTAGTGAGGCCATGTAGATGGTGTACGAGTAGGTTAACTAGGAGTAGATTACATTTTAAGTAACATATATTGTGGTGTACTAGATGACATAGGAGGTGCATTGACTGGTGCTCGAGGAAATGATGACCATGGAGTAGATGGAGGTATACTGTCGATAGAAACAACTTGATTATTATGAATGAATTTGAGTCGTAAATGATTCATAGAGATGATGGACCAAGACCTACGAATCCAATTAATACCTAAGAGCATGTTGAAACCATCAATAGTTTATTCGAAAAGGAAGGGTACAAGTATAGTAAAGGGTCCTACCATGACACGAAGGTTAACAACACCATATGACTTGTTCAATGGATATGAGATATGCGAACACGGATAACTGATATCATCAAGAAGTGGCATAGAACATGCACTAATAGGCCATGATGGATCAACCTTAGTATTATTGATGGGGACCTCTCTGATAGATGCACTAATGTGTAAGTGATTAGAAGAGAATGTGGCATGGTAATCATGATCAAAGAAAGAGATGATTAGTGGAGAAGTTTTAGTACATGCAACTGAAAGTAGAGAACTCCCGATGTAGGAGAAGATACAACGTGGTGTACATAATTAGCTGAAGATTCAACCATTTTTGTGTCATGTTTGGGTAGAGGGTTGTTAAATATTTTGAGCTTATGATTTTCATTGATAGGTGGAAACTGTAGGTTCTGGAAGCTCAATTTTACCACTATCAATTAATCCTTGAATGATAAATCAAAGTCGGAAGCAACGATCAGTGGAGTGTCCTATGCACTGATGATAGCCACAATGGGAATTTTCATTGAAATTACGTCCTTTTGTTGAGATGGATCTATTTGTAGTGGAGAAGGCAAAGTGTAATGAGGTTACTATCGATAAGTTGTGGTAGTAAAATATGTAGAGGTACACTAAAATTGGTGAAGATACACCGATGCGGTTGTGATTGAAGATCCTTAATAATAGATACTACATTGACAATAACTTTTACATTTGTTGGTTTATTTGTAGATGGTTTAAATGTTGACTTATTTTAAAAATGTGTAAAAGATGATTCTTTCTCTTGGTATTTAAGCTCGATACATATAGCTAAGAGCTTGGTTTCATGAAGCTTAAGAGTATGAAAAATTTGATCGAATGAAGGATGGGTCTCAAAGAGAACACTCTCTTAGAGAGGGGGTAAGAGACTTTTAATGAAGAATTCTTGAAGCTCAACATCTGCAAAGCACATTTGACATATTAGCTAAGTTGTTTTTGTAATGCAAGACATAATATGCTAAATGTTCATTAGATCCATGTTTAAGTTGTGTGAGTTGATCATAAGAGATATTAGAGGTGATATTGATAAAGAAATGGGTGAGAAAATCATCGATAGATGCATGAAACATGTTCTTTGAGTGGGCCAGTAAGTCATAAAAACAATGCATAGCATAATTTTGAAGACTACGAAGAATTTTTTTATCTAGTATGGTATGATCATATGCATAGTGTAGGAATTTGATATGGAAATATCGTAGATGCGCTTGTGGTCACTATGGCCCTTAAATATGGTCATTTTAATAGAGATGAAATTAGGTGGAAATGCATATGTAGATATATTAGGTGCAAAAGGAGTATGCAACAATGAAGTAGATTCTAAAGATGGCGAGGCATGAGAAGTAGCGAGCTAGAGCTGGAAAATTTTGGTTTTCAAGTCTTGATATAAAGAATTTAAATCAAGAGTATTCAAAGAAGAGCCAAGCTACATATTAGGTGTGCTAGGGTGAATGGTAAAAATGGTAGTGGTAGGAATGGAAGTGGATACATAAATGGGTGGGGTGGAGACCATGGGAGATAAAGAATGAACAACTATAGAGGTGGAAGCATCACGAGCATTCTTAGAAACAATCAAAACATGTAGGACATACAGAAGATGAGTGGGATTATCACACAAATCTTTTCAAAAATCAGTAAGTGTATTTAATTAGTCTTGGTCAACATTGGTATCTTCATCATAGGAATTTTCACTACCAGATGCTTATATTTCGTGAAGAGGAACTTCACGAGATGATTCCAAGTGATTCTTGGTTGTAGCTACAAAATTAGGGATATCAGCCATTAGTTTGGAAATCCTACAATTGAATGAATGATGCTCACAATATTGAAAAGGTCCAAAATAACCACTACAAGTGACGGGCATATGAAGAAAATTCCCAAAGAGAAACTGTATTCAAAGATCTAGTTCATCAAAATGATTAAGTAAAATTGAATTATTCTAGTGCAATCTAGTGTTATAAGAGCAATAAAATAACTAAATAAATGGAACAATAAAATACTGGAATACACCCAAGAAAACTAAGCTAAAAAAAATGAAACCCATATGTGTAAGAAGGGTTAAGAAAATCCTTAGCTGATTCATAGATGTGATGGGACTATGTCGCAGTGTAGACTAGATGAACATGAGGAGGAAATGACCGCACAAAATATTAAGAAAGAAAAAATTTGAGCTATCTAACTATTCTAAGATCTGGCCACCTTGGTTTATAAAAATGGAAAGAAAACCTCCTCTGAGGTGTTTCTGGATGTCTTCCTATGTTCTCTTCCTATCGCACTAATGTCACCGAATCAAAGTTAGATGTCATCAGTGAATATTAGATGAAAGAATCACCTTCAAAACCCCGAAAAAGAATCAAAACCCTTAAAAATAAAGATGCATATGAATGGGTTAGACTATCCTCAGCTACCAAATGGATGGACTTATCACTGAGAAATGTACTACATCCCAGCACTCCAATGTAGTTCTAGGTGTGTGTGTGTGTGTGTGTGTAATTGTGCCCTAGGTTTCTCTTGTTCCAGTTGAACTTTGTGAAGTAGTGAAAAATAAATAGATGTAGAATGTAATAAATATGTGCATGGAAACAATAGACTCCCCTCCTATGAAGTGTGATGCAGCTGAACCATCCTTATGTGCCTTGTGATGGATCTAGATGCATACAAATGTAGCTTTATATTCCTTTAATGAATGCAAGTTTAGATGGTGATAGTAGATGTTTAGTGTTTGGTCCCTCATTATGCTAACATAACTTTATATTTATATGGGTCTCTTGTTCTAATTTCATAATCAACCTTGAAAATGATGACCACCAAAAAAATAGAAATCTCAAATAACTAGAAAGTTCCCAAAAGGTGAGATTAAAGTGAAAAGAGGATTAGGCTGCCCTAGAAGGGACACGGCGCCCCGTAGAAATAGGAAAAACACATAATGATAATACAAACTACGAAAGTGCATGTGTAAGATAAAAATAAGATAAGTAGCAATGTAAAAATGGCCAAAGACATGGGTTAATTATTACTCTTTTCACTTAAGAACCATATGAATAGTAGTATGAGACTAGGACTAAATAATTACTCAAAGTGCGTGATTTTAATCGACACCATCTTTCTTGACCTAGGTCTAGGATTAGGCCTAGTTAGACTTGTATTGCCACCTATCATATTAAAACTGACCCATTTATCATTATGCAAACCTAAATATACCTCTGAAACATCTTCTTAGACATGCTAGACACCATAACCATATTTGACCATATTTGGAGTTCACACACTATCCCATACATGCTTGAACCATGCCCTAAACCATGCATATTGCACCAAGACACCATACTACAAACACATCATGAAACCTCATCACTTCAATACTAATCAACATTCATCCTTCTTGATGAATGACACCTCATACAAGCTCTTATGCGACCTAGAATCCTATTTACATCAATGACAAATGCACAGACACAATGCTAAAAACTCCCCTTTGTCATTGATGGCAACCACCTTTAGAAAAATTAATGAACACCACATATGCAAACACCTATAAGAATCGATTTTCATTGTTATGAGCATAGTATCCCTCATTGAAATCTAATGAAATACGATACTTATGAAAACTTTACAACACAAAATAATAATGCATATAAACTTACTTGCAAGCTCCCTTTGTTATGTATTCACTCTTAACTTCAATCGATGCAAAGGATTCATAGACCTATTTTCAACCATATTCAATGCTTGTTACTCCTCCTTGGAAAAATACTCATCATATTTTGGCTCCATACTTACTTCTTTACATTCCTTCAAGTCCTTCAAGAACCTTTCTAGAAGCATACACCTATGCAACACTACTAAGACACCATAAAACCTGATTTCATAATCTTGTGAACAATAAACTTTATAGCACTTCTCAATACCTAACTGATCACGCTATCCTATAATCTTTCTTATTGCATTTATTAGATATATTTTATCCTTTAACAATTTGACACCATTCATATAGTCTTGCAACAAGGGCCCATTAAACATATCTACTTTTCTTGAAAACAACTCAAAATATACAACATCAACTTTGAACAATTTCACAAGGGTAAAAATCTCTCCTTGAACCATACTCTTCATCTATGAAAAAACTTCAAAATTTAGATGATACATGTAAGAAGATGATTTCACAAACATAACTCTGATGAATACCTTCTTATACAACAAATATTTGCATATCCGCACTTTGACAACTACTTCACAACTCCCCCTGATCGAATCAGCCTTTGAGATACCATTTCAACAAGTTCATCACAACAAGATACTAAAACATACCTTCTCATAACTGTAGACCATATTCTTCTTCTAGCTTTGTCATGTGATTACAAAAATACATCTTTCAGACCTCCGGATATCCAATATTTCCTTGGAATAAACATCTATACTTCACATCATATACACTCGCACAACTCCCCTTGGCTTAAATTAATATGTCACATGTTTATTCTTATGATCATACTTAGATTCCATAATTATCTACTTAATCAAACCTCAAACTAAACACATGCCTTCAATTATCTTTTCACAACTTATTAGAGTATATTACAAATTTACTTGCTCCCCTTTGATGTTTTGACCACATGGATCATTGTTAGAGTCACGAATCACACCCAATTTTTTTCCTTAGGTGCTCAAAACTACCTTTAGGATTGGTTTGGTCAAGATGTACGTTATCTCTTCCTTGGTGGGCACATGTTCGAGACATAATCCTTTTTTCACTAGCCCGATATCTTAAGAAATGATATCTGATTGGAATATGTTTGGTTTTAAAATGCAACACAATAATCTTAGAAACACTTATAGAGTTGGTATTGTCATAATAAATAGAAGTGGGTCCATCAAATTCTACCTTATAATATTCTAGGGTCTATCTCATCCATATAACTTTTACATAGCATAATTTAGATGTTATGTACTCATCTTCACAATTGGATAGGAAACTAATGATTACTTCTTACTCAACCAACAAACAAGACACTTACAAAAATGAAGTCTCCTCCACTAGTGCTTCTCCTATAATCAAGGCTACCAACCCAATCAACATTAGTAAATTATTTAATTTAAAAATTCTCACTTCTTGGGTACCATAATCCATACTTTGATTCCCCTTTAGATACTTGAAGATCCTTTTTACTCCTTAAAAATGAGTCTCCTTTGGATCTTCTAGAAAACTTCCTAAAAGACCTACAACTTGCCAAATGTCGACCTAGAGCGGTGACATGGATCAATATTCTGTTTGGTTTACTTTAAGTGACTTGTCTACTTCTCTCAATTTTCATCCTATTACCATAGGTGCCCCAATAGGCTTGCAATCCTCCATTTGAAACTTCTTTAACACCTCCTTTACGTATTTTTATTGTGATATGAATATGCCCTCCTTTTATTGATGGACTTGTATTCCTATAAATAATTGTTAAAATCATGGAAAATGAGAGGGGGGTAAGTCAATATAGAAAAACATTCATTTCATTTTACATATCTTACAACATTATCCAAAACAACCATTCATCATACATATGCAATTATGAGCTTATTAGGTGTGTGTAGACACAAAATCTATGCACTTGGGTACATTTATAGGTCCTAGAACATGCTAATATATACATGATTCCTAAGAAAGAAAACTAATAACAGACAATGTATTTTGGGATTTTTACTTTGTTTGTTATTCTTTTATTGACCTTACACACCCTACATCCATGTCGGGACAAAACATATAAGTGTGTCGCACTTGGTGACCATAAATATTTTGAAATTCCACTAGTAAATAAATATTTTAAAATACTATAAAAAATTTAAAAATTAAGTAAAATTTTGAATTCCTACATCATGTTATTTATAATCTCTTAAAAAGACATGTTTGGTCATTTTATGTGTCTGGTCATGTTTTAGTTGTCGAGATATTTTACTAAAAGTTTAAAAACTGTAAAAAAGGGCGACACAGCTTATATTAATTGACCCTGTTATTATTTGAATTTTTTAATCATTTATGGCCTTGGAAATAAGCACCCGAGCTTAGGAAACTAGTGACCAAATGCTCATGTCCATCGTGGGTGCTCCTAATCCTTCCCCCTTTTCTCACTCTTTTGGGTATCTTTTACTTATTAAGAGTCTTTTATACTTTTGGGTCAACCTTATAGTTGTCAATTACAAAATTAAAATAAGGGAATCATATATATGTATATATATAGACATACATAGTTATAGCTCTAAAATAATGGACAAAGTATGCGGCAAGATCTACTATCGCCCGAGCTTGCATATGAAGGCACAAAATCACTTTAAAGATTCCATCTACCACACTCACTCAAAGGAAAAGGGTTGCATCAATTTTGCATACACAAATTAGGAGGTGAAATCTATTTTATTCCATTACACACATTTGCATCTGAATAATTATATATCTAGCCCACTATCATAGTCGTGGAAACTCTTAAGGGGCCTCTGAAACCGGAAATCTACACCCCATCATTATTTAATCAATTACTTAAATATATTGATATTTCATACCCTAAATCATACACACCATTTAATCAAACTACATTATCAAAATAATTTATCCTAAGTTTAATATTCCATGATATTTTACCTTTATCACATCACTTTTACACATGTAAAATCCTATTTTTCCCTATCCTAAATAAGACCTAACCACCTAGATTAACTTAACCATTTTCTAAACCACCCAAATCAACCTAAATCTATCCATCTAAGACCATTTTTAACCTATTTATAACTCTACCTCGGATAACAAATTTATAATTATCATTCACCCACATATCAAAATCATCTACAAACCTAAATTAGATAAATCCAAACATAAACAAAATCTAGTCAAATTTAGCCTATTTTGTCACCCTCCAAAACAAACACAACACATCCCCAACAACCTAACAAATTAGCCACTCAAAATCCAAACCAAATAGCCTTGATTTGGAATTTGTTTCAACCATTTTCCTCACAAAGCTAGAAAATCCAGAAATTGCTGGTGATTCGGGTAATCGCCAATGATTATTTAAGCCATTTTTCCAACTTCTCATAGGGATCCTCAAATTCAATTCACGAATTCTTTCTTTCCATTTGATTTCATAGTATCCTATATATCATCATGGAGTACCAAGACATGTTAGTTATAAATTAGAAGCTTTATCAAAAATCATCAAGCATTCTCAAGCCATTTTTGGATCTCGTTTGGATCAAACTCCATCACTCAATTTACAGATTGCACCGTCTACTACTCCGCATCATCCTTCATCAAGGTAAAAAGATATTTTTCACCTCACATTAACCATCTAGGTATTTCTTGTTTGTTTATTCATCAATTTTACATCATTTCTAGCTATCTGTAACTCTGAAAACATAAGTTTAAATCATTAAACATTTGGATTTATAAATCTATGAAAAACTACTAGAACCACCAGAGATTGACCCAATCGCAAAAAATTAGTGTCATTTTTACCTTTATATATATATATATATATATATATATATATTTATTAGTTTCCGTTTAATATCCCTTATCTTTCATAGCATGCCTTTATTACTAAATTTTTCTAAGCATGGATCAATGTTAGATGGAAATTGGTGGCCCTTCTCATGAAATTACCAACATCCATTCCTTGTTGATAGTTCGACACCCTTTTTATTGGGAACAATATGATATCTTGCATGATTTAAATTTTTCCACCATCCATCATGATCCTTTAGAAGAATTGGAGAATTTTTTTGAGTTCACTCAGAAATCCATCAAGCAGTAGAAAACTACTAGTTCGCGTACTTAAAATACATACTCATTCAATCTAAACTTTCTTAGGCTACATACGAGGCTAAACATGACATCCCTTTTGAGATTGAGTTCAAACCATAATCCGTCTCTAATCTATTTCTTATCACTCTCTTATCTATCTTCTATCTATTTTGTATCAGCTTATCATTTTTCAATTATCTATCTTATATCAATGTATCATTTATCTATTTCAATCCACTTAATTGTTTAAACAACAAGTTGACATCCTTCGAGGAAGCCCTTTGGATTCCTTAAATCGGCCTTTGTCAAGAGTAACTTTGTTTATCCATCTTTCTAATCATATCTTGTGTAGTGTATTTGATCACAAGTTTCCTTGCAAGAAAGGAGATTATACACATATTTCATGGAGTGCAACATCGAGCATCATCAATCAACATCTATGGGTATCACTAAACCCCGCATCCTTCAAAGTCAAGTATATTTCTATTTTCTTTCTTAGTTAATTCAAGTTGAAGGAGTAGGAATATTTCTTAACATTTTGGCACGCCTGGGGACAAAATCACTTATTTTAATATTTCCTTCATTAAAATATAAATTTATTTATTTTTTGGTTTTTTTTTAAGAGTAATTGCTAGTAATTTGGTCAATCCCTAGCAATCATAAATGAATTTCCGATGATTCAATAAATTGATGACGGCTTTTTTTGAATATTTTTATTACTTTGTAGTTTTCCTTCTAATCACTATTTTCTATTGTGTTTTTTTATTTCTAACCTAGTTTTGTAGGTTGTTGTCTCTTGGAGGCTTTACTTGCTGGATTGCTTATCGCTAAAAATAAAAATTTGGAAAAATTACAAAAAAATTAAAAAGGAAGCTTTATTAGAGGTGAGTTCTAATCCTTTTTTTTGTTTTCTGTACTGCATTTTTGCTTTTTTCTCTCATCAAAATCAATCTGTCATTTTGGGTTTAAAACAAACAATTGCATTCTTCTTGATCACATAGTTTTAATTAGGAAAGTTAATTGATTGCATTCACTTTATCTTCCCCCACACACAACCAAATCACTCAAAACATCAAACACACATTTAAAAAAATTTTTCCCAGGTGATAACTATTGGGATTTCATCACCCAATAGGGAAACCAAATCGGTTATTTGGTTGAGTAAAACAACTATCTATTGGTATATTGGCTAATCACCCGACTCCCTTATTGCTACCATTTATCAGAGAACATGAAGCGAGGGGGTAGGCCCCAATACCAAGCCTCGTCCATCAAATAAACATAGATTTGGGCCTCACGTACCTTTGGTTATATCGAGGATGCTAGCCATAAACATACCTAAAACTAGCCATAGACTACCATTTCCTAGGACCCATCAACCATTTTTCACATTTCACTTTTCTTAATTAAATCAAGATAATCTAAAAAACTTATTTTTGGTTTTGTCTATTGTTTGTAATCAACCCACTTAGTTATTTTTCATTTTTAGGTGATTGTGTGTTTGTTTATTATGGTACTTACTAGATAGAAATCCTATAATCAAACTTTAGAAAACATGTCTACAATTACAACATTATCTACACCATTACAACATCAAATCCCATTATCTCAACCAATCATATCTACTCCTCTATCTGAACATCAAGAAGCTTAGGAAAATTAGAGGAACAACATAATGAAGAAATTTGATAACGTCTCTATATTTTGTACATCATCATCATCAATAAACATCTCAAACAAAATATTTAAAACCACCTTATTCTCCTAGCTCTCAATCAACATCATCTGAACCTCCTTTCTTTGATAGTGGAGATCCTATTTTTGAAGACATGTTAGATTCAAACCCTATTTCCCTTAATGCTTATCTTACAACTAGGGGTGTCCAACTCCAACCATTTGTATCTCGAACCACACCTTCCTGATCCTTCATCTAGTTTTGCACATCTTATTGATCCAATCCAACCACCTATTATTCAAAAATATATTCATTCCATCCATAATTCAATCTAAAACATCAAATTTTGAGTCTTCTATTCCTATCAATCAACTTGAAACATCTAGTGTTATGTCTTCCATTCTTATTTTTAGTCTCCATATGATCTCTTCTCAAGACACATCTACCCAACAACCCACATCTTCACCCGATCCTTCCATTGGTTCCATACCTCCCCAAACAATAATCGGGCTTCCTCGTCCACCCCTCTAGCATCTTTGTTGATCTAAACACCTCTAATAAGTTTTGTTGTTGTTTCTATTTCCATATCTCAACCACCATACTCTCAACCGAAAAAGAATCTCCCATCCAAAACATCACTATGTCTATTCCTACATCCATTCCCTTAATCAATACTAGTTCCATTTCCAACACTCATCATGTTTCAATCCAATCTTTTGTACCCATTTGTCTCACAACATATACCACAACCATCACAACCATTAATCTTCATACCACAATCTATTCCTATTCAAAACATCCCACAACAAGCACCATCTTCTATGCTCCTCCAATACCCTTCCAACAACCACCTCCTTATTCACAACCTTTTACCACCACATCTATCATAACATCCCTACAAATATTCCTTTAACAAAATTATTCCTCAACCTACGTAAACATTCCTCAACAAAGTATTTTGTCTCAATAAAATATTCCTATCAAACAAAAAACATTGCTCAACAAAACATTCCTCTCTTAACATTCCTAAGTATTATATCTCAACAAAACATTATGTAAAACAAGATATACCTCAACCAAACATTCCCTACCAACATAATATTCCTCAAGCGATCCTCAAATATACCTATCACCATAACCTATTATTCTCATTTTAACTTGGCTCATCCTCACAGCAACCAACATAACTTGATCCTCTTCAAGCCCTCATGAACCACATATCCAATCTTGAAGCCACCTCATCAGACCCAAGAATGTTCTCTCTTACGACCAAATTTTCAATGAGCCCATTCACCCCTTCAGTGCCATATAAAGCATATCCACCCCATTGGTAACTTCCAAAGTTTATCAAGTTTTATAGAAATGAAGATCTCAAACAACACATCTCGTGCTTTCCATCATGCCTACTATCTAATAGCCCATGACCAAGATCTCATGTTGAGGAATTTCCCCATGTCCTCATCGGTCCTGCCCTAGATTAGTATAATAACATCCCTTAGTACTCCCTTTTCTCATTCACACAACTTTCACAACTTTTCCTAGAACAATTCTCCATAAACATAGCTCATAAAATCACTATCACCAACCTCTATGCCATCAAAAATTTGAGGATGAGTCCATTGCCGAATTTTTTACATACTTGAGGGTATAATAAATCAAATGTCATTCCCATTAACATAAACCAAATTGATTGAATTTTTCTATCACTCATGTGCAAAACATTTCATCAAACACTAAAAATCCAATCTTTCCAAACATTTGATGAAGCTTTCACTATGGCCCGTAAGTTGGAACTATGAACCCTAGAAGATGGTTGAGTTAAACTTTGTCTAAAAACCATTAACTAAATTCCCATCTAAGTCATCTTCTATTCCTGAAAAATCCAAATCATCCACTAATGCCATAGTATTCAAATGTTCCTAAGGAAAAACCCACTACCGAGCTTTCTAGTCAACAACAGTAGTTACACACCCATATGAGAGACTTATAGTGTGGTCTTTGAAAAGTTTCTCACTTGTAAACATGATATCTCTCCCACCCATTCGACCTATCGATACATCCATATCCAAACCCTCTTGGTATCAAGATAATGATTATTGTAAATACCATAGGGTTAAGGACATGACATCAAAAGGTGTCAAACATTCCACAATGTCCTTCAAGATTTGATTGATAAGGGTGAACTCAACTTAGACAATCCAAATACACCCCCAAATCAAAATATTGATATATTCAAACAACCCTTTCCAAATCACTCCCCATCCACCGATCAACCACAAAAAAACATTATTCACACTCACCATACTATCAACACCATCACTAAAACATTACCCATTCTTAAGTCCACATCAACACCGTTGAATATAAATCCACATCTACAAAACCAACATCAACATCTACCGAACCTAAACCAACATCTACCAAGTCCTCATCCACTAGGAACACTACTAAAACCATTCTCCCATCCTTGTCACATGTTACTACTGAATCCACGTCCATGTCTTCTACACCTCCTAAAGATATTTCCAAATCTTCATCCAATAAACAATCCAAAACTCCTTCTAATCTCATTATTGAAAATCAACCCTCCATGTCTAGTACTTCCACATCCACACCTAGCTCATCCAAAACCATAAAAGGACCTCATAAACAAGGTGTTGTTCAATTTTTTAAAATCCCTTACTATACCTTCCCTGAACAATACCATTTTTGTGGCCATCATCCTTTTCTTCCACCTCCTTCTAGAAAGTTCATTACCACACCTAGTAATCACCCTATCATTTTAGGTCCAAAGCCTACTTACCAAACCTCCACATTGGGCCCTTGTCCTTCATCTATCACACCACCTAATATTCCTCCTCAACGAAAAATGACCCGATAACCCGTAATCAAATTATTACTTCCTAGAGGATAAGATACACAAAACTTCATTACCATCCACATCTACACCTAGGGGGTGTTATGCAACTATCCTAGATGACCTCCTCCAACAATCACTTATAACGTTACCACCTCCTAAACTATCTAACCCTTGAGGATGGAAACCCACTTGGTATGAATTCAATGTCTCTTGCAATTATCATAGGACACGAGGTCATTCCATAGAGGACTGTAAGGCCTTTCACATAATCATTAAAAACTCAACAATCCAACCTTTCCTTCCTTCTAAACCACATGCAACATCATCATATTCATCTAAATCTAAAGAACCCATGTCTAAAATATCTCCCCATCAAGTTGATGTCGTGCACATAACCACTCGCTCACAGAACTACAACATAGATCCATCTAAACCTAAGAAAGCCAAAACTTTCGTAGCCATACCTCCACCTCTAGAGTTATTTGTTTCATTAGATAACCCTAAAGCATCTATCTATATATCCCCTGAAGCATCTAATCAAACAATGTCACCCAAATCTAAGGTTTCAATACTTGTTGCACCATCCTCATCATCCACCATAATACCGAAGGTAATTATCAAACAATTATACACAACCTCCCATAAAAATTCTATTATATGAGTTGATGCAAACATCACCTTCCCGTAAACAAGACATGATTGAAGCCCTTCACTCGATATCCATGCCTTCATATGATTCTTTATCTTTCACAAACTTTTTAAGGGACCTTAAAGCATGCATAGCCATATCATTCGAGCCATATGAGATCCCCTCACTTAGACTAGAAGATCATGATTTACCACTCTTTATCACCACCCAAATCAATGATGTCCTCATCAAAAGGGTCATGATTGATGGAGGCACAAAAAAAAAATTATATCATCATTTCTTTTAATAAACTTAAACTTATCTTCTTCCATCATTGGTCAAAATCCATCTTTACTACGATCCTTCAACAACACTATCACACCCACATTAGGTACCATTATTCTACCACTTAAATTTTGCATTAAGACCTTACATAAAATATTCTACATTATAGAATGATAATTCTAATACAACATGTTATTAGGATGCCCATAGATATGTACTATGTGGTGTGTTTATTCTACACTTCATTGGTGTCTCAAATACAAAAAAATGAGGGTAAAACATTCAAAGTCCCCACAGATCCAAATCCTTTCATTCACTATTATATGAAATATCACCCAAACAACATCCTCATGCCTAAATCCACATTAGAATCATCTGATGAAGCATCAAATAACTACGTTTATCACCATTCCTTCCTCTAAAATCCAGATTATTCCTCCCTTTGTGATGATGTACAATGTCTTACAATGTGGGAGTACCACCTCCTCATGCTCAAATCCATCCCCTCACCTAAGACTTATGGTGCCTTGAGAAGAAACTAATGTACGAGCCATAACGTAGGGGATGTTATCTCTTATGGTCCTAATTATCTTAAAAAAACTTATCTATGGGGACTTGATCATCCTTCATCTCATTCTATCAATCAACACCATGCCATGCCTTTCACATTGGACTTTAAATCCCTCAATAATATAGGATTCACTCATATGTACCTTCACTACTATGCGTGAAAAGGTTTTGTCTTTGGTTGTTACGAAACATGGAATACATGAGTTGATTGTCCAACATTCCCTTAAAACTTATGAGAAATATGGCCTAGGTTATGAGAAACCCAACTCTAACCCATCCAAACCCACTACATCCATGCATATCAATGAACTTGAACCATCATCACCTATGATCTTATAGAATATCCTATAAACGAAAACATTGTATATCCATCCCTACTAATGTTTTTTATTCAATACTATATCCTTAGGATTTCTTATTTATCAATCCGGTCACTCCATCAAATCATTACCTCTTATTTGGCTAGAAATGGTTGAGGAAGACTCACCCATCGTATATATCCTTCAATTTCATGATGACAAGGACATCCTTTCCCATATGTGAGCTAATGATCATTTCCTTCAAAAATTCCTACCCTTTGATACACACATTCTCCTTAATGAATCCACCATCGACGTTAACTTAGGAACCCCTCAGGATACTCATATAGTTAAGGTCGATCAATCACTTAATTCACAAGAAATAGATGACTTCACCTCATTTTTAGAAAATATTATCAATCCTTCACCTGGTCATATAGTGATATGCCCGAATTGATCCTAACATTGTCGTACACAACATCATCACATATCCCAATGTAAACTTGTGAAGAAAAAACTCCGTAAAATGCATCCCCCATATAGATCTTCTTGTTAAAGAAGAGTTAAAACGTATTTTATTTTCAAACTTCATCATACCCATTGACTATCCACAAT
Organism: Taxus wallichiana var. yunnanensis; assembly: GCA_018340775.1. Taxonomy (NCBI): domain Eukaryota; kingdom Viridiplantae; phylum Streptophyta; class Pinopsida; order Cupressales; family Taxaceae; genus Taxus; species Taxus wallichiana. Next base: position 1,021,147,721 of record CM031242.1, read on the forward strand.
GGGTCTCTAACATCATCCTCGTAACCAAATCCTCGGAAAAGTGTGTTTTTAATGTTCTTATTGGAAATTTTTATGATTAATCATATCTATCCAAGGTATTGAAGTTGACCCATCAAATTCTTAAAGAAAAACCGTTGAAATGCCTCCTCCATCCAATCTTAAACAACTTACCATAGCCTTCATGTAAATTTTAGTCCATCCAACATTTATATCACAAAAAATTTTATCGTTGTTAACCTTTTCATCATCCATTCTTTCCTTCGTCTTAATCCTAAAAAGTGTGTTTGGCATTCTCACTTAAGAACGTTTTAGATTTTCACCTCCATCCAATCTTAAACAACCGTGTATCCTTGATGGTGAATTTCAGTCCATCTAGAAATCCTTTTTTCAACACATAAAAAAAAATTCTAATTATATCTATAAACACCTATCCTTACTCTTATTCACCTAGCAAGCAGAAGCCATTTTATCTATACATATATGCTTTAAAACACACTCTAGGATCCATGCTCACTCATCTTGGTAGCCGGGTGGTGAGAATGTCGTATACTATATCAGCCGCACACTCCTTGACTATGAAACTCGTTACACCGAAGTAGAAAACATATGTTGTGCCTTATACTTTGCCACTTCTAAGCTTTATCATTATATTATAAATCACAAGACCTATGTCATTACTAGCTTTAATTCACTCAAAACCATGCACTCTAAGCCTTATCACAACAACCGTATAACTCGATGCTTAATGCTCATGATTGAATTTGAGCTTGAAAAGTGTATCACAAAAATTCATTAAGGGTCGGGATATTGTAGACCATATTTTTATGCACCCCTTCTTGACAATTAACTCCTCATGAATACATTCCTGATGAATCTATCAACAATGTCGATGAGTTCGAATTCCTCCATGTCAAAATGAATCTCTTCTTTGATGGTTCTAAATGCCAGAAGGGGGAGGAACCGATGTCATTATCATACCTCCATGGGGCATTCCCATTTTTTTATAATTTAAAATAAACTTCAAATCCCCAATTACATTGTATAATATGAAGCTTTAATCATGGGTCTTAGAACTTCCATTCTCTTAAGTGTTCACATCTTATAAATATATGTAAACTCACAAATCATCATTAACCAAATCAAAGGAGAATACCAATGTAAAAATGAAATCTTACAAAAATATATATTCAAAATTTATTTTATCCTCAACCATTTTGATCATTATACCATTCAAAGTATTCCAGATCTTCTAATAAATTTGCAAACACAATGGCCTCTTTAGGATCCCTCATCCCATTACAAATTGAAGAATCAAAATACAACACTAAATTATCCATGTTTGTTTAATGATTGATTACCCTCATATCAAAATGAACTCCTCTATAAATGTTGTTGATAATGATCTAATTGATTTATGGTACACTCAAATCTACGATTACCTTGCTGAAATGAAAATCCCATTTGACGTATCATGCAACACTAGACAATCATTTCTTCAACTCACCACTCAATTTTTCATCATAGGTGGTGTCCTTTACAAACGTAGTTATGATGATATCTTGTTAAGGTGTCTTAAATCACATGAATAAATGGAAGAAATCAAAAGTCCATGATGGTATTTGTGTTGGAAATTTTAGTGGAAATTCCATCACTAAATGTGTCATACGGATAGGGTACTACTGACCTACTATCACTAAATATTGTTGTGCATATATTAAGAAATGTGTCAAATGCCAACTACATTCAGATATCATCCATGTCCCTAGTCAAGCATTACAACCCACTTAGGACTTATGGACTTTTTCTCAATGGGGGTTAGAACTTATTGGTGCTATCAATCCTAAATCATCTCAACAACATCACTCCATTATCACAAATACTAAGTACTTCACTAAATGGGTTGAAGTTATCCCTTTAACCTCGACTAAATCAGGACCTATCACCAACTTCATATATCAATACATCATATGTCGTTTTGGCATTCCCCATAAACTTGTCACTAAAAATGGAAAATATTTTAAGAATAAAGAACTTGAAAATATCTGTGACACTTTCAACATCAAACTCATATTTTCATCACCATATTATCCCCAAGAAAATGGACAGGCTGAAGCCTCTAACAAAACACTTTTCAAAATCCTTATGAAAATAGTAGACGATGCATGCACGAATCATCATTTCTAAATCCCATTTTCTCTCTAGGCTTATCAAACTAGCATTCGTACTCCTACAAGAGCTATACCTTATTCACTCATCTATGGCTCTAAGGTTGTCTTACCTCTTGAAGTCCAAATTTCATCACTTCATGTATCCCTTAAATACTTCATCCCTGATGAAGAATATCACCAAGACCACTTAGCACAACTTGAATTATTAGATGAAAAAGTCTAAAACCCTTGAACATCACAAATTGTATTAATAACGTGTTAAAAATAGCTTATAAAAAACATATCAAAGAGTGTGAATTTAAAATTGGTGATCTTGTACTTAAAAAAATCAAAATTTCACTACATTAGAATGGAGTAAACATGGAAATTTTTCCCCTAATTGGATCAGTCCATACATTATCACTCACAAGTATGGGTCAGGAGCATATTGTCTCACTTCCTTGATGGTGAACCTAAAAAGGAACCTTTGAATGCCTTGCACTTGCGGCCTTTCTATTGTTAAATTATTGATCATCATGACAATAGTTACATCTAAGATCTTATCACTCCATCAAACCATCCATCTTATCATAGTAATGATTTGAAATCATGTGGTTATCCATCATTATCCTAAATATACCTTAAATATGAGCACCATGAATCTATTCATCACATATTTCACTATGGAAAAGTTCCTCCTTTAGAGAACCCCTTAATCATTACACCCACCTACCTTGTACCAACTAAAAACATGACATGGGGAACATTTTTGTAGGTCATATATGTATTTTATCCCTTCCTTGAAATTCTATACTAGGAGATTTCCCTTAGTTCAAAAATGTATTTAAAAAATCATTGTATGCTTCAAAAAAATATAATAGACTGATCACTCGAAGGAAAGATATTCAAAATATAAAATCATTATCAAAAAATTAAAAAGTAGACTACTCCATTGAAGGACAGCTACTAGTTAAAATCATAGACCAATCCCTTGAAGGATGGCTATCTGTAAAAATCAAGATAAAAATCAAAATTGTAGACCATACCCTCGAAGGATGGATACCTATGTAAAAAGGCTTCCCGTATTGATCAACCTTCAAATTCAAAGAGTCAAAGTGTCTTAGGAAATATTTCTACACATTGATCATCTTCACCATTATAGCAAACATTCCGCATCATTAGTTTGCATCCAAATTCAATATGTAAAGCTGGGGAATTTCCTATGAACCCATTGAAAAGGAGAACCCTTTTCCCACATTGATCTACACATACAAAACCCCTTTCGTGTCCTAGGAAGGTACATTTATCTCATTCCACTTTTTTATTACTAAGATATTATTGATAATCTCATTTAACTTTCATTATTAAAGCTACAAGTGCAAGTGATTTCAAATTTTCAAAACCCATCATGTATGTCTCAAATCCATAATGAGGTAATCATTCCATTTTTACCCTATCTTATTAGTCACATTTTGATAAGAATCCATTTCAAGATCACATTTTAAGTCATGTCATGCACCATATTTTGTATCATCATATTTATCTACTTACATATCAAAACCCAACATGTTCTAACATATTAAAACATATAACAAAACATCATCATATACTACAAATCATCAACACATGAAAATTAAAAGAGATATAGGCCATAAACCACATCACCATCATATATATAAATAAAGTCCAAAATACATCATGATCCAACTCATATAACAAAGTCATACATCATCACTAATGTCATATCACAACATAAATATATCAAAATAACAATGTCATATACATCTAAGGCTTCAAAGAGTCATACATCAAATCTATCATCATCTAGTAAACTAGAAATCTCCAAGGAACTTGCAAGCACGGACAATGCTACCCTCATCCTTAGGCACTTGTACCACCAACAACTCTAGCATCACCACCAGCTCCTCTCTCATAGGTGCCTCCTCTCTCTTATCTTGATGATGGGTGGCCCACACTCCCTACACTCACACTAGGGCCTCGCCGCTTTCATGCCAAATTATTAACATATAATACAACATTTGGGTAGTCATTGATCACTATGTCAATTTCGTACTGGAAAATTTTCCCATAATCACCGATAATGGGACATATAAATCATCCCGATGCTACACAGTGCCCTCTACGCACCAGCCTATGACCTCTTCCCAATAGCCTATGTCATCATTATTAACTCTACACCAAAAAAAAAAAAAAGACCCTATAATCCCTAAGGCCTTCTTGAGTGAATCTCTCTAAGTAACGGTATCAATCTTGGTCCTGTACTAGCCTTAGCCAACTAAATCCTAAGCTCTGTATTGCTAAGTCACAACATTATTTATCTTCGTAATCAAAACATCTCTAAGCCCATGAGGTCATCTCTCTCTCTCTCTGAGCCACATCCCTCTCTCCTTCTACCAAGGCCTTCTTGGTCATCACCTCTGCAGTAAATTCTACAATAGCATCATCACCCTCCTCCTCCTCATCATCACCATCATTAAAAACCTTGATAAAATCCCATGCTTGTGCTCCTCCTTCCAATCGAGAATGAACACGTCTCACACACTATACTTCTTGGGTCCTATAAAAATATCTCAATGTACTGGTCCACCATTCTCTATAGTATGGCCTACCTCACGACATTATCAATTGACACAATTTCACCATCATCATTAGGGCCCATAGCCCCTACTCCTCAACAATGATTGTAAGCCTCACCAAAACTTCCCTCGGGGTCTTTGTATCTCCATCCTCCCATCTATTACACGGGCTCCTCGGGCACATCCTGAATCAACCCAAACTTCCTCCTCACCCGATCAAAACACAATAACTCATACTTCACTTTGCTCTATGTGACTATACCCATATATCCTACTCCTTTCACACCAACTCATACTCACAACCGAGCCAATCATGAAAATATAAACAGGGGCTTTAAAACATCACCTACATGTAACCATGATATAAATATCTACAAAAAGTAACCCTCTTCTTCTTCTTGTCATGTCTCTTTTCCTACCACCACCTCATAAAATTGGCATGACTCTCACTAATAGCCCATAATCACTCCAATGGATGAGAAATGATAATATGTTTGTATGTCCAACAATGTAATAAAAATCCAACATCAATTCCATACCCCTTGTGGGCCTTTCAGGTCTACAACTCTCTAAATGTATGTGCAAGAAAATTGGCCTCCCACCCAAAAACTATTGGGCTCTCCATCATCTCTTCCACTACACCTGTCATCATCTAGGAAACCGACCACCTCCCAATTTCGTAAAGAAAAACATGATATGGTCATCATCATCATGGTCATCCTAGTATAACCATCCCTCCTATGCTCATACAATGATTGATATGCAAACACCCTTGACTCATATATCGATGCTATGCCTCAAGCACCATACAACCTCTACAAAGACAAGCAATCTCTCTCTGCCTCACCAATGGTGTATATCCCCTCTCCATGGATAGGAAATCTCATAATACAATGAACATCCTCTAGAGTGAGGGTCATCTCTCTAGTAGGAAACCAAAAAGTGCAGGTGGAAGGATTCCACCACTCTAATAATGCTAGCATCAAACTCCTACATCTATGAATCCATATATAATCCCTCATACCACTAAAACCCACAACGTCAACATTCTCCCAATCATTATCTAGACATATCGGCCCTCACCTCATCTAAAATAAATGGTAAAAATTTGGATTGTCAACATCACATCCACTTTTGCAAAGACAAACACACATTAAAATCATCACAAACTTTCAAAAATATCATTAATATCGACATTAATACTATCAAAAAATATCTAAAACATTAGCATGATATTAACATCATCAACAACATCATCACAAAACATTGAAGACATTTCCTTTTAAAAATCATAATTTTCCATCAAAAATTCAAATTGCCACATAACAGTTGAATCACTAGTGATTGCATGAATTGCTTGTGATTCATGCATTTATAATTTATGGCATCCGTATGCTTCCAACATGACAAAAAATTCTAAAAACTACAAAAATCAACAAAAACACACAAAAATAGTCGAAAACCACTCACATCTGCTTATCATTGTAGGTTTGTGGTGCCCTTTCCAATGAAGCCATTCCACTAAAATCACATTTTTTCACCCAATATCACTTTGTAATTTTGTATTTCACTCGGTTAAAATGAACTTATCACATTGAAATTGGCTATTTATAGCCCCAAATTGATCACGACGCAATCACCAATGATTTCCTTAATCAACGATGATTTCTCCTCAATCGTTATTGATTCATCCCATTTTTGGAATCCATGCCCATTTTTATATTAAATCATATTTTTTTCATAAAAGTGTCTCTTTCAAAGGATCGTAGTCCTTAAAACATTAAATATCAAACAAATGAAATCAACATCGGATTCATCATATGACTATGGAACCCATGCCCTTTGGCCCCATTCAATTGACTTCCCCATATATTTATCTTACCTTTGTGAATCATACATCTATAGGTATCGATCCCTTTAATTCCCCTATCATTTGATTGCTTAGTAGCACATTCTGCTTTGCACCCATTGGACAAGGGAAACTTTTTGAATGAAACACATAAAAAAATCTATGCAATTACAATTATCAAATTGGTGTTCTTTGCATTGCGTTGTTGTCACCCCATTTTAAGAGGGGATCTCCCATACAAACAACTCATCATCTTTTTCTATAATGCTTTGCCATTTAAGTGCTAGAGTAAAAAGGGAAAATGTAGCCATCAAAAATTTGCGTCCCCATCTTTATTTAATCAATTTATAAAATATATTGATATTTCATACCCTAAATCCTACACACCATTTAATCACACTACATTATAGGAATCATTTATCCTAAGTATAATATTTCATGATATTTTACCCTCATCACATCAATTTTACACATGTAAAATCAAATTTTTCCCCTATCCTAAATAAGACCTAACCACTTAGATTAACTTAATAATTTTCTAAACCACCTAAATCAACCTAAATATACCCATCTAAGACAATTTTAAACCTATTTATAACTCCCTTACCTCAACAAACAAACTTATCATTATCATTCACCCACATATCAAAATAATCTACAAACCTAAATTAGATAAATCCAAGCATAAAAAAAAATCTAGTCAAATTTATCCTATTTTGTCACCCTCTAAAATAAACACAACATGTCCCCGAAAAAATTAACAAATTATCCAAATGAAATCCAATTCAAATAGCCTTTATTTGGAATTTTTTTCAACCATTTTCCTCACAAAACTAGAATATCTTGAAATCACTGACGATTCAGGAAATTGGTAGTGATTATTTAAGCTAGTTTTCCAGCTTCTCACAGGGACTGTCAACTTGAATTCATGAATTATTGCTTTCCATTTGATTTCACAGCATCCTATATATCATTTTTATCTCGTTAGTGATTCTAGCTAAAAATGAGATAACCATAGAAAAATTTTGGACATATCTCTTAAAATTCCCTTTAAAGGAGATTTTCGGTTTTCGGGTTCTCATTGCATGAAAGCATGTTTCTTACATGTTACATGTCTGATGTTCCCGAAACCCTAAACCTGATTGTCTTTACAGTGTTTCAGGTTTTTGGGACCCCAAGCATTGGAACATGCTTTATCCAATGCATGTTTCATGTCGTGTGATTCCTGAAACCCAAAACCCGAATGAAGCCTTTGTGTCGGGATTTCGGGACTTAGAAGCATCTCAACATCTCATGCATCATGCTTCATGTTTTCTAAAACCCGAAACCTGAATTAAACCAAACCCTTTGTGTCAGGTTTTGGACACTCCACGCATGATGACATGTCATTAATGTCCAGTTGTCTGGTAGTTGGCACACGCGTCAAATGAGGTGTAATTAATGTTAGGGTTTTATAAATAGGTGGTTTTCCACGTCATTTGTTACCTGGTATGTTTTTGATGTGTTGGATTTTTGTGCATGCTTCTTCCACCTCCAAACCCGACTGAGCTTCCCAGTCGATTTCACCGTCCATTCTTGATTATTTTTTGATCTTGTTGAAGGTATTTTTCTCCTCCTATTTTGAAGTTTTTTGGGGTTATTTTTGAGGTGTTTTGTTTGGCTTCCATTTATTTTCCTCTTCCATTTCTATTTTAGGGTTTTGGGTCTTTTTCCCTTTGTTCTTGTCCTTTTCCCAGTAGGGTTTTTGTTTGAAATCCACTCCTTGGTTATTTACTTATATTTACATAAGTTGTAGATTTCAAAAGAATCTAAAAACCAATGAGAAAACAAAGCGGAAATTTTTCATGTTCTGATAGGACAGAGACCTGATATCCTTGATTTCACAATTTGTAGGGTGCTCGAAATCATGTAGTTTCCACCTTTTTTTGGGCTTTGCTAACTTCTTGAAATATTTCTTTCTCCGCCTTGTGTCGGGTCTTGAAAGGTTTTCAACATCCTCTGAGTTCCGTAGTGTGTTGAATATTTCTACTTGCTCAACATCATCTCACTTCCACCTTGTGTCGGGTTTTTGTCAATGTGCCGCATGCCCTAATTTCTGATGTACACCGTGCCATTTTTTTGGTTTTCTCAAAGTGTCCGACATCCTCGAAACTCTGTGAGTCTTTTGAGTTTCCATTGGTGTTTTGGAAGTTTCTAAACCCGAGCGGTGTATCAGGTCTATGTACTTGTCTCGACAAGATTTCACACCTAACTACTCTTCCAGAAGTCATCAAGTCATTTTCAAGACTCCTCATGTCGGACCCTGGCCCATCTAAGGATAAGTTAGACAAGTCAGGAAAGATGAAGTATAAGTATCAGAAGATGGAGTCTTCTTCTTATGTAAGCTGAAATTACGACATCCGAGACACAGAGCTCGGTAATATAGATATGGAAGACTTCTAGAAAAGAATTGAGGATTCTTCTCAGAATTCATGGATGAAGTCAATAGTTAGCAGTGGTCTCCCTCTCGCAGCATATTTCCAATATCAGACCAATGCCTTGAATTCATCCTAGCTTGCGCTTCTCACTATGACTCAGCCTCCCACTCAGTAAGAAATCAAGTAGGGGAGTCTATAGTAAAATTGGATAGAGATTATTTTGATCAAGTCCTAAAGTTTCCCAACTTTACGGAATATGTTGATTTAGACTTTAAATTAGTACAAAATTCCTGGGACAAAGATCAGGAAGACTGCATCAAGCACATAAATAAGAAGTTCTTGATCAAGGCTAAGCTAGTTGTTTCTAGGTTTCCTAAGTCGGTCCCTAGAAGTGACTTTATTCTTGAAGTTAGTGATATCATCACCCTACTTGAGCTGGTTATTTGGACTCCCAGATTCAAAATAATTCCAAGGGTGGATGTACCAGTTCATGGTCGTCATAAAGAAAAATGACCAAGGGATTGATTGGGGTAGCCTAATAAGTAATGAGATAGACTCCCAAATGAAAACGGTCTTGTCTACTGGAAAGTTCTATATGATGTCATATGTCACCTATGCGGCAGCAGGCATGAGAAACTATCTAGGGCTGGATGCAAAGGGAAACCGAGAAATGGAACACATATATCGGTACTTCCCACAGCTGACAATAAAAGGGTCTGAAGACCAATTTAGAAGAGTGAATGACACCTTCTTCTATGAAAACATTTGTAGACTGGATCCTGATTTGAGGAAGAGAAGGGTTTCCGATGAAGCATGGACAGAAGTGTCAAAATGGGGTTGCATCTTCTTGCAATTCAATAATTTTACTTATCTTTAGGTGGTAAGGTTCCACAGTAATCCTTTCCATTTTCCCAGGTTCCTAGGTGACAAACTGATCCTTATGGATTTGGTCATGAAGTTGTTGGATTTTCACAAATTCCAACAAAGTAGGCACAAAGTCCGCTTGTCTCCTTCCCCATTTCCATTAGAAGGTATACATGTTCTACCATGGTTAAGGCCAAGAATGTGGTGCATGAACTTCAGGAAAATTAAAGAAGCACATGAAGATGAGGGAGGGATTTAACATCTGAGGAGTCCTCAAGTCATATGGAACATTGTACCTGCATGTGCCCATTGTGGAAGATATTTGGGTTGATCTTCGTGATGAAGTTGCCATCCGAAGAAAAGACAATAGTATACTGAAACTTGAAGAAATTAAGATGTTATATCTGGCTGATATTCTTGAAGGCACCACGAACAATGAAAGTGTTCTAGACCCTAGGTACGAACAGTCAGATGGAGACCAACTTAGATTCCCAACCATTCATTGATCTCATTGTTTGAAAAAATCTTCTATTGCTGAAATAGCTACTTAGACTCTTGTTCACACTAAGGCATGGCTCATTTCCTGGGGAATGAGTTATAAGGAAAAAAACATTTCAAAAATAACTACTTTAGAAGTGGGACCCTCCAAGGGAGAGAAGGAAAAGGATAAAAGCCCTACCAAGAGGCAAATAAAGTTTAATTTTGTCAGAAAAGGAGAAAAGCAAGGGGCCGAATCATCTGATACTCCTACAAAAATATTTGAGATCTTGGATTACCTCCTCTCATAACAAGGAGAAATTATTTTATAAATCAAGGTTAGTCAACCTCTTGTTTCTCATTTTTTTGATTGCTTGATGGAAGTAAGTCTTTCTCTTGCTTCTCAAGCTTTGAATTTAGAGTCTTTACCTCCTCTCTCCTAATATTCCTCATCTCATATTTCAACACCACTCTCATCAGCCATGGCTAGCATTTTCTCCAATCTCTCACCTCTCTCTATTGGACCTATGATGGCCATAGAAATGCCTCCTCCTTCTGCACCTTCATTCCCTGAATCCATTCCCACAGTCACCACACTTACAGTCATCACGACTCCACAAGTAAATCTTCCTCCACCTCGCAGATACAACCATAACACCTCCAATAGAGCAACTTCTTCTATTGTAACTCAATGGGTCATTGATCAGACTCCGAGAAAGAGGAAGGTGGTAGTTCCCCTACCATCCTTTGACTTCAGTTCACTCAAGGCTTCTCCTGCCAAATCTGCCAAGAAACCCAAAACGGTTTCAAGAGTTTCAGTGGATGCCTTAGGGCATAAGTTTGTAGAGATTTCCACTCTCACGACCGACAAAACCAAGGAGGATATAGTGGTGACTAATTATCAGATTACAAGGGTTGATCTAGGAAAAGTAACAATAGAAGGAGCACAATAGGATGTGTAGGATGCGTAGGATGCCATGAACGTGCTTTGCCAAAAGCTAAAAGAAACAAAGGTAAGAAGGGATGAGCTAAAGGATAAATTTGAATAGTTGACAGAGGTATTACTCAAGCTTTCAAAGCCTTCTCAGTCAACACTGTCATATTATACCCCTACTCCTATCAGGTTCAATTTCTCATTGGTGCCTATGATTGAAAAGATCAATGAGAAGGGGAGAACAATTGAAGAATGGATAAAGAGGCTACTCCTACAAGGAAGAGAGGTCATAGATGACACAATGGAGGTTTATAAATCCTTGGAGGAAATAAAGAAAGATGGTGACAAGATGGATGATGAATTTTCACAGGAAGTCGGGAACCTTGAATTAACTTTGGAAGCTCTCAATGCACTGAAACAGGTTCCATCCTGATCTTAATGGAAGAAGGAATCATTCCACATGGGGATAAGCATTTCCAGCTAGCCAAGGCTATCAGATTCAGGATAAAGATTCTCAGTGAAGCTTGCAGAAAGTTGAGGGAATCTAGAGATCAGTTGGTTGATGCCACCAATGACATAGAAGAGGAGTTGTCTAGGATCTTCGCCAAGGTGTTGGGTGAAAGCTCGAGATTCTACCTGCTGACAATCTCTATAAGAAAATTCAGGAATTAATTCAACACGAACCAACTTCCATCTTTGATCTGGCAGCCATCGATAAGTTCATAAGGATCGAGAATGTTTTGGAATCACTAAGGAAACTCAATAAGAAATTGAATAAATTCCCTGTAATGCAAGTGACACTCAGGAAACTTACGAGGTCCTAAGTGATTATTCTAGTGCACTAGATGAAGATGAGATGCAGAGCATAATCTAGAAGTTCCAAGAATTTCGAGACAAGCAGGCTTCACTGGAAGAAGACAAGGATGACGAAGCAGAATAAACATAATGTTCCATGATTTTCGTTTTGTCCACATGAAGCAAATTTTGACTTGTTCTCTGCAGTGAGAGTCAAGAAAAATAGGACTCTCATTAAAAGACTATTTTTTAGGATTTATCCTATTTTCTCTCTGCTCTCTCTATTATAAATAAGGGATGCTTGTGAATTCAAAAGAGAGGGACTTTTTGAATACTAAAAGCTATTGTGAAGAAGAATAAAAAACTTTGTATTTTCTTTTTAATCATTGAAGAATAGAAATAGGTGTTATTTTGCAAATTTTGTGTCGTGGATTCATCTATCTCATTAAATTGTTCTTACGTCCAAAATCTTGAGCTATTCTTTGTTTAGTATTCTTAATCATTTTAATCGTTTCAAAATATTACACTCATTTTCTAAAACTTGTATAAGTATTTTTGATTTTTGTTTGCTTGAAAGAAAATAGGTTCCTATCATTCCCTTTTCACTCTGTTTTGTCTATAAAAGTTTCCTTTCTAATCCATAGCATTTCTAAAGTTGTAATATATCCATTTCGTGTTGATATGGATTTTGGGATTGTGTCCCAACGCCAATGGTTAGAATAAGTGCGGATATTGTATATATATTATTTTTGTTGTGTTTTAGATTAGTAATAAATAGGTAACCTCACTTGTCTTTGAGGAGGGATTTAATCCCATCTACCGTGGTTGAATCACATATTTTGGTCTAACAAAATATCCAACCAACAATCATCATTGAGTACCAGGACATTTGAGTTATCACTTAGAATATTTATAAACAATCATTAAGCATTCTCAAGACATTTTTGGAGCTCCCATGGATTAGCACTCCATCACTCAATTTTCACATTGCACCAACTACCTGCATCATCATTCATCAAGGTAAGAAGATATTTTTTTCCCTCACATTAACCATCCATGTATTTCTTGTCTGCTTTTTTCACCAATTTTTCATAATTTATTCATATATGTAACTCTGAAAACATAAGTTTAAATCATTAAACATTTGAATGTTTAAATCTATAAAAAATCTACCGTAATTGCAAGTGATTACTGTCATTTTTACCTTTTGCAATTTTTATCAGTTTCCATTTAATATCCCTTATCTGTCATATCATGCCTTTTGTTACTAAAATTTTGCTAAGCATGGATCAATGTTAGATGGAAATTAGTGGCCCTTCTCATGAAATTACTAACATCCATTCCTTTTTGATAGTTTGACACCCTTTTTACTGGGAACAATATGATATCTTTCATGGTCTGACATTATGCATCATCCATCATGCTCCTTTAGATGAATTGGAGAACATTTTCAAGTTCACTTAGGAAATCCGTCAAGCAGTAGAAGACTACTAGTTTGCGCACTTCAAATACATACTCATCCAATCTAAACTTGTTTAGGCCACATACGAGGCTAAACAAGACCTCCCTTTTGAGGTTGATTTCAAGATATAATCCATCTCTAAGATATTTCTTATTACTCTCTTATCTATCTTCTATCTGCTTTGTTTTAGCTTATCATTTGTCAATTATCTATCTTATATCAATGTATTGTTTATCTACTTCAATTTGTTATTGATCAAACAATATTATTGATCAAATAGGGGTGGAGCCTAAATTTTTTATTGATATGTAAATATGAAGATAACAAAATAATGGAAAGATCTCGCAATGTATATAAGCATTGAACAACTTCTATCGAGTCCATAAAAAATGGACAAAATCATCTAAACTAAGCTATATGCAAAAATAACATATTGCCCCTAATTTCTGCTAGTAATTACTGTCAAGAGATATCCAGGTACACACACAATAAAAATTTCCCACAAACATTGGGATGAGAACCATGTCACTTAGTTAACTAAAAATTAATGACAATTAACACATATTGACTTAAGTTAAAGTAAAAAATTAAATACTTGAACTTATTACAATTATTCAAATATCCACTAATGATGAATTATGCTAAGTTTTATTCTTAACATCCCCCCATTAAATCAACATGGTATCAAGTGAAAAGGAGATAAATTATCTAAAGCCCTCAAATTTATCTTGAACAAGTGACTTTGTGAAGACATCTACACGCTGCATATTTGTTGGGCAATATTGGAGTTGGATGTTGTTATTTTGAACATGTTCACAAATGAAATGTACCTATACCTCAATGTGTTTGGTGCACTCATGAAAAAATAGATTCTGAACAAGTTTTACTACTCCTTAATTATCAACATATAGGATAGCCGGATATTTTTTTTGTATTCCCAATCATTCAAGTATACGTTGGAGCCATATTGCTTCACAGACAGCTCCACCTACTATGCGATATTTTGATTCTATGAACTTGAAACACAAGTTTTCTTCTTACTCCCACATGATATCACTCTAGATCCCAAAAATAATACAAATCTTGAAGTGGATTTCGTGTCATCATCATCACCAAAGTGATCTTCCCGTTCGACTACATTTCCTTATTTAGGTGGTTTCTTCTTCCACTTTTTCTTATTTTTCCCTATTTACTCTATGGTTGGGCTAATTTTGATTGTTATTTTTCACTCTTCTTGCCACTTGACGATCCTTGTTGGAATGAGTTGTACCAATAATTCTTTAACTCATGTCCTTTTCTAGCATAAATAAGACATTTTCATTAGACCTTTTAGCCTTGTTGAGTGTTTCCTTGCTTCATAGGTTTTTACTAGACTTAGCCTATTTTTTCCTTTCGATTAGAAGCAATTACATGTTATTCAATTTCATTGGCTAAGTGAATAGCTTCCTCTTCTTCTAGCATATTCACCAGCTTGTTCAAAAGTTGTTTTTGACCAATTATGTTTAACATGGTCACAAAAATCCTATAGGAAGGAGGAAGAGCTCTCAACACTATAGGCACAATTGATGTGTTTGTTACTTCTTCCAAATCTTGAAGTGATGTACACAAATTTACCACTCTTCTTAAAAAAATTAACTTTCTCAGCTTGGTTACATTTTCAAGTTCAATAGTTGACTTTGTAAATGAAGTATTGTGTTATTGTTTTTTGACTCATATACTATTTTTAATTTGTCCCAAGATTCTTTTGTTGTTTTGGCCTCACAAATATGAGGTTGTACCTCATCTAAAACACTAAACAAGATTATCAATTTCAATTTTTGATTTGTACGATCAAATATAGCTTGTTGTGTAGCATATGTTGTAGATCTTATTAATGTACCAAAAACTACGGGCCATATATTTTAAAATTCAAGTTACGCACAAAGTTTTGTTTCCAATGTTCGATAATTATCGAATGCGGAAGTTGATAATTAGGAAGAAAAAACTTGGGTGTCGTATTTGCGGCCATTATGAAAACTAATAAATAGCAGAAGAAAAATTGAACTCTTTTCCCCTTAAAGTATATATACCCCCCGAGAAAATAATATTTTATTGATTTTGGGCTCACTTTTTCGCCATTTACAATATTTGGAACTATTGGCCGATTTACAACAATCAACAAATTTTGAAGTAATGGCCTATTTCACAATTTTTTATAGAATTTGTTGAAAAAATTTGCTTTTACACATTATATCAACGTTTGAAATTATTTTACAAAAACTATTTGCACCAAATTCTCTTAGAACCAACTCTATTATTTCCGTATCGGAATCTAGAATTTTTCAAAAAAAGTTTCACGTTTTTTACGTTGAAGAGAAAAAGTTATTGTGGTTTGAATGAAGGTTTTTCACTTTGGACAATATGAACCTCCAGGATTTTTTTGTTTTTGGGCTCTTTGGGCTCTTTGCCTTTACAAAATTTTCCCGAAATGACTTTTCAAATCAAATGGGAGAAATGTTTTTAGTCCAAACATGGTTTTAATGGCTCAATTTAGGGGTGCCTTTAACTTTCACTAAGTGAATTAGCGAGGTTTTTAGACTGCTAAATCTAGTGGATGTCACTAAATTTGCCTCCAAATTCAAAAAAAGAAGAAAAAAAGGGTATTGGGAAGGATTTAAACTCGTGAACTTACACTACTAAAGCACTCGCCTTTAACCAATAGGTCATATTAAGCGCCTATGCATAGTAAAATGAAGGAAAATATATAAAGAAGCATTTTTACTATTTTTTTATAAAAAGAAAAAAGACTAACCTTTTTTTTTTCAAAGGCTCAACAACTTTTTAGAAGCCCACGTGGAAAATTTGAGGTGGTGCATATAGTTTTTAGGGGTTTTAAGGATTCAACTTGATATTTTCTTCTCCTTTTTAACTTTGTGGCACCTTTTTTTTTGTTTTTACTCTTGGCCTCCTCTTTGCTTTTGCTTTGGATTTTTGCTGGTCATCTATGTGGAGGATGCCTCAACCACTTTTACAATAGAAAAATCATCCACCTCAACTCGTAGACGAGATTTGATGGAAATCAACTCACCCAAGCTTTGGACATTGTGTATTTTCTTAAGAAGGTCAAATCAACTTTGGAGCTCTTGGCAGAGCCGCCTTTTAGTAGATTTCGGGATGCAAGGTTCTTGGATTTGCAAATAATTCCAAAACTCCAATACCTGAGCTCTTGAAAAATCACCCGAGAGATCGAATTGCTCGCCAATGCCCAAGATGTTCTCCTTTTTCAATCAAATATGGTGCAAGGATTTAATAAGAGGATAATGTACTTTTAAATGTCACAGAGAGCTTGATCCAACATAGAATGGATTAGAATAGTTAGGAGCTTGAAAAGCCTAGGTCCCCACTTTTTAAAATTAAAAATCTCTAATTTTTTAATCACAGAGCCACTAAATTGATCTCTAAATCTAGAGGTAAAAGGCCTATGTTTTTAAAATAAAACTGCAAGAATTGAATCAAGAAAATAAAAATTCACGTTCAAAAAATATTTGCATCCGTGTCTGATATGACCGTGATTGTGTTCTTAAAACTCATATCTAAATTTTTATTTTGTTGCTGCAACTTACGAATCTTCTTCTACCAGTAAATCAAACTTGAGTCTGGGTATGAATTTGTGTAGGGGTTGTGAAATAGCCGGGGCATTCTATGGCTCCTCCTAGCTCTCTATTTTCTACAAATATCTCTAAAATTCCCTGAAACTTCCAACACCGACCACGGCTCGAATGCAGCTCGATACCAAATATTATTGATCAAACAGGGCGAAGCTTAATTTTATTTATTGATATTCGAATACGAAGATTATAAAATAATAGAAAGATCTGCAATGTATATAGGCATTAAACAACTTCTATCCAGTCCATAAAAAAATGCATCGAATCATTTAAACTAAACTATATGTAGAAATAACATATTGCCACTTATTTCTACTAGTAACGACTACCGAGAGATATCCAGTACACACACAATAGATGTTTCTCAAAAACATAGGGATGAGAACCCCATAACTAATTTAACTAACAATTAACGACAATTAACACCTATTAACTTAAGTTAAAGTAAAAATTAAATACTTTAACTTATTACATTTATTCAAATATCCACTAATGAAGAATTATGCTAATTTTTATTCCTAACACAATTCATTTAATTGTTTAAACAACAAGCTGACATCCTTATAGAAATCCCTTTGGATTCCAAGAATCGTCATTTTCCGAGCAGCTCGCTCATCCATATTTCTAATCATATCTTGTGTAGTGTCTTTGATCATAGGTTTCCTCATAGGAAGGGAGCTTATATACATCTTTCATGGAGCGCAACATCGAGCATCGTTAATCAACATCTATGGTTATCGCTAAACCCCGCATCCTCTGAGGTCGGTATATTTCTATTTTCTTGCTTAATTATAGTTGAAAGAGTAGGAATATTTTTGAACAGGTCCCTAAGAAAATACTTAGAAAATATTGGGAAAATTTTGGAAAAACCACTTTCATATGTATGGGGAATCACAAGAAAAGTTGTTTTGTGCGAAAGGTGATTTTTTAGAATCATTTTGGGAAAGGTTGGTATGGAAGAAGGAACACATTTTGGAAAGATACCGGTTAGAAGCATAAAAATGCTACCATTTAATAGTACAAAATCTGAAAATGCTACCGATGGGTAGCATAGAGAATGTTTTCGATCGGTAATATTTTTCATGTTATCCGCTAGTAGCATGATAAATGCTACCATCCAATAGCATGAAAAAATTTACTATCCGGTAGCATAGAGAATGTTGGTGATCAATAGTGTTTTGCATGCTAATGGTCGATAGTGTGCAAAACGTAACCAATCAATAACATAGAGAATGTTGTTGACCAAGATCATTTTTGCATGTTTCCTACCGGTACCACACACAATGATACTTTGGTTGGTAGTATTTTCCATGCTATAAGTTGGTCGCACTCTCCATGCTACTAGTTGGTAGGATGGAAGTTGTTACCTACCGGTAGCATTAGCCATTTTTATTTCAATAACATCGTCCATGCTACCAGATGGTAGCATTGACAAAGTTATCATCAAGTAGCATATAGAATGCTACCGGTTAGTGGAATTTTGCATGTATCCAACTAGTATTTGTATACTAAAATAACTATATATACATAGACAATAGTCATTTTCACTTTACACAAATGAGAATAGCCATAACAAATGAGGAAAAAGCATTAGAAAACAAGTAAAGGTGATCGGCAAAATACAAACATGAAAAAATGACATCTACAAACAGGAAGAAATGATTTTATAACAGATTACAAAAATGCCAAGAAGAAAGATAATTTCCACATAGCCCAAGAGCCTAGCTACATCAACAACAAATATGCAGAATTTTTCATTCAAGATCTTGGTCTTTCCTCAACTGTACACATTTCTAGAAGATCCTAATATGTTTTCCCAATGGATTGAAGTGGTTAGTTTCACAGGGCTAGTGTATATGCCCCAATTTTAGATAGACTAGAAAACACTCAACAATATTCTAGCCAACTATGACACTTCCACTTTCACCTTTCATATTCAACTCCCATCTCATGCACAGTCATTTGGAATGTCACCTGAGGACATTGAGTGTCTGACAAGACTACCACACAAGGATGTGGATCCTATCACAATGATGGCTATTTTATCAGTTGAATATTTCAAGTATTTGGAGTCTCACTTTGAATTATCTATTGATATAATTACAACTTTTTTCCCTGTGTTTTTGCATGGGAAAAATTCACCCGAAAACATGACAACTATACCCTAGTGTCAAATTTTTCATGTTATACCTCTCGACACCCCAAGATAAACCTACCCATAAGTTTTGAGTCAGAACTTGTCCTTATATAGTCCATATTTTAATGTCATCAGTCCCATATGTGATTTAGGAAAATCAAACTCATTCAAATTTATTTAGAGAAATGATTTTCAAGGTAAGTTTTCAAGCATACTTAGAGAGGTTTTTCATCAACATTTCTAAGTAAAGTGCATCCTCATCAGAGTAATACAAAAGACCCACACTAATCATGGAGGTATATCAAGGAGAAAAGAACACCAATGAACTTATTTAGGAATATTCTGGGAATTTTGGGTGTTTAGGAGCTAATTCACCGAAAGAGTGTTTTTGGGCCTAAAGGAGCTTGCACCGAAAAAGTATATGATCTTCAAGGAAGGATTATAGGAGATATGGAATGAGTTAAGAGCCAAAATTGATATCATTGAAATAATTTTCAGTCCCCTATATGGAAGAGAAAATAAATCATCTTCAAGCATAGTGCACTTCTCAAGCCAACACATTCTTCTCATGCACAAAGGGAAATCTAGTGAAAAATGATATTTTTAAGGATGTTTGAGTAAGAATAAAGGCTTGGTAACCTGATAATTATTCTAAAAATGTCATTTTCATGCAAAATCATATAATTTAGTTCCCAAAACTCATCTAGGAGCTCAAGTTGTAACCTTAAGAAATCAGGTCTCAAAGTATGCTCTTCAATACTTAACCATTTCCACACTGGACACATGTCAAGCAGAGAAGGAAAAATTTCATGTCCTTATTTCACCTTACAAAAGAGATATGAGGTGAAAACAATTGCACACTCCCTCCATTTACCCTTTGGTTCACCCATAAGACTAGATGCTCACCTTTTAGCCCCCGTCGACCAGTTTGACCTTCTCTCCCAACTACTCTCGCATACATGCCACTTGTCACTGTGAGGCTAGGGAATAGTTTTGAGCACATTTTACAAATTTCTAATGGGAAAATAGGGATGATAAAATTATCCCCACCCCCTTGTAGCCTCTTTGTTCCTCATGCAACCATTTTCCTACCCTAGGTTTATAAATGTGTCCCCACCTTCATTTCTCCCATCGAATAAACATGAGAAAATTTGCAACACCGAGATTATGCGCATTTTTTTACACCTATTTTACCAAAACCAAAGGGAAAATGGGGACAAAAAAATGTGCTCCATCCCCTCTCTTCATTTTGAAAATATTGAAACTAGAAGATAGTCATTTTTCCTCCATTCTCTCGCATCTCTCCATATGCTCAAGAAAATCTACCATATTTTTTTCTCAAATATTTATCCACCATTTTTGTACTCAATCCATTGCTTCCATATTACCATGAGCTGAATAAGAGAAAAAAATAAAGAAATCCGGATTCAAGAATAAGAAAAATATTATTTTTTTTTGCGAAGAGACTTCAAAACCTGCAAGGAAGAATTCTTCATATCTAAAAAATCAGGGCACTAATCAACATGCATTTTTTTATAATCTACTAGTTTTTCAGAGGCCATGAGAATCCAAGTGAAAGATTTCACAAACACACCTTGTATTTTTTGCAGTGAAGAAACTCTAGTTTCCTGCGACAAAAATTTTAACATTTAAAACCTCTTAACTTAGCAACCGGTTTGATTTAAAACTCTAGAAGTGCATTGTAGAAAAGAAACCCATATCAAAAAAAATTGTTTCACCGTAAACCGAGGCATGAAAACCCACTTTCCAAAAATAGTAATCTTTCCTACATGGACACTTGTTATTTTTGGTAAGTCATCACCAAAGGTAGTAGCTAAAAAGGAAATGTACACATGGGACATCCGTAAGGCCAAAATGATTTATAAGTGTTGGAAATGGAAAAAATTGCCACTTACTAAAAATAGTAATTTTCCTACATGGACACTTTCCATTATTAGTTAGTCATCATAGAAAGGAAATTTAGGTGAGACTACATGCACACAATGGAAATATACACTCTAACTTCACCGTCTACAACAAGAAGGTGAATTTTGAAACTTACTAAAAATAGTAAGTTGCCCTTTTTCAGGTGTAGATAGATGTCAAGGAAGCATGAAATTTAAGTTCACCAAATTGTTATGGTTTCATTGTCTAAAAACTATTGCAAAGGAATGATGGTGTTTTAGAATAAACATTATTCACTTTTATCAATGGTGTTTCCATCCATGTTCGTGGCTTACTTCCTTGATGTGTATGGGTGAATGAGAGAAATTTGTGTCATTGGAGCATGAAAATGTTGCAGAGAGTCATGGCAGGATTAGTTTCAAAGCTTCAATCTCTTCAGAGGGGATCTCCATGAGCAAAACTCATGGTCACCAAAGGTTTCATTCAACAATGTTTCTAAACACTTAGCTCTCGGTGTCTATGTGTCTATGAAAATAATTTTTCTCGTGGTGTGAGGCATTCAAGGATCTAGAGTTCAATGCATTGGATATTTTCATTGGGTCATCTATAAAGGATCAATAGATTTCATTAGAGGAGGATTCTTCTTCATCGACATTCCTCCTCAAGTCTCTCTCTCCTCTTTCTCTTTCTTCTCTTCCCCCA
Source organism: Taxus wallichiana var. yunnanensis (assembly GCA_018340775.1). NCBI lineage: Eukaryota > Viridiplantae > Streptophyta > Pinopsida > Cupressales > Taxaceae > Taxus > Taxus wallichiana. Next base: position 1,021,169,654 of record CM031242.1, read on the forward strand.
CTTTCTCTCTCCTCATTCTAATTCTTCATTGGGGTTACACTTTTACATTGCTGGTCCGAAAAGTTGTCTCTTGGGCAGATCTATGGATAGACGAGCCAACAGTGTGCATGACATAGCCCCTCTTTAAGTCAACAAAGTGAAATTGGTTTATTGTTATTCTACCAAAGATGAATCTTGTGCAAATATCACAATATTCTTCCTTCGAGGGTTGGGATCTCATCCCGAGAGGTATTTCCAATCAGAAAAGAAGGGAAAGAAATGGGGTGAGGAGATAGGAAAGATCTGAAGGGAGAAAAGAAATGAATTCCAAAGCAGAAAGGTTAGAAGGTCTATGATTTGGATTGGTAGTATACAGAGCCGAACCTACTTGTATAGACGAATAAAGCAATACTGATCAATAAATGACAACAAAGTAGAATCAAATTCAATGGAACAATCATATAGATCTAACATAAGAAAGCTCTGATGTAAAACACATGTATTCAACACAAAGTCTAAATATTGTATTTAATGTTTGTTTCTCATTACAAAAAGGTCAAAATATTTTCTTCTTACTTCTATTTCTTATCTGAAAATATCCACCCTCGTATACAACAAGTATTCAAGTATTTATAGAAGAAGGAGAAGAAAGAAGGCAAAAAGAACCAACCACTTAATTACAAAAATATCTTACAAAATATCCTAAAGTCATTTGTTGACTTTTGACAACTTGGTGGATGACATCATCCCATGGTACAACATGGATGATGTCATCATTTGTGTCAACATACTTTAGATATTTACAAGGAGAAGGTTGAGGAGAATGAAACTATTCATCGTCATCCCGCGGCTGAAAGGGGGTATCCTGCTTTTTCTGACTGCTCAGGAGACGAGATGTGGAACTGGGCACGGTATTCCATGCACTTGTTGATCATGGGTTGAAGTTGATCCTGGGAAGGATCCTTGTGTCAATCACTGATAGCCTCGCAAGTCTCCCGCTCATCTGTGAGCTTTTTTGGGAGCTTGGAATATTCATTTTCTGCATCTATCAGGTACCCTATGAAGTCACGATAGGCCAGCAAGTTGTTGATGGATTCGGCGTCGAAAGTGACTTCTAGTCCCACCCTGCGAAATGATCTCTTTGAAGATCTAAATGGTTTCATCAACCTTTCTTAAGGTGAAAGGAGTGAGAAAGCCTGGAGACATTCTTAGGACAATTTGCTCCATTTGATGCATTGCATCCAGGGCTTCCTCCTTGATCTTGTCAATCTTCTCTAGGACAAACTCCAACTGATCGACCCGGTAATCCAGAGTAGAAAGGATTTTGTTGAGGGCTCTGGGGTGGCCGAAGACGCCGAACTTGACTAGATCTTCGACTGAACAGTCGAGCATTTTCTGAAAGGTCTCATGTTGCATCCTAGCATGGTCCAGCTCTTTAGAGATGGGTCCTGCTATCGCCTAGAGCTCTTTGTTCACCCGATTGATATTCTGATATAAACTGGTGAACTTGGCGATTACTCCCTCACTTTCCTTGAGGATTTGGCTCCTCCAGGTAGGAAACTGCCATACCCTGCTCACCGATTTTTGCATATTCATTAATCTTATCTTGGCTCAGAGGTTCAGGAGTTTTGGCGGCGCTTTAGGAGGTGCACTTGCCCATTTTCTGCAAGGCGTGGAGAAGATGTTTATTAAGCTTCTTTAACAACCTCTTTTCTTCCTTTGCTTCCTGGAGCTTCTTACAAAGGGCATCAACTGCAGATAGGGCCTCTCCTTGAAGGCTTTCTAAAGATGTCCCCATTGTGACTTGAGTCATCAGTATAATGCTGGTTGAGACAGATCCTTTTTGTCCTTTAAGGGGTCAGGATAAGCGATCTCCATTACTCTCTCTCCTGATGCACTCTGAGAGAAGCGGGTTATAGGATTTTGCTTCTTGGCCCCCTTTGATGGGATGACGGAGAAGTCCATCGGTGTGATGGGAAATTTCCTCTTTTGTTGGCTCAGGTCTTGAGAGATCCATGCTAAACTTATGGGAGAGGGACCGAGAAGTAGGAAAGGGAGCAGCTGCAGTAGAAGAGGGAAAGTGTGTTAAGACACTTGGTAGCGGCATTGGGAGAGAGGCCAGCGAAGTAGTCAAGGGAGGAAGGGATACTACAAGGGAGGTAGACATGGGAATGGAAGGGAGATGAAAAATGAGGGAAGAAATGGTGGGGACAGCTCCATGAGAGAAGAGAAGATGGATGACGAGGAAGGGGGAACAATAGAAGATAGAGGAGAGGATACGACCAAAGGAATGGTCTCTTGGGTCATGCGAGGAGGGGAAGGAGGAGAGGGAGAAGGGATAGAAAGGACCTCAACAATTTTTGTATAGGAAACACCCTGATTTGGATGTGCCCATTGGAACATCTTCGCCGCTTCTTGCTCTGGAGAAGCTAGAGTTACAACTTGTTCTTGTGCAGCAGAAGGGGGAATCTCGGAGCTTCTTCTCGAGCAGAGCTCGATTCACCCTCTTTATCTTTTCCCTTGCCCTTTGGCAAATGTTTTTTCCTGGAAGGTGCATTGCCCAATGGAGATGTGGTGAAATCAACTCTGAGGTAGATGAGGCCATTCATCCTGCACCAATGCTCTATTCTCTGCAGAGTTTCTTTGACCCTTTCTTCAATGGACTGGGGTGCTTTTTTCCTATCAATTGTAGAAAACGGCCAGTCATCCCCACCTGTGTCAAGATACACCTAATCAACTTCTTGATCAGCAATTTGATAACCTTTTGGGATGATGGCTACGCCGATCATTGGATGATTTCAGCCAAGGCCAAAGCGGGAATGTTCCTTCCTTCTAGCTCGACCTCATGATACAGTCGATATAAATATCCTCGATTTGTGAAATATGAATTGGATTGAGTTTTTCCTCGGGAGGCAATTCCTTGGGTCGAAGGTGGGCCTGACCAGGAAGTTGTGCTTTAGATTCAGCAGTTCCAACTCTGCAAGCATCTCCCGGGCTTTGTGGTGGGAAAGACAAGTATACCTACCCACTGTAAGGGGGAAAGGAGTTCCACCCTTCTTCCTCTTCAAGCACTTCTCGTGGTAGGTTATGAGCTATCTTGATAGCTCCAACAGATCAGCTTAGGGCCAGCATATCTTTGTAATTTGGTTGGCTCCCCCAAGAAGTTGGCTACCCTTAGATAGGTAAAGGCGTGGGAATTGCATGAATAAGGCCCCCACTTCTCTCGTTGCTGCAACAATGCTCTTGTCGCAATGCGACCGTGCGTCATGTTTGGCCTCAAAAGGAAGATGACGTTGGAAGAAAGCAACGTTGATCTTTGTAAACTGGGGATGCTATTCTCCACTTGAGCTCGGGTAGTACTCATATATTTTCACTGGGGCCAAACCCGCATCGGCTCAATGCTTTGGATAATCCCTTTTCGAGGTCAGCAGATAAACTATGTAGGAGTTCATATAGAATTTCACCGTTGTAGTAAGTTGTTGGAGCTGTTCGGATATAGTGCTGCTTATGATTTCCTCCCACTCGAAGCGTTGATCTGGCACATTCTTGTTCATTGTCTCCAGGAACCTAAGCATCTATTTATGGAAGTAGTGGGCATCAGAAAGCCCAAATACTCTACTTAGGAATGTGATGGTATCACTTAGTTCCTCGAGAAATCGCTACGATGAATGACCTGTGGCCATCTGGTCACCACCTTTTTATTTTTCAGGTATACCTCATTCATCAATTGCATACACTGGTCTTCATTATCCTCCCAAGCCTTGGTGCAGTCTTCTTGGCTTACGGCCACAAAGTGCTGGTGGTGAGGAATGCCAAGAATAATTTTGAAGTGCCGGGCAAGTGAGGTTGATCACGACCTCACCCTTCTCATTCAGGACGCACCTCGTGTCTTTGTTGTAGCAGCGGGCCACTACCATCATGAATTCGTTATTCACAGCACTGACCGGGATCCCCCACCAAAATTCGTGCCACTTTGCCTACTAGTTTATCCATCCAGGGGACTTCTGTGACCCTCCAGTTCTGGCCCAGAAATCTTCCATATCAATGTGCCCGAGCTCAGAGTCTCTTATGTCCAGGTCACATTCTACCTGGGATTCGGGCATCCTGACCCTCTGATATTTATACTTCATCTCTTCTTCGGTAAGTTTGGCTTTTCCTTTTGACTTGATCAGCCTCTTGCTTGATGTAGACATATGTGGATTTGAATTTAGTTGCTGATCTGCAAGAAGAAGAAGAGAAACCCAATGTAGAAAAGCCATGTCAGCTGTCAGATCTTCCATTAAAGCGTTGATAGAAGGAAGAGTTATTAATTTTAAGGCCTTAGGGTGTAGGGCGCATGAACACTGCAGTCGTAGGGTTAAATAGTATGGCGCACAGAAAAACGGGTGTTAGTAAGGGACAAATCAGCGCCAAAGGGCACAGGCGCATGGATACTGCAGATGACATTTTTGTTGTTGCAAGTGGAAGTGCGCCTGCGCCATTTACATGCATTTTATAACGGCGCAGATATTTTTCATGTTACATGGTACAAGATGTGCCAAAGGGCACAGGTTTAGTGTGTGTAACATCATCTTTTCATGCACAATAGGGTAACTTCAAGCGCAGCGCGCATGGGAGGTCTGCATGACATGATGTTGCTGTAATAAGGGATGCGCCTGCGCCGTTAACAATTTTATACTTGGCACAAGTAAGGTTGGTGTTGCATGGATGCAGGGTGCACCAATGGCGCAAGTTTTTGCAATGTTACACATGAGTTTGGTGCGCCAAGAGGGCGCAGGGTTAGTGGGTGTTGTAAGTAAAGAAAGTGCGCTTTCGAGGGAGAAGTTGTTTTTATGCAGCAAGCATGGCGGATGCGCCGTTGGCGCGACTGTGCATTATGTTGCAAGGGTGGCAATTGCACCAAAGAGGAAAAGTGCAGTCGTATGAGCTTTTAAGTCTTTGTTTCCTTCTCTGGAGGGATTACATGTGTTTAAGCCTCTTCTACAGGGTTCCTTGGATGATGAAGAGGATGTAATAAAGAGACCCAAGTGATTTTTTCTGAGGCAGAGTCCTCTTTACCAGCAGATCTAGAAAGAGGGGGAAGTGCATGGGGGAGAAGGATAGCAAAAACAGCAAAGGGGGGTTTCATGGCTTCACAGATCATTCTATCCAACCCCACAAACAAACAACCAACAATCAAAACATAAAACATGAGAGCAATAAGGACCACTTACCTGGAATATATAGAATGTGAGAGGTGAAACTGGGTCCACGAACGTGACACGAGGATGACAGGCGTGCTGACAGGTGCAGAGGAAAAAGATCAATCACGTGTTTTAATTGTGAAAGTGACAGGGTAGATGTGCCTATATATAGGAAAAGGTGTAATAAATGTGCCAACCACTTTTTGAAGTGGCGCATCAAAACACCTGTCGACACTGCAAAGCTTGCGCCCTGTGGTGCACCAAAACACATGTTAACACATGGTTATGTGTACCTTTGGGCACACGGAAAATACTATCAACATTGGAATATGTGCGCCAAAGGCGCACAAAACGTGGCACAACAAAAATGTTGTTGACATGAAGGTGCATGCGCCTTTGCTCAGAAAGGAAAGGCGCATCACGGGGAGGCGCAATAATTGTTGTGTAAACACCTAAAAGGGTGTGCCAAAGGAAATGAAGAGGGCACAGTTTATCCTGTGCTACACAAACATCAGTGCGCCCAGCCAAAAAGACCAAAATGACTAAGTTCGGAAAACTGGATTTCCTGGAAGGGGTTTTAAGATCATTCCGAACAAGTAGGGGACCTAACCCGTGACCAAAACAAAATTTTGGTAGGGTTATCCGTAAAATTTCCCTTGCCAATTTTACGGGACAATAGTTGGCTCTTTAAGGGGGACTATCTTTTGGCGAAGCTCAAAGGTAGAGAATCCCATATCCATACATGCCTATCCATTGGGCTAGAGAGTTGCATACCCTTCGGCTCTCTTCGTTTGTCCCATAAAAGGATGAGGTCTCCCACCGGAACTCTCTTTACTTATCTTTTTATCGAATACCCTCTTGACTTGAATCTGATGTTCGGTCATCCTATCGACCACTCTTACTCTCTTTTCTTTGAGCTCTGCCGATACATGATCCTCTTTTCAAGAGAATTATGGAAAGTCTCATCCTCAATTGCTCATGCCAAGCATAGAGCGGGGAGTTCTGCAGAGATGGGAAGCTCGACGTCGATCCCATATAACACTTGAAAAGGCAACATACTCGAGAGACCTCTTGGGAGTAATGCAATGCCCCTGGCGTCATACAATGACTTGTGCCACGTCCGCTGATTCTCATCAACTAGCTTCGTATGATGGTTACCAAGTTTTTATCACTGGATTTTTCCCGATCATTCCCATGAGGGTAATAATCGAGGCATGAGCTAGAGTTATTCTGTATTCGTAGAAAAAACTAACAACTTCTTGTGAGGAGAAGTTGGAAGCGTTATCAAGAAACAATCTTGTTTGGAACGCCAAACCTGACAATAATATTTTCTTTGATGAAACTACAAACAACCTTAGAAGTGGCGTGTTTGACAGGTATGGCTTCCACCCACTTGGTGAAGTAATCTATTGTTGTTAGGACATAACTATGTCTGGCACTTGATTGGGGGTGGAGTGCTCCGATAAAGTCAATTACCCACTGTCTGAATGGTTTGTCAATAATGACCGACTGAGGGGAAAAGTAGCCAATTTTGGCTTGCCGACAAATTGTTGGCAAGGCTCACATTTTGCTACCTAGGTGGCTGTATCCTGAAATAACGTCAACCAATAGTACTTGGCCCGGATGATCTTATGTGCTTTCACGGAAGAGGAGAAGTGACCACCATAGGCTGAATCATGAAAACTTTGAAGTAAATTTATCTATCGTGGTTTGTATACACATCGCAAGAAGATGCCATCTATTCCAGGTTTTTATAAGCCGTCATCCCAGATAACATATCTGGCTGCCCTGAGCTTTATAGCGTGCTTCTCCTTTGAAGTTAGATGAGCTGGACACTCACCATAAGTGAGAAAGAAAGCGATATCGGAATACCATTCGTCACTAGTAGCGACAAATAGAACCATGGGTAGAGAATCGGCTTTCTCCAGCTGGCCTTATGTTCCATCAATGCAATCATTCTTTTTCATAGCACCTTCGAACCTTGGTTCTCAGCTATAAGTTGACATAGGCCCTTGCCTCTTACCAGCTTGGTTGGTTTTATATCTAGATCATACTCCTGGACCTTTGCGATCCAATTCCTCGCAAAATCCCTAACTCCTGTTGAGTTAAGATGGACTTGACCGCCGTGTCAGGAACTAGAACTACCGTATGAGAGTTTAGAATGTAGTACCTGAAGTTCTTGACTGCCTTGACAACGGAAAAGGCATGTTTTTCCAATTGAGTCATTTTTAATTCATGAGGCTTGAGGGGAGAGCTCATGAACACAATCGGGGATTCAACGTCCTTAGAATTTTTCTGCATTAAAATGGCTGATACAAGATGCTCAGATGCATAGCTATACATAATGAAATCCTTGGAGAAATCAGGACATACTAAGACCAGCACATGGGTGACAGAGGATTTTATCTCCTCAAATGACTTCTTCCCTTCTTCGCTCCATCGAAAATTTGGTGACCCTTTCATCATGTCTAATATGTGGCGAGTCTTTTCAAATAAGTCTGGAACGGCAGCGCCTGAGAAAGTTCACCTTTCTGAAGAAAGAGTGAACACCGGTCTTGCTTGTAGGTAAAGTAAGGCTCTGAATAGCCTTAACCCTTTCAAAATCTATCTTCGTCCCTTCCTTGCTTACAACATGTCCTAGCAACTTTCCTTCTATGACTCAAAACAGACTTTTTCGGATTCAGGGAGATCCCATGTTCTCGACATCTAGCCAATACTCACTCCAAATGATCACAATGATCATTTCATCGTTTAGAGAATATAGTTAAGTCATCCAAGTAGACTATGATGACCTTCCCCATCATACCTTTGAATGCAAAGTCCATGGCTCACTGAAAAGTGGTGCGAGCATTGGTCAAACCAAAAGGCATCTTATCAGTAGGTGAATGTACCCCAGGGGGTGGTGAATGCTATTTTAAATTGGTCTTGGGTGAGACTTCAATCTGATTGTAGCCCGAGAAACCATCAAGCATGGATAGCATTTTTCGATCCAATCCTTTGCTTGCGAACCAGATCCATTATGGGAAGCGGGTAGTTGTCCTTCAAGGACGCCTGATTCAGGTTGCTAAAATCTACACAGATGCGTATCTCACCATTCTTCTTACATCACGCACAATGTTTGCAACCCAATTCTTGTGATGAATAGGAAAAATGATTCTCGCATCCAGCATTTTTTGTATTTCCACTTGAATGGTACCTGAGACTTTAGGATTGTAGTGTCTCTGCTTCTGGCGAAAGGGTTTGACGTCCTCTTTCAACGGGATGTCATGCTAGATGTCCTTTGGCTTAAAATACTTTAGATCGGCGTAGGACCATGCCAATACATCCATGTATTTCTTCAGAACTTGACAAACTTCCGCTTCTCTTCAGGTGTGCAACATTTTCCAATGTTTACAAACTGTGGATGTTCAACCGAACCTAAATTGACCGGTTCGGTTTCTGGGGAGGAGCTAGGATCATCTCACCTTTTCTTTTTTACAAAATGATCATGCCTATCGAACAACCACTCTAGGGAAACCAGGCCTTTCAGGATTTTATTTCCTTTGAGTTGACATATGCCGTCGCTTCCTTTTGATTCTTCGTTTTGATCAGTAACAGATTCACGGCATGTAGAAGTGGATCCTTCAAAATGAAGTTCACTAAAATTTTCTGCCTTTTCAAGAAAGGCAATGCGGCTGATTGTCGCATGAATACTTGCCGATCTTTGAGAATTATCCGCCACGCTTGGGCGAAAAACCACCTCAATGGTATATTTGTCTATTTTCAAACTCAGGTGAGGAGCATGAGGGATGGCGAAATGGCCAACGAATCAGCCATGTCGTTCGAGCTCTTGGGATGGCTTTTATTGAAAAAGCATCAAAATCCTCGATGTTGTCCCACACCGTTGTGATAATGCCTGAGCCTTTCAATTTTGACTTGGTATGTCCTTTTTACTTGATTTACAACTAGCTCTGCATCACCTTGTACTTTTAGATTTTGATCTCTCTTTCTTTTGTAGCTTGCATGCCAAGTAGCAAAGATTCATACTTAGCAGTATTATTTGTATTGAAAAACTGCAACTTGAAAGAGAGAGGAATAATCTCCTCTTCGGGAGATATTAGCACGGCTCCAGCGCCACATCCACTAGTTGCGTAGCTGCCATCAAATTGCAAAGTCCAGATTTTGTTAAGATCTTCTTCTTGGATGAGAACATCCATTCTATAAGACTCAGTAGACAAGAAATAGTTTCCCATCCCTGATGATTCGAAAAGAATTTGGGCTTTGGGGGTCATCGGAATTAGTAACCAAGTACTTCTTTTGTGATTCCAGATCTAATGTTTGCATTACGCCTTTGACGGGGATCCTAGCTTTAGACCAATCCATATGAATTTCCCCACCCACTTCATCGCAAAAACTCCTTCCCAGCAGTTTCCATAAACTCTTTGGAATATCGGCGACAAGGACGGTCATTTTTATCCTTTTTCCGGGAATGCTTTAAACGTAAATTACGCATCTTTGATTTGACTAATTAGTGGGACTTGCTTGGTTTCCAAGGAATAATATCTGCCAAAAGGCTTGGTAAGGGTGAGGCCCAGGCACTGTGCAACTTTTGCTAGCATGACATTATCGGAAGCCCTAGAATCAATTATGCGATTACTTAGCTTGTGGCCATTGATTAGGAGGAAAGATAGAAAGGTTCTATCTTGCATGATGCAGATGTTGAGGCAACATTTATGCGGGATGCAGGAGGAGTGGAAAGGATTCCTTTTAGGGAAACCTGGGGAGTTATGACAACTTGACTTTGAATGTATTCAGTTAACCTTACAAGCTGCTCGGGGTTTGACTGGAGATATTCAGCTTCAGACATTTGAATCTTGGTCTTTTTAGCATGATCTATGATGTCGAACGTGGCCAAGGGTTGTGCTGATGAAGAAATGAGTCCCTCACTTCGCGATGGTAGAGTAGGATTACTGGTCTTGATAGGAATATGAGAGGGCTGATTTAGGGGAGATACAGAGGCAAAATATCTCTTCAAAAAAGACATGGTAGCAGGCTCAGTGGGAAGGGGATTACCTCTCTTTGCAATGGTGGGTGGCGTGTTTGACACAGCTTTTTCTTTCTGCACCTTGGCAGCAATCTCTGCTTCTTTTCCTTGCGAGTGGGTAAAAACAGCGTATGATTGTCCGCTTGCATACCCTTGGGTACCTTCTTCCTCGTCAGATTCTTCCGCATCAAGTTCCATATATCCAATATTAGAGTCGTCAGTCGGTTCACCGACCTCTTGATCATCTTCACCTTGAGATGAAGGTTCTTCATAATTTTGTTCTTCTTCTTCCTCAATTTCAGCTAAAGCATTGACCGAAGGAGCCTCAAGCGCCAACCGCGGAGCATTTACGAATGTAACCGTGGCCTATACGGGACGTTGTTGGGAGTGAAGTTTCTTCATGGGATATCCGGTATAAGGAACTAGGGGAAGCTTGAGCTAACTACTTCTTTAACATGAGAAAGTCATTTGCCATTTTTTGGAATGTTGGATCGGATGAAGTGGTGGGAGAAGGACTTAAAGCTTTGGGCTTGGATGGTTCCCTTTTTAATTCGCCAGATATAAGCAAGTTGTCTTCAATCCATATGGCAGCAGCTTGGGTGAGAACCAAAGTAGCAACTTGTTCTTGTAAGAGTAAGAAACTTACTTTTGAGCTCATGGCGTTGACGAAGAAACACTTCTGATTTTCCGGTGTTGGAAGCATAGTAGGCGGAACACGGTTGATTAGTGAATTGAAACGGGTGATGAAGTCACACATAGTTTCATTGACCTCCTTCTTTAGGTGAGTGATCTTTGACAGCAACGTGAACGTGTCTTCGGAAGGCTTATATCTGTCTTTAAATGCAGCTCTTAAGGTGGCCCAACTAGTAATAGATCCGGCCGGTAGATGTTGAAACCATTCAGCCGCGGGCCCTTGGAGGGTTTCCAGAAAAAGGTGAACTGACACATCTTCATGAGTCACATCCAGGATACTGTAAGACATGATGAATGCAGATATATGTGAATCGGTGCTTTGGTTTCCACTCCCATCAAACTTGGTAAAATTCTTTCGATTTCCATGTGGGAGCGCATGAACAGGATGTGGCAAAGCCAGAGGGCCCATAGCATTTCCCCATGGTACCACCATTTGAACAACTAGGAAAAAGGACTTGTCTTTGGGAGGATGGTCCCACTGAGAAACAAAGCACTGCAAAGTGACATGGACAGCCCTTGCGAGAGATGCTTCCTTCGTGGAGGTGAGACACTCCTAGATGACCGGTCACCGAGCTTAATGACGAGAAGCGTGCTGGTGTAATACTGAAGTTGTGCCTTTGGAGCAGATCAAAGGTAGGATCAACTTCTCCATGAGCTCTCCTGCTACGAGTAAATGGTTCACCCGCCAGTGTACCTTCCAGATCTGTAATATTTTGGAGCAGATTTAAGAACTCTTTTTGACTGTACTTGTTGATTTTATGATCTTTCTAGCAAAAATCAGCAACATGTACTTTTTTGCGGTTTATTTGGCGATTAACAAGGATAAAATGATGGTAAAACTTAGCATGCTGATTTTCGATCTGGAGTTGACTTTTTAAAGAGTTTGAAAATTTTGATAAACTGTCAAAAACTCAGATCTACGGAAAAATACATATTTTTATAAAAAATTAGCGAACTAAAGATCTCTAACTAGTCTCAATCTATGGATCTCTGAAGAAAATTTTCAGTTTGGAGCATTTTTACAAAAAATTTGGATTTTGAACAAAAGTTTAAAATTTGCAAACAGGTAGTGATTTTTCTGATTTTTACTGATTTTCTATCATACCACTATCTTAGATCCAATAGATCTGTTCGATCCCCAGTAGAGTCACCAAAAACTGTTGGTTTGAAAATCTGTCACTTGGGCAAATCTATGGATAGACGAGCCAACAGTTTGCAGGGCATAGCGCCTCTTTGAGTCAGCAAAGCAAAACTGGTTTATTGTTATTCTACCAGCAGGAATCTTGTGTAAATCTCACAATATTCTGCCTTCGAGGATTGGGATCTCATCCTAGTAGAGGTATTTCCAACTATAAAAGAAGGGAAAGAAGAGGAGATAGGAAAGATCAAAGCGAGAAAAGAAATGAATTCCAAAGCGTAGAAGGTTAGAAGGTCTATAATTTGGGTTGGTAGTATACGAGCCGAACCTACTTGCATAGACGAATAAAGCAATAATCTTGATGAATAAATGACAACAAAGTAGAAGCAAATTCAACGGAACAATCATACAAATCTAACTTAAGAAATCTCTGATGTAAAACACATGTATTCAGCACAAAGTCTAAATATTGTATTTAATGTTTGTTTCTGTTACAAAAAGGTCAAAATCTTTTCTTCTTACTTCTATTTCTTATCTGAAAAATATCCACCCTCAGATACAACAAGTATTCAAGTATTTATAGAAGAAGGAGAAGAAAGAAGGCAAAAAAGAACCAACCACTTAATTACAAAAATATCTTACAAAATATCCTAAAGTCATTTGTTGACTTTTGACAACTTGGTGGATGACATCATCCCATGGTACAAAATGGATGATGTCATCATTTGTGTCAACATACTTTAGATGTTTACAAGGAGAAGGTTGAGGAGAATGAAACTATTCATCGTCATCCCGCGGCTGAAAGGGGGTATCCTGCTTTTGCTGCTGCTCAGAGACGAGATGTGGAACTGGGCACGGTATTCCATGAACTTGTTGATCATGGGTTGAAGTTGATCCTGGGAAGGATCCTTGTGTCAATCACTGATAGCCTCACAAGTCTCCCGCTCATCTGTGAGCTTTTTGGGAGCTTGGAATATTCATTTTCTGCATCTATCAGGTACCCTATGAAGTCACGACAGGCCAGCAAGTTGTTGATGGATTCGGCATCAAAAGTGACTTCTGGTCCCAGCCCTTGCGAAACGATCTCCTTGAAGATCCAAATGGTTTTATCAACCTTTCTTAAGGTGAAAGGAGTGAGCAAGCTTGGAGACATACTCAGGACAATTTTCTCCATTTGATGCATTGCATCCAGGGCTTCCTCCTTGATCTTGTCAATCGTCTCTAAGATGAACTCCAACTGATCTACCTAGTAATCCAGAGTAGAAATGATTTTTTTGAGGGCTCTGGGGTGGTGAAAGATCTTGAACTTGACCGGATCTTGGCTGAGCGATCGATCATTTTCTGGAAGGTCTCATGCTGCGGCCTAGCATGGTCCAGCTCTTCGGAGATGGGTCCTTCTATCACGTGGAGCTCTTTGTTCACCCGATTGATATTTTGATATAAACTGGTGAACTTGGCGATTACTCCCTCACTTTCCTTGAGGATTTGGCTCCTCTAGGTAGAAACTGCCATACCCTGCTCACCGATTTTGGCATATTCATTAATCTTATCTTGGCTTAGAGGCTCAGGAGTTTCGGTGGTAGTTGTAGGAGGTGCACTGCCCATTTTCTACAAGGCGTGGAGAAGATGTTTATTTTTCTCCTTTAACAACCTCTTTTCTTCCTTTGCTTCCTGGAGCTTCTTGTAAAGGGCGTCAATGTAGATAGGGCCTCTCCCTGAAGGCTTTTGAAGATGTCCCCATTGTGACTTGAGTCACTATATAATCTGTGGAAACAGATCCTTTTTGTCCTTTAAGGGGTCGGGATAAGTGATCTCCATTACACTCTCTCTGATGCACTCTGAGAGAAGCGGGTTATAGGCTTTTGCTTCTTGGCCCCCTTTGATGGGATGATGGAGAAGTCCATCGGTGTGATGGGAAATTTCCTCTTTTGTTGGCTCAGGTGCTGAGAGATCCATGCTGGAATTATGGGAGAGGGACCAGAAGTAGAAAAGGGAGCAGCTGCAGTAGAAGAGGAAAGTGCGTTGAGACACTTGGTGGCGGCATTGGGAGAGAGGCCAGCGAAGTAGTCAAGGGAGGAAGGATACTGGCAGGGAGGTAGACATGGGAATGGAAGGGAGCTGAGAAATGAGGGAAGAAATGGTGGGGGACAGCTCCACGAGAGAAGAGAAGATGGATGACGAGGAAGGGGGAACAGTAGAAGATAGGGGAGAGGATACGACCAAAGGAATGGTCACTTGGGTCATGCGAGGATGGGAAGGAGGAGAGGGAGAAGGGATAGAAAGGACCTCAATAGTTTTTGTAGTGTCGACACCCTAAGTGGATGTGCCCATCGGAACATCTTCGGCCACTTCTTGCTCTAGAGAAGCCAGAGTTACAACTTGTTCTCGTGTGGCAGAAGGGGACTCTCGGGAGCTTCTTCTCGAGCGGAGCTTGATTCACCCTCTTTATCTTTTCCCTTTCCCTTTGGAAAATGTTTTGGCACAGGCACGTTTCCCAATGGAGATGTGGTGAAATCAACTCGAGGTAGATGAGGCCATTCATCCTGCACTGAGTCCTTTGTTCTCTGCGAGTTTCTTTCACCCTTTCTTCAATGGTCTCACTTTGCTTTTTTCCTCTCAATTGCAGCAAACGGCTAGTCATCGCCACCCGTGTCAAGATATACCTTATCAACTTATTGATCAATAGTTTGATAACCTTTTGGGACGATGGCTATGCCGTATTGGATGATTTCAGCCAAGGCCAAGTGGGAATGATCCTTCCTTCTGAGCTCGACCTCATGATACAGGTCGATATAAATATCCTCGATCTATGGAATATGAATTGGATTGAGTTTTGCCTTAGGGAGGAAATTCCTTGGGTCGAAGGTGGGCCTAGCCGGGAAGTTGTGCTTTAGATTTAGCAGTTCCAACTCTACAACCATCTCTCGGGCTTTGTGGTGGGAAAGACAAGTATACCTTGCTTTGTAAGGGGGAAAGGAGTTCCACCCTTCTTCCTCTTCAAGCACATCTCGTGGTAGGTTATGAGCTATCTTGATAGCTCCAACAGGATCAGCTTAGGGCCGACATATCTTGGCAATTTTGTTGGCTCCCCCAAGAAGTTGGCTGCCCTTAGATAGGTGAAGGTAAGGAATTGTGTGAATAAGGCCCCCCACTTCTCTGTTGCTGCAACAATGCTCTTGGTCGTACGACCGTGAGTCATGTTTGGCCTCAAAAGGCAGATGACGTTGTAGAAGAAAGCGTCATTAATCTTTGTAAACTGGGGGATGCTATTCTACAACTTGAGCTCTGGATAGTACTCATATATTTTCACCTGGGGCCAAACCCCGCATCGGCTCAATGCTAGATAATCCCTTTCCGAGGCTGCAGCATAAACTACGTAGGAGTTCATATAGAACCTCCCTGTTATGGTAAGTTGTTGGAGCTGCTTGGATATAGTGTTGCTTATGATCTCCTCCCACTCGAAGCGTTGATCTAGCACATTCTTGTTCATTGTCTCCAGGTACCTAAGCATCCATTTATGGAAGTAGTGGGCGTCAGAAATCCCAAATAATCTACTTAGGAATGTGATGGTATCACTTAGTTCCTCAGAGAAATCATTGCGATGAATGACCTATGGCCATCTAGTCACCACCTTTTTGTTTTTCAGGTATACCTCATTCATCAATTGCATACACTGGTCTTCATTATCCTCCCAAGCCTTGGTGCAGTCTTCTTGGATTACGGCCACAAAGTGCCGGTAGTGAGGAATGTCAAGCATAATTTTGAAGTGCCAGGAAGTGAGGTTGATCACGACCTCACCCTTCTCATTTAGGATGCACCTCGTGTCTTTGTTGTAGCAGTGGGCCACTACCATCATGAATTTGTTATTCACCGCCCGACCGGGATCCCCAAAGTAAGAATGCGAGCCACTACCTACCGCCTTATCCATCCGGGGACTTCTGTGACCTTCTCGGGTTCTGGGCCGAAATCTTCCATATCAATGTGCCCAAGCTCGAGAATCTCTTATGTCCAGTCACATTCTGCTGGGATTCGCATCTTGAACCTCGATATTTATACTTCATCTCTTCTTACGTGAGTTTAGCTTTGCCTTTTGACTTGATCACCTCTTGCTTGATGTAGACTTATGTGGATTTGAATTTAGTTTTGATTTGCAAGAAGAAGAAGAGAAACCCAATGTAGAAAAGCCATGTCACCTATCGATCTTCCATTAAAGCATTGACGAAGGAAGAGTTATTAATTTTAAGGCCTCAGGTGCGGGTTAAATAGTATGGTGCACGAAAAAGGTGTGTCTTTAAGGGACAAATCAGTGCCAAAGGGCACAGGGCACATGGATATTGTAGATGACATTTTTGTTGTTGCAAGTGGAAGTGCGCATGTGCCATTTACATGTAGTTTATAACGGGCACCGATATTTTCATGTTACACGGCACAGGGATGCGCCAAAGGGCACAAAGTTTAATGTGTGTAACATCATTTTTTCATGTGCAACAGGGGAACTTGGTGTGGTGCATGGGAGATCTGCATGACATGATGTTTCTGTAATAAGGGATGCGCTGCTGTTGTGCCGTTAATGATTTTATACTTGGTGCAAGTAAGGTTCTTGTTGCATGGATGCGCAGGCACGCTAATGGCACAAGTTTTTGCAATGTCACACATGAGTTTGGTGTGCCAAGAGGGCACAAGCAAAGAAAGTGCACTTTGAGGGCGCAACTATTTTTTATGCAGCAAGCATGGCGGATGCGCCATTGGCACGACTGTGCATTATGTTGCAAGGGTGGTGATTGCGCCAAAGAGGAAAAGTGCAGTCGTACGAGCTTTTAAGTCTTTGTTTCCTTCTCTGGAGGGATTACATGTGTTTAAGCCTCTTCTGCAGGGTTCCTTGGATGATGAAGAGGATGTAATAAAGAGACCCAAGTGATTTTTTCTGAGGCAGAGTCCTCTTTACCAGCAGATCTGGAAAGAGGGGGAAGTGCATGGGGAGAAGGATAGCAAAAACAGCAAAGGGGGTTTTCATGGCTTTGCAGATCATTCTATTCAACCCCAAAAACAAACAACCAACAATCAAAACACAAAACATGAGAGCAATAAGGACCACTTACCCGGAATATATATAATGTGAGAGGTGGCCGGGTCCACAAACGCGACATGAGGGCGACGGACGCATCTTGTGACAGTGCGAGAGAGGAAAAGATCTATCACATGTTTTCTAAGCTGGTGAAAGTGACAGGCAGATGTTCCTATATATAGGCAAAGTTGTAATAAATGTGCCAACCACTTTTTGAAGTGGTGCATCAAAACACCTTTCGACACTTCAAACCGTGCACCCTTTGGCGCACCAAAACACCTGTTAACACGTGTTTATGGGTGCCTTTGGGTGCACGGAAAATACTGTCAACACTGGAATATGTGTGCCAAAGGCGCACTGAAACATGGCGCAACAAAAATGTTGTTGACATGAAGGCGCATGCGCCTTGGCGCAGGTAGGAAAGGCGCATCACGAGGAGGCGCAACAATTGTTGTGTAAACACCTAAAAGGGTGCGCCAAAGGAAATGAAGAGGGTGCAGGTTTATCTTTTGTTGCACAAACATCAGGTGCACCCAGCCAAAAAGGAACAAAAGCGACTCGATTCGGAAAACTGGATTTCCCGAAAGGGGTTTTAAGATCATTCGAGCAGTGGGGACCCTCTTCGTGACCGAAACAAAATTTTGGCAGGGTTATTCGTAAAATGGCCCTTGCCAATTTTACCGAACAACATACATAATGCCTTTAATGTAATTAAAAATTGACTTTAGGATTATAATGTAATAAGTCACCTTTATTTTATAAAAAGGGACTTAATATTTTCCTAAGTCATAAGTTATGCAAAGGCATATGAAAGATCATTGGGGGTAATCGAAGAGTCATTTTCAAGTTCTATAAATTGTGAAGGCAATCTCTTTCCAAAGGGTTGCCGATTTTCTAAACTCAAGAGTCCATTGTGCTTAAAGAGAACATATGAGATAGCTATTTTATTCCATTTCCCTCTTGCATATGTTTCCTCCTTTTCCCTACTTTGTACAAATTTGTTGAAATGCTAATCAAGGAAGTAGTTTCCATTTTCTCAAACGCAGTGAGTGTCCACATCTTTGTATGCATGGTTTCTGTCATCGTCAGTGTGGAAGCATCATTTTTATTATATATGAATATGTGTGATGGTAAATTATGGTTAACAGTTACAAGAATTTGATTTTCTACTTACAACATGAATCCTTCTTTCCTTATTTCTAACTCCCCTTTACCCCCTTTCAAGAAAGTTTCATCTCTTGCAAGAAATTACAAGCCTCAGCGTAGGATTAGTGGAGTGCTCCTATTGGATCCCCAGTCAAATCGTAACTAGAAAAAATCATTTCATCATGCATATAAACATGGAACCGCACTTTGTACAAGTAGAGGGACTTAGATTCTGAGAGCATTTGTAAGAAACCCCACATATTTGTCCACATGAAATTTTTTTCTTTCCAATAGTTTTTTGTGCCCTCTGTGGGGCATACTTGGTAGCATCTGCACCCAAAATATGACCAAAAGGTCCAAAAATCCAAAAAAATATAAAATATTCCAAAAAACAAAAAAATCATAAAATTTGGAAAAAAATGAAAAACAGTGTCAATGAAAATCCATTATTGAAAGACACACTTCCAGTTCTCGCAAGTGACGTTTTGTATTCCACAGTGTCTTTTCATATTCCTATTACAAGATTTCCGAAAAGTTGGTTGAAAGGATATACACTAGGTTGAATAAACCAAAAGGAGTTGTTGATCCCACTTTCGAGGCTTTGCAAAATAGAAAAAGAAAAAATCAGAGATAATCCCTATTATTTTTCTCAAGCCTCATCCCCATCTAGAGTCTTCAAGTAGTTCACTTGGTAACCCCATTCAAACTCCTATTGATACTCCCCTATAAATTCTCTAATTTTTCAACCACCATTGAACATTGAGTTACTTGAGTTAAGAAGAACAAAAACGAAAAAGAAGAATCTAAAGAAGAATTTATAGAATCAAGAACCAAAGAAGAAACAAAAAAAATGGCGGATGAAGTAGAAATACCCCAACCCATTGTTCCATGTGAAAGGAATACATTTCTCCTTTATCTCACACCACCTCTTCATGATCTAACAACAAGTTCCAGATAAGAAATTTCTAAAGTTCAAAGGAGATGACACAAAATTCATGAAGAAAACATCACCACCTTAAAAAAATCATGCAATATTATTAGAGTCAAGCATGAAGAAGTGGTCATAATATTTTCATGCAGTCTCTCCAAGAAAAATCGGTAGAATAGTTTTACCTCGTGCCCACCGGATCAATCACTTGTTGGAGTGATATCAAGTCTAGGTTTGAAGAAAGATTCACATCTACTTGAGGAATTCTAAGATCTCCTAGTGCAATTAGCTAACATGAAGAAATAGGCTAAGAAGACTATGAGAGACTTCATGGCTCATTTTGACTAGTCGCTCTGCGGATACGAAAGAAGATTCACCATATGAAAAAAATGTCAAGAAATTATTCATTAATGCTGAATCACAAGAGGTAGGTTTTTTCCTATGAAGAGTTCAACCAAGGAATATTGCGAAGTGCAAAGAATGTGTAACGACCCAAAATCACACACACGAACAACACAATAAAAGACAAGATAATTTTTTTGACTTGCTTTGACACATAACATGACACAACATGTTGTCACAAAGTTACAACCAACTCTAGGAACCACTTGTTACGGGGATGACCACAAGGTCAACACGGAAACGTTCACAGCCAAAAGGATAATACACTTTTCTTTTTTTTACAAGAGAACATAGAAGTCCAACGACAGAACACTCTAACAAATAGGGCCAACCACAATGAGATATTCTTGAGGGTTATTTATTTTTAAAAAGACATCTTGTAATTCTTAGCTTACGTTTTTCAAGGAGGCTCAAGATATGATTCATACAATTCATCTTACCAAGCTAAGTTTATTCTTTTGACACTGAGTAATCATCCTTAAATCTTCTCTATTATGACATTTATTTTCTTAATTTGTTTATTTAGAGAAAGGGGGAATTTTAATTCCACAAGGCCATCTATTTACACTTACGCTACTAGAACTTGTTCATGCCCATATGACAACATGGGTTTGCGTTCAACAAACTCAGGAGAAGAAAGACAAGGCACCTTGGAAAAAGGTTAGAGGGAGAAGGTTGAGTTGAAATCATCTTCAAGACCTCATTAACTATTACCAAGATATAATTGAGACTTGAAAACTTAACCAGAATTATTAAAGATTTTACTTAGGCTTTACTAAAAGAGTTTTATAAAAATAAAACAATTTGCCTTCCAATGGCTGAGAGATAGATTGCGTGGTTTCTAAATTGTTTTCTCCTGCTTATTAAATCTTATTATCTTCCAGATCTAACCATAGATTTCCCTTAAGTTCATTTAAGAATTTCACCATAAAAGGGATAGTGTTCATTAGTGTCGCTAGGGATATCAGGTTATATAATGTTACTTAACAAAGGATAGTTTCATCTTTGATCACTTATGGAATTACATGCTCTCAAGTTGGTCACCTCTACACAAATTTATTTGCAATATAAATTTTAGTTTAACTTCTATAAGTATTAAACAACCCATTTTATTTTACTTATAACACTCTATTACTAAGTCTTAGAAATATTTAGCTCAACATTTAATCGTAGGAATAAATTTTAACAATACTCATTTACGAAAACGCGAAAATAAGGTTACTCAACGAGCTGTAAAAAATTTTCTTATAATTTCAAAGATAGTCAAACAATTCAAGGTTCCAGAGTTAAGACGACATAATCCACGATACAATATACTAAGACATTGATCCTCTTCTAAAATTTCCACTAGATGTTATCAATAGTTGAACAATATAAAAAGGATTCATGCAAAAGAACTTCTCAACTGAGGTTGATGTAAAAATCTACAAGTCTATTCCTCATCTACTCGCAAAATCCATCTACAACAAATTTTTCCACAAGAGTCAGTTCGCGAGAACTGAGCAAGATAAGGCTACACAAAACCACCATAACTATTATCTAACAATACCACGAAAAGGAAGCACTTTATTACAAGAATTGGTTCAAACCTCTAAACACTATCAACACATCAAGTTATAATAAAGTCTCCATCATGCCAATCAAGAAGGAGAAGACCTTGTACTTCAGTTAGGAGTAAAAGCAACGAAAGTATAGCAATCGTATGAGAATGGCCCTTGGCCCTATAAGGAGAAAATAAACAATCTAGCAAAAATAGAATTCCCATCAAGTAAGTAATTAAACAATAATTACAAGATTGAGATTTGATATATAGACCAACCATCTAGAAATTTATCAAAGGTACCAACGCATAGGCTAAAATAATATATTTCTAAAAGAACAAAAGTTGATTGGCCCAAGAAAGGGGAACCACGGGTTCCAAAAATTAACACAAAAAGTCATGTATAATTGAGTTTCAAACCGAAATCAAATAGAGTTTACACACAACATAAGTTTCGAAGTGAAGGCAAAGTATACTAGTTTTGACCATTAACTACAAAGATTTTCCAATCATTCAAGAAGGGCCAATGTCTTACAGGCTAGTAGCAAACACACGAGAGAAGAAGGGAGTTCCATCAAACAAGAGTATACAATAATGTCATCAACAAATTTTATAACACTAAAGATTTTCAAACCTCCACAACAATTCTAATGTTTGGTTAATTTAAAATAAATTACTTATTTCCCAAAACAACAATATTTTAAGGCAACCCTTGGTAACACAGTCAACCGTCACACATAGATACAAACATAATTTCTAAGTGACATTATCAAAACAAAACCTTCCGCTATGAATCCATAAGACTATCAAATGAAAGATGAGTTTTTTTCTCGAAGATTAATCACATTTAAGGAAATTTCCATCACAAAATATTAAGGTAATTACGTGCATAAAAAAAATGACCATTATTAATTTATAGCATTAACACTACAAAGGAGAAATAATGCAAGTAAGGAAAAATAGAAGAGCGCCATCAACAATAATTCACAAAGGGGGATTACACCAAAACTATTCTAGTGTCAACGAGGTCTTGGATTCGCATAATGAAACCTCGGGCTTAGCTGATTCGAAAAGCTAGTTATGGTTCAAGTTGATAGGGATGGTCAAGGTACTTCTTGAGGATGGCCTTAAAAGCCTAGAAACAAGATGAAAGATAATATAAGAGTCTAAAAACGTGAGACGGAAAACACATTGCATGCAAACCTTTTCATTCTACAAGTTTTAATACCAAAACTCTAAGCTGGCTAGCCCAAGTATTGATCACACTAATCCTACAACCTTCCTTTCTCGATGCCAAAAGGTTATCAAAGGGACTTGCGAAGGAGCTAACAAAAAACGTCAAAAGACAACTTGGGTGCTAGGGAGGAGCTTCATAGTTATCGTAAACTTACTTCCATGTTATCAAAAATACTAGTTTGATCAACATAATAACTTGCAACTCAATCGCAGAGAAGAATTAATACATAAACAAACAGAGATGAAGGTCTATCACTTGAGCAAGAGAAACATAACATCCGGAGGAGAGGGCACACGCATCCTTTCGACCAACATACTGACAACGATAAAATCTAAAACAGGAAGAAACAAGAAGAAAGGGGAAATCTCCCATCATGACATCCAACTGAAAAATCAATGCAAGGAAAAGTGGTTCGATTTCACAATAATTTTAAATAAAATAATAGTAGAAAAGTGTAGAAATATCTTGCCTTTTTCTCCAGATTCAATAGGTTTCATGGACACCACCCGGACTAGCAACAACAACCCAAGCCTAATTCCATTTTCTTCAAGCTCGTTGGGCGCCCAAACATCGACCATCTTCACGTTGGCACAGGTAGGAGTTCACGGCCAGGGTGGGTGGTCTAAAATACTTGCCAACATCCTCCCAACGCGTGTCAAAAGGGAAAGTTACAGCGGAACATGGACATCCATCCAGCACAATGGAAAATCCACTTTTGGAGCCCATTTAAGAAGCTGGAAATAAAATCTGGTCTCTTATTTATCACTGCAGACCTGGCACAGTGCGCCTTGTTATAGTGCCAGACTATGTCTGCAGATTGCTTCACCTGGCATTACCAATAATCTCTACAAGAACATTTTCCTTTTTTTTTTTTTTAAAGTGATGGAACCGCTTTGCATCTCTCACAACAATTTTCTTTGCAACAATCTTGGACAAAACCTGGTGCAGTGTGGCAGTCAACACATACATTAAGGTTCTTGACAACTCTGAGAGTTGTCCCACGGGGAAGGCTTAACAATCCAAATGCAATTGCCATCTTCTCACTATGGTGGCAGAGGAATACTTTTACTTTCCCGTTCACTCAGTACATGTTCTGAATCTGAAAGATATCCTGCTACCTTCATCTCCCAAGACATTTTCTCCAACATTGCATAGATCTCCTATGCCTATGGGTGTGATCAGTCACCTACACAAAAGCATGCACCATTTTATTGCCTTTAATCCAACTACATCCAAGTTTCTTTTTAATTCCTCTATCCTTCATCGATCTCCTAATAAGTTCATAATTGCAAAGCAAATTGTGCTTCATGAATACTCTGATATGAAACAGATCCGCCTCTATGAGATCCTCTTCCATGAGTTACATCGTAAAACAAGTAAGGTCTCAGTAGAGAATCTTTGCAAATGAATTTCATCAGGTCTCCTGGTAACACTCTCACTGTCACATAGTCGATTTTGATAAAAATATCTTGAAGGAGAGACCCAAATCTGAGGATGCATTGATACTGCACAGATAACAACATAGTTGGACAACCTGCTTGTTGGAAGCGCTCACAAAGGCTTCTACTACACTGCAACATGCCTGCCGCCACATTTCTTCCCTACACGACCTAACCCTCGCAGAAAAAAGAACAGATCAGTAGTGAGAATGGAATAGGCCCATTATTATCTATCTTGGCTTTCAAGCTGGCTAACATGCAGTTGCAGGAGTTGCTTGTGCGGATCCCTGACAAGAAAACACCACGCAACACTCAATGAAAGTGGAGGCAGCATGCCTGCTTCACTAGCTTGAAGCTCCAACTAAAACCACGCGTGCAGGGAGGAGCCAGGAAGAAAAACGCCATGACAGAAGGATTTGCTGGCCTCTCTGCCCACACAACCAGGAAGGAAAAATGCCCCTCACACACCTACATCACTAGCTATCACGTCAAACCAGACTGCGCCCATACGCATTGAATGAAAGGATCAAAAAGAGATCCAGGTGAAGAAAAACAGGCCTCCACCGACTCCATCTCTCTCACGCAAGGTAGAAAAAATGTGATGGTCATTACAGTCTGCAGGTTGGGTGGTTGGGAGGAGACTAATGTCATCCACGTGCAAACAAGACCTGCGAAGGACCTGGTCGGCCAAGGTGGCAGTGGAGGGTAGGTGCAAGCAAATTAATAGATATAAAACTGCGCAGTCCTCACCTTCAAAGGTGCCACCACCCAACCTCTCTCCCCTTCCACGAACCAAGGCTGGAAAAGACAACAAACGTGCCTGAATGCCTTGAAAAGGTTTTAATAACTATTAGAACTTTTAACAACAAAATTCATTACGCATTACACCGATCAAAAGCATGATAAGCTCACTAGATGACAGTTAGAAATGACCCCCGGAAACAAAAGCGCACTTACGACAGAACGAGATGGCGAGACAAAGCGAAAGAAGGGAAGAAACTATACCAAGATAACTCCGCGATAAGGTCAAAGTCACCCGACGATAAAAAGGGAGCTCAAATAAATGTTCAACGAAAAGCAATGGGGGCAAGGTGGCGAAAAGCAGTTGATGCCCAACGGGCATTACTGAGAATGGCCATTGAAATTGATGAAGATATCATCCTATTTGGAAAGATCAAGAATCCATCAAAGGGTAAATCCCAACGTCCGGAGATGAGAAAACATATCCATTCTTACGAAATTGGAAAATGAAACGGCATCGTTAAAGAGTGAAATTTTCAAAAGAGTATCTCCTCAAAGAAATAATAGAAATAAAATTGGAGGATCACCTTGAAGGTTTTCCTTGGATTCTATGTACATCAATGTAAATGGTATAAATCAATAAGACAAAGAGAATATTGAACAAGAAAGTGAAGGTGGTAATTTCCTAGAGATTGAAGAGCTTGAGAATGATACAAAAATTAGATTCTATTAGTATTCTAGAGGTGATGAAGACGATGAAAAATATGCACCCAAATTTTCATGTATGATGTTCACTCATTCTTTAGTCTTAAAAGGGATCCTCTTCCTCCATTGTTGCAAAGAAAACTAAGATTGAAGATTCTCCCGTAGTGACTCTGTGAAATAAGATAATCAGTGAAGGACCTCCACCTCACCCTTGCACAGTCCACATTAGAGAAAATTGATCCCATTAAAAGAAAAAATTCACTTTCCATTCCTAGTAAGTCTCATAATGCGTCTTCTAATTCTAAGTCTCGCCTTCATAAAATCTAGTGATTCAAAAGTTCTTATTGTACCTTTCAAAATACCCTCCATTCCTCAAACATCTACCCCTGCTCCTAAGCCTATCATGACTCCAAAATTAGTCCCCTCATCTCCCTTGTCCACATATTCCCCTTTTTACATCGTATAACATGCAAACAAAACAAAAGTGCAGATTACCAAAATCGAATATTTGCGGAATCACCCCAAACAGCTTTGAGATATTTATTCGATATATCAGAGTGGTAGTTTAAAACCCATCATTGTAACCCCTAGTTATAGATTACTTCTACCAAACCCACATGCACCTCCATCACAAAACATACTTAATATGAGTGCATCAAAGATCGATAAGATCAACCCTTTATATATCTCCTTCCTTATTGGAGAATATGTATTGAACAATTGCATAATACATTCAAGTTCCTCTGACAATGTAAATCCTGTGAAGCTTTTCAAAGCTCTCAAAATCACCATGACTCCTCCTGGTGTATTTTTTTACTCTATGGAGTCAAAGAAAGTCCCAGTTGTAGGGAAGATTTAGGATGCAGTTGTGGCTCTTGCTGATTTTTCCAGACAAAAAGATGTCGATGACTATTTTGGTAGTGGACATATCAGAAACTTTTGGAATGGTGTTAGGTTGAAGAATCTACCAATACTTGGGAGGGAAAATTCAGATGAATTGGTCTTCTGTAACCATACCAATCAAATGAGATATGTATAAGTTTCTTCCTGTGAAGAAGATAAGATATAGCGTGCAAAAGTCAGGAAGTCCAGGAATAAACATATTGTATCAAGATAGCATAATGATGAATAATTTTGTAACAACTGAGGAGGAGGATGAGATTCCCATCTTGATAGGACCAAGTATCTCTTCCCAAAGGGGTATGGATCTTGAAGAAGTGTTTGAGGATAATTGAGCTGTAAGATTGTATCCTTGAATATATGGATGATGCAAGGTATGAAGTGGAAGAAATGGTTCTTGGTTAATTTCAAGTGGAGAAACCAACTTGTACATCTATCTAGGAGGGAGATATAATATCATTCCCATTTGAAGATGAATATTTCCTTGATTATAACCTCCACAGAGAATAAAATAAGCCAATTTATGATGAGCCCTCAAGAGTTTTGAAATAACAATATGTGCAAGAACTCCTAAGATCTAGAGAAGAAAAAGAAGACCCCGAGCTCGAGTTTAGAACTCCTCATACGAGCTATGGATTTACAAGACAAGCATGAATCTGATCTAGGATGTTCAACTAATTTAGAGACTATTCATGATGGAGTGAAGCAAGGTAAAGAACCTGATGTCCTTCATGAGCCAATAGGTGATGGGTGCCATGATGAAATTGAAACCTTTTCATTTCCTTTTGAAGAAGAAGATTGCTTCTATGATGAAATGATTGAACCAAAGAGTTCTGAAGTCAAGACTCATCCAAACAAAGGAGTGGTAGAATTTCATGATCCTCAAGATAATGAAGCAATGCCCCCGATAGATGCCCTGAATTTCAGAATGAAGACTCTTTAAATGAAGATAGAGGTGATTTTTGGGAAATTTCAAAGAAGGATTTAGTACAGAAATCTTGGATGTAGTAGATGGTACAAAATATATAGAGATAAGTCTTGACATCTTGGCTTAATCCATGGTCATGCAAGATAGGTATGAGGTTATGCATGAATCTTCACTCAACTTCTAAATACCTTAAAATGAGATGAAACAAATGGATGAATTTGAGGAATCTTGCAAAAAAGTGGTTAATGAGCATAAATAGGTGGAACAAGAAAAATCAAGATAACCAAGCTCTCCACACAAAAATATGCCTTAGGGAAATAAGGAAATAGTAAATGAGATATCAACAATGTGGAAAAAAAGAAGGAAGTTGGCACTCAAACTGATTTCAATGAGAATAAAAGCAATGGTATCTCTGAACGATGCCCCAAGCATCAAAGAACTCATGTAGTCCCACTCCTCCCAAGTACACAAACAACCATGAAAGAACCTAGATTGCATAAGAAATTAAGGAAGGGAGGATACTTTCTAGAACCAATTAATGGCTTCACAGAACATTATCGTTCACATTTACCCATTCAGAGCTAACCTCTGAAAAATAAAATTTCTTTAGTTAAATTAGGTTGTCCCCCACAATGTACTAGAGGTGATTTTTAGTTATGTGTTTCTCTTTTACATTTGTGTTATTTCTTTCCTTTCCATATGGTGTGTGTACTCCTTCTAGCTATCTATTTGAGTGATTATATATAGCCCAATGGATAAAGAAATGGTAAAGATTAAAATTGATATTTTGTGATTTCTCTCGTCATGTCCTTATTGAGATTAATCCATAACATGTTCCCAAACTAGAGCTAGCTTTTGTCCTTTGTTTTTCATGAGTATAATTCACCCGAAAATAGGACAACTATACCCTAGTGTCAAAATTTTCATGTTATACCTTTCCATACACCCCCAGATCAACCGATCCCTCAGCACCAAGTCTAACACTGTCCTATAATAGTCTAAATTTTAATATCATCAGTCCCCCTCTATGATTTAGGAAAATAAAAATCATTCAAATGCCTTTGAAGCAATGATTTTCAAGGCAAGTTTTCAAGCATACTTAGAGAGGTCTTTTATTAGCCTTTCTAAGCCAAGTGAATCATCATCAAAGCAAGGTGCGGAGGAATCATACACATCATGAAGGTGTGTCTAGGAGACAATAACACCAATGAACTTATATAGAAATAATCGGGAACTTTAAGGTGATTAGGAGCTAATTAACCGAAAGAGGGTTATTGGACCTAAAAGAGCTTACATCGAAAAAAGTACTTGATCTTCAAGGAAGGATTTCAAGATCTCCAAAATGATTTAAGAGCCAAAAATATATCATTGGAAATAATTTTCAGTCCCCTACATGGTGGAGAAAACATATCATCTTCAAGCACTATGCATTTCTCAAGCCAACTCATTCTTCTCATGCACAATGGGAAATCCTAAGAAAAATGATATTTTTGAGGGTGTTGCAGTCAGAATAAATTCTTAGGACCTCACCAAGATTCTAAAAATTTCATTTTCATGCAAAATCATATAAGGAAGCTCCTAAAACTCATCCGAGAGATCAAGTTTTTACCTTCACAAGTCAACTCTCAAGGTATGCGCTTGATTTAACCATTTTCAAACTGCCATGTGTTAAGATAAGGTTAAGGCACAATTTCATGTCCCTATTTTATCTTACCAAAGTGACATGATGTGAAAAAAATTACACCTTCCCTCCATTTAGCCTTCTGGTCACCCATATGACCCGATGCTCACCTTTTAGCCCCCGTTTTGCAGTTTGACTTGCTCTCCCAACTACTCCTACATGCATGCCACTTTTCACTGTGAGGCTAGGGCACATTTTTGAGAACCTTTTTCACCTTTAAAATGGGAAAATAGGGATAGTAAAATGTGCCCCACCCCCTTTAGCCTTGAGATTCCTCATGTGACCACGTTATGGCCCCTGGTACTTAAATGTGTCTCTCCACTTCATTTATCTCATCAAATAAACATGTGACACTTGGAAACACCAGACTAAGGTGCATTTTTGTGCATCTACTATCCCAAAACAAAAGGGAAAATAGGGATGAAAAATTTACCCCATACCATCTCTTAATTTTTGAAAGCTTGAAACCAGAAGATAGCAATTTTTGCCTCCATTCTCTCACATCTCTCCATCTACTCCCAAAACTTTAACCATATTTTTGATCCAATGTTCCTCCACCATTTTCTTACTCAATAATTTATTCCATATCTCCATGATCTAAAGAAGATAAAAACATGAAGAAATACAAATTTGAGAAGAAGAAAAACAATTTTTTCCCGAAGAGACTTCAAAACCCGCAAGGAAGAATTTCTCATATCTAAAAAACTAGGGCATGGATCAACATGTTGTTGTTGAATATAATCCGGCATACTAACATCATTATATAAATATGTAAGCTCAGCTATAGTTGCCTCATCACAGATAGGATTTATACTAACATGAGGCATGATGAGCCAAGAAGGAGAAAAGTTATCCTTAGCCATTTGGACTTTAGTGAATCCTAGGGTAATCTGAAATAAGATTTAACTAACCATTGTGAACACACATTACTTTTCTTTGTATTGATTTTTGATTAAAAAAATTACCATTATAACCTTTTGTATTTTTAATAAAGGAAATAAAACTGAAATTACTATGTAAAATCAGAAAATATAGAGATGAATCACCAACAAATAGACACAGGAATTGATAACGGAGTTTGACACTTGTGGCCTACATCTCTAGGTCTAGTTGAATGGGACTAATATATTAAAATCTTGAAAAAAAAATTTAAAATATTTCTACAAGAATCTGATATTCTCATCACATTCCTTTTCCAAAAAGAACAATAGTTACTTTTTACATCACCCTAAAATTCCTTCCTAGCTCAAGTTATGAAAAAAACAATATCAAAGTCCTTAGCTTCTGTGTGTTAAAATTAAAATATTCTCCTTATATAATATTTCTAATCCCATGGCACAATAGTCAAAGCCTTATCCTTTTGTCCCAGATACCCAAGGTTCAAATCCCACTCCTTGTGGGGTGCATTTTCTATAGGGATAAGATCCCACATGCAAGGCACTTTAGGAGGGGATAAGGTTTAATTGTAGATGGGTTGGAAATTTTTATTGGCTTTAGAGCCATATTATCCACAAGGATGGGGGATTTAAAAGTGGGGCGCATTTGTTTAGGTGCCTAGAACTATGTGGAAGTTATGTTGGCTAAGTTAGTATGCCTAACATTTAAATTTGGTAATTTAAAAAATTAATATATGTGAAAATTTAATGGGATTTGGTATTATAACTTTACAAATGTAAGAATGAATAATCCCACATGCCTCCTATAATTGAAAACTGAAGAAAATATATACGGAAACTCTGTAGTATAGATGTGAAGTAAAGGAGGCCAAAACACCCCTCCATAATTGAGTGTGTCGAACCTGGCTAAGGATCCCCAGCAAGCAAATAAATAATGGGTCCACCTATCCATTTACGGTGTGAAAAACCAAAATTTTTCTCCATCACCCATATTGTCCACATGACAAATTTTGATTAGTCCATGTGTGCATGCGTCATCTCTGCAAACATGATCAAATTTTCCAGATTGCCTAAAAATTTCAGCAAACCATAACTTTGGCATATCAACTCCATTTTCTAAACAAGATATCGACAGAATCATCTAATTTTACTCCATGCCATAAAATTGACAAAAATTGATTATGAGAAGATCATAGATCAGTGTTTCTTAGTGGGGATCCTCTGGATAACTCCTCCCCATTGAGAAACTTTTGGACGCCAAAAGAAAACTTAATTGGTAAATCGGTGATGGTACTTATCTCTCACCTTTCTCGGTTTTCATCCATTTCACCTTGATCGGATGCATGCCTTTGAATCCAATAATAATATGCTCAATGTCACCCTTTCTTGAAGTTCTTACATTCCTGTAAAAATTATCATTTTCATTATGGATTGTTATATCATTCTCGTAAACTTTACATTCCAGAAAATGAACGTGTGCATATTTATGTCTTCCTACAACTCATCAAGATACTCAAGAGAAAAATCATAAATGAAAGGCATTATGTTAGCATCATCATGATCAACAATCGAGGTAGTTCATACAATCTTAAATTCTCAACATTTATAAATCAATATATTTGCATATATGGAGGTAAATCTAACTAGAAAGTGTTGTTACAAATTTTTACAATATTTGAAATGGACCATCTTGTATAGGTTTCTTTTTTACCTTCACCTGCCAACCTTTCTTTATCGATATGAAGCAAAACTTAATCACCAACTTTAAACTTGTGATAAGTTTAATATTTATCATGCATGGATTTGTACTTAGCCTAACTTTTCTCCAATAGTTCACGGACATATTTATGAACCTTTTATATTCTTTGCACAAATATTTTAGCCTTGTCGAATCATTTGAACTATTAATAGCAGTTTCATGTCCAAAATATACATCTAGAAGAGAATTAGGTAGATATCCATAACAAGTATCAAATGGAGACTTCAAAGTAGAAGAATGCAAGGCATTTTTATAAGCATGTTGCACATAATATAGATGTTCATCCCATAATTTTGGGTGTTTTCCACATTAGCCCCTAAGCAAATGTACCATTGTGTAGTTTAAAACCTTTGTTTGACCATTGGTTTGT
Organism: Taxus wallichiana var. yunnanensis; assembly: GCA_018340775.1. Classification (NCBI taxonomy): domain Eukaryota; kingdom Viridiplantae; phylum Streptophyta; class Pinopsida; order Cupressales; family Taxaceae; genus Taxus; species Taxus wallichiana. Next base: position 1,021,201,407 of record CM031242.1, read on the forward strand.
TGATGAAAATTAGTGCTTTTTTTTTCAATCTTTTGTCCATTAAACCCCATAATGTTGACCAAAATTCCTCTACATGTTTCCCAATTCTCTGGATCCTCATACACTTCTTTAAAGTCAACATCATCAACATATTATTCCCTATAACTAAAATGAGCTAAAGAACTATGGTGTAAAAGAATAGATGCTACTACAAATGGTGGTCTAGATGACATGCCCGTAACCTTGTTTTTAATACCCTTTTATACCTTATTACAAGATGAAATTACTCAAAAAACCCATCCACCGGAATGTCTAGACAATTGTAACTTGTTTTGTGTTTGTAAGTATTGAAGTAGCTGATGGTCAATATGTATAATTGTTTCTTTGCCCATTAAATAATGCTTCAAATTTTTAACACTCTAAACCAAAGCATAGAACTCTTTATCACAAGTCGGATAGTTTCTTACCACACTTGTAAAGGTTTCTAAATGGTAACATAGATGTCATTTTTTTGCATAAAAATGTCCCCATTGCATAGTCACTAGTATACGTGTCTATCTCGAATGAATGCTGCAAATCTAGAAGTGCCAAGATCGAGTGGTAATCATTTTCTCTTTCGCTTAATAAAAGGATTTCTACTTTTTCCTCCCCACTGAAATACTTGTTTAACACTTGTCAAATCATGCAAAGGAGATGAAATACATGAAAATGTAGAGATGAATTTCCTCCGGTAATAAATTGTATCTAAAAACTCCTAATTTTTGTCACATTAGTGGGTATAGGCCATTTTAAAATAACCTCTATTTTTACAGGTCAATTCTAAATTTACCATTTCCTACAACATAACCCAAGTAAATTAAACATGTTTTTCCAAATTCATGGTTTCACATCTTCAAATAAAATTTTTCTCTCCTTGATGCATCTAAGACATTTAAATGTGTTCAACATGTTGATTCCATGAATTACTGAAAACAAGAATATCATCTAAGTAGACAATAACAAAATCATCAATGAATGGTCTAAAGATATCATTCATAACTCTCATGAATGTTGTCGGTACATTACACAATCCAAAAGACATCATTAACCATTCAAATAATCCCTATTTCGTTTTAAAAGAATTTTTCCATAAATCACCTTCATCAATTGTTAGTTGGTTATAACCACTTCTTAAATCTAAATTAGTGAAATAAATTTCATTCTTTAATTGATCCAAGACACATCATCTATTCTAGGAAGAGGGTAATTTTTTTACGGTGATCTTGTTTACAAAACAAAAATCAACACACATTCGTCATGTGCCATCTTTCTTAGGCACTAGAATAATTGGAAAACCACATGGAGATGTACTTGGATGAATAATAACTCTGGCCAAAAGTTCCATCACATATTTCTTGATTTCCTCATTTTCAACCATGAACAATATATGCATACCAATGTTGGGAAGAGGTGCATCCTGTAGCAATTATATCTCATATTGAATCCCTCTTTTGGGAGGTAGACCTTTTGGATCCTGAAAAACATCATCAAAATTAGAAACAATCTTTACCAATTCATTCTTATGTTTCAAACCACAATCCTCAAAAGCCATCTCATGTTCTTTCTCTTTGGCTTTGACCACCATCAGTACAATTTTTTTTCTTGAGTTTACAAGCCTTTTCATTTGACCTATAGTAACCAATGATAGAATGATCTTTTCATGGTGAGCCCTAACAATAAACTCAATTCCATCCTTTACAAGCAAATATTTATTTTCTTCCCTATAGAAGATTTCTTTACGATCATACAAATAAGGGCTTCCCAAAACCACCCCACAAATATACAAAGGAACTACATCTAATTAAACCTCATCTATAAACTTGTATCAGTAATGTAAAATATGAAACTACAAGTTTTAGTTACCTACTGATTTCACATATTCACAAACCCAACCCAAAGGATAAGCCTTAGGATGTGGTTTAGTTTTGATTCGTAATTTCTTAACAACCTCCTTGGAAATTAGATTGGATTGAGATATAATAGCAAAAATATAATCAATTTTCACATGCTTTGAAATTACTCAAATGTGGAAAATCTCATTCCTTTTCTTATCATCATGTATAGTTTGTTTACTAGAAGAAGATGCAACATTTGTAGTACTATTGTTGCAAATTGAACGATTTGGTTTACCTTGAAAACTCATAGTTTTGATCTTGGTTTCAGCACTGTATCAAACCCAAGATCACAAACCGTAATGTTTCTTTTCTTTTCTTTTCCTTTCTTAGTCATCCACTTAGGCTTAGTTTCAGGATGTAATGGTTTTAAAATGGTTTATCGTCTTCTTTCTTGATAGTAGAGTTTGTTTTCTGCTTATCCTTTCCTTTTCCTTGTCCTTCGATGATTGTTATTTTGTTTAAAAGAAGAGGAGGAATCCTTAGTCATTTTCCTTGTGCTTCCAAATGAGTTGCTTGAAAACACACTTCATCAAGATTAGTGGCACCTAAAACAAGAATCGTATTCCTTAGGTAACTATATAATCCACCTATATATTTTAGTAGTGTTTCTTGTGTGTTTAGGTAAATTCCAAGAATTAGAGCCCTTTTCCTAAATTCTTGTGTGTAGTCTTGAACACTTTGTCCCTTAGTTTTCCTTAATGTTTTTCAATCCATCATAGCTTGTTGCTTGTAACCAAGAGGATAAAATTGTTGTCTAAGATTTGAAACAAAATCAAACCAAGAAGTGATTTCTTTACCATTGTTTTCATCCACTTCTTGAAGCTTAGTCTCCCACCAAATGAGTGTTGTTCCACCCATCCGAAGAGTTGCCAAATGAATCTTTGCTTCATCATCCACAATCTTCTTAACACTTAAATAGACCTCTATCTTATTGATCCAGGTTATCCAACTTCTCTGCATTTAGCTCTCCAAAGATACATTGACAATTCAAACTTAAAATATAACTTTAATGAAGGAAAAGTAGATTTTAAAGGTTCATCTTTAGGAATATGAGAACTAGAGCTTTATTCTTTTTACCTCCTCTAGTTCTCTTTTCCCTTTGTCTATCTTGGTACATTTCTTCCCACATTTCCTTCATATGTAGGAATGATTGAAAAATTCTTCTTCCTCTCATTTTGTTATTGTAGGACTTCGATATTGTCTTTACCAATTTCACGATTTCCTTCTACTAGCTCTCCTTCACCCTTCTTAGATTGGGACCTTGTTAAAATCAAACACAATAACAACTTGAAATTCAAAAATCATTAATCTAAACCCAACCCAACTCCGATACCGGTGATCCAAAGTCAAATTTAAGTACCAATCATGCACACACTTTACTTTTCTTGGAGATGTGTATATCCTTTAGAGCCATATTATCCCTAAGGATAGGGGTACTAGAAATTGAGCACATTTGTTTAGGTTCCTAGAATTGTGTGGAAGGTTGGTTGGCCAAGGTAGTATGCGTGGTATTTAAATTTGGTAATTTGAAAAATTAATATATGTGTAAATTTAATGGGATTTTTATTATGGATTTACAAATGCAAGTCCAAATAATCCCACATGTCTCCCGTCATTGCAAACTAAAGAAACTATATATAGAAGCTCTGCAGTATATATAAAGTAAAGGAGGAAAAGACACCCCTCCATAATCAAGCGTGTCAAACGTGGCTAAGGACCCTAGCCGGTAAATAACGGGGTCAACATGTCCATGTACAGTGTCCAAAACCCAACTTTTTCTCTGTCACCTATATTGTCCACATGGCAAATATTGATTAGTCCACGTGTGCACTTTTCATCTCTCGCACATAGTATTGAATTTTCCAGTTTCTGAAAATTTCAATAGGCCATAACTTTTTCATATCATCTTTGTTTCCTGCAAACAAGATATTGACGGAATTGTCTAATTTTCATCTATGCCATGAAACCGACTACAATTGATTTGGAGAAGATATTAGATTGTTTTCTCGATGAGGATCCTTTGATAATAGGGAAAATGTTCTCACTATGGATTCACCAAAATGATTCTATAAAATCTGAATTTTATAAAGAATTTAAGAGTACAAAAATGTAATAAATGAAATGTACTGAAATGTAAATGCTAAGTAATTTATTTAGTAATTTAAAATGAAATAAAATGAAAGGGAAGGTACTTACCTAAATTGAACTTACCTCGCAGTGATCTGGGACTGAACAAAGTGATGAAATGGTTAAATCGAATGTCACAATGATCCTTATAAAATATAATCGAGAGGTAGATCTTGCTAGACTGGGGCACCTAGAGATGGATAGGGGCACCCATGGGTGCCTGGTCTTAAATATGGGAACCATGGTATGTGAAATAGCTTGGAATCTAATCCTAATATGGCTAGTAGGTATTTATAGGTAATTCAGCTTTGGTCGAGTTAATGTCACACTTTCTTTTCTTATGTCGCCATAAACTCGTAATGAAGAGTCACCTCAAAAACCCCAAACAAAGCTTCAAACCCTAATAAATAAAGATGTAAATGAATGGTTTGGACTATCCTTAGCTACCAAATTGGTGGACTTAGGAATTAACATTGCACTACATCTCTCGACCCAATGTAGTTCTATGTTCTTATGTGTGCAATGATGTGCCTTACTCTTTGTAGATAGATAATCCTTGATATTAATAGTCCACCCATAAGGTAGTATGTGAGTTGTGTTTATATGGGGATCTCTTATAAAGATCGACCTTGAATTTATAAGACAAAACTAAGTGTGATGCTGACTTGGGTGCCTAGAAATCAGGACCATGGCTCCCTAAACACCCTAATCCCTAACTAGGTGCACTCATTAAAGATTAGTGATGACACTAAGTGAGTACTAATAGATAAGACTCCCTAAGACCTGACCAGAAATGTACAAGTGAATGAAAATGTGTGAGACAAACAATGACAAAGACCAATAAGACATACGAGTAGAAAATGAAATGAGTCATTAGTACATAATTTTATTACACAAAATCCATATATAAAACAACATACTTGGTAGTATAATTATAACATTAAGTGCATGATTTTGTGACTACACTCTTTACCCTATCAAAATCCTCTGTGACTTGTCGAAGAACTTGTAGACACCAAATTTGGGTCTTACGACGCCCTGTGCCCCACATCTCGTCTCGCAACCTAACCCTACCTCACCACCTAAACCTTACACACTTATTTATTAATTACCTTATAATTAATAAATCCACATCTCCAACCTTGCCACCTCACCTCGTCACCTCACCATGACCTAGCCCTAACCCTAACTTAACCTTGATTAAGACCTATAACTTGGTCTAGACCCACACCCATGACTCATCACCCTCACCCACACCAAAACAAACCTAATAATGACTTGACGAAGCCCACAACCGATCCCTCGGGAGAAAGGAGGGAAAGTTGGCTATTTTACTAAAAATAGCCAAATTTGACCTAACTGAAATTGGTCCCTACTCGACCGGCATCAGTTAGGTAACCGCCATCGATTCCCTGTAAATGACCTCCCCCAACCAAAATGAAAGGATCCGAATTCATTTACAAGAGAGAGACAAGTGAGAGAGAGGGAAGAGGTTGCAGAGAGAGGAGTATTGAGCCCAAGATGGAATCGAGCAACTAGATCATCATCACACAATCATCCAAACATTGGGAGAGTCAGAGAATAGCTTCATCATCTCACTTCCGATTACTAGATCATCCCAACTGAACCTTGCCTTAGCCACTGCATTCCTTGGACCTGCATCCACAGCAGAAACTAGTAAGTAGTCTCTTTTATTACCTTGTATGCTTCTAGACACTACTTTGTGAACTTTTGATTCATAGTTATTATAAGCTCACTCCTGGATCTACCACCCAACAACACCCTGCACCTAACCTTCATTCATCCATCTCTATATTGCCCCAAAGATAACTTTCTCACTCTCTAAGTCTTCTCTATCACCCTACTACTCCCCTCAACCATCTACCAACCTTCTAAACCCCATAACCACCTTACAACCAACCTCCATTTAAAAGCCCCTAAATCACTGCCCCTACCGATATCAGTTATCCCCTACCAGTACCGGTTTTATAACCGCAGTCGGTTATCCAGTGACCGGCGTCGGTCACTGTGACTTATACCAAAAACCAACCTTTCACCTATTTACCTCCAAACAATCTCATATCCAGCCTTGTCTATCCTCAGAATTGATCTCGAACGTATCAATAACCAGTGACCAAACAAACAACATGACATTTTTATTATTGGTAGTTTAGTCTTTATTGCTTTTAGTAACGAGGTACCTAAATCGTGATTTCACAATAGCTTCTTTATTATCATTTGCATTAATTTGTATTAAAAGGGAATTGACCACCTTCGAAAGGAACTCTAATATTTCCTGGGCCCAAGGCAGTTCCCTCACTTATTGTTTAACAAAAATCTGGTGGTCTTGCATTCTTATTTACAAGTAGTCCTTCTCAGACAAAAAGGAGCTCTTCAAAATCAGTCTGATCTCTCTACGGTATGCACACACCTTCCCAACACTCAACAGGTATTCCTCCTTGCCATAACCCTTATCTGTTTCTCAAGAGAATGAAAAGATAGAGATAACCCTATTCAGGAAAAAAATTCTGTGTGAAACATTTTGGCACACCCGGTGGGACCCTTCTTGGGTTTCTTTCTTTCTTACTTGTTTTCATATAGGGAGCACACTTGTTGTTTCTTTCTTCTAAATATTCACAAAATATTTTTCATTTTGGTAAAATAACTTGTCTTTCTTTCACATCTTTGCATTAGTGGAAGTCATCTTCTTAACCTCTTCTCTTTCTTTGCTTCATCGAATATCATTTTCGATTTGGTTTTAAAACACGTGCATCACATTCTTGCTTGTTGTTTTTAATTCTAGTGAACGTAGATTAAGTAACAGGTCGTACACGTGGGGGTGATATCCACGGTATTGATGAGAAATTAATCTTACTCTCACTGCACAACACATACCAAATCACATCATAATCTACACAACATCTCAAACATCCCCCCTTCCCGCGGTATTCCTTCGCCCAATTGAGGTAGCCTTACAAGCCAAAACAAACTTGACATCTCCCTTAGGTTTTTGTTTAGGATTGACATCATCTTGCGTCTAAGGCATAAGCCCAAAGTGATTAAAACTAATCCTAGGGTTAGTCTATTGATTTGCTTGTGTCTCTTGCTTGTTTCGTTTTCTTTCAGTTCTGTTTCTCTATTATACCCTGTCTCAGTGATCACTTCAGACAATTTGGTGGGTATACTAAGCCTTGTTATCCCCAAACCAGCAGCCTTTTACATTCTCTCTTTGCCTTCATAGTGACCGATACCATTCCTCTTCTACCGACATTAGTTACACTGACCGACGCCACCTACCGTCTGACCGACATCGGTTACCAGACCGATATCGGTTACTGTGTTTCACAGTTCCTGACAAACCAACAACCTACCAATTCCAACATTTTGTTGTTGTTTCTATTCCTAATTGACTAATTCCCTGTTGTATCCTCTTTTCCATGGTTGTTATCACCCGGCAACAAGCCGCAGCCATGGTTTCACATGCTTGTTCTGTGTCTTTGCCTGAGTCACCCCCTTCGCATCCTATGGGGAATCCTACGGACACCAGTGCTTTTCCCAAGATCCCTGTAGGAGATCCAGACTTTGCCAAATTTTTGGATGCTAATCCTAGTGCCATATAGTATTATTTGTCTCATACCCCTGACCGTACACCCGACGGTCAGCTCCTCTTTGGTATGCCTATTAGTATAGCTGCTCACTTAGCCCCTTCCCCACCTAATAACTCCGCCTCACCGTCTTCATCCTTAGCCCCATCTCCCAGCTCAGTGGCTTCGGTGGTTCATACTGCACCAATTGGCCTTCCTTTGGTTAATCTAGGGCCCCACATATCACTACCATCCACTGCCCCTACCTCATCTCTCCCACAGATTACCTCTTTCATAACTTGCTCTCTACCATCTATCCACACGAGTTTTCCCTCTCAGGCTCTGCCCACCTTTTCATTTATGCAGACTTATCCGGTGGCCCCAACATCTTATATAGGACACCCTTATTCGGCTGCCCCAACACATTCATCATCGATACCTTATCAACATTTAACCCCACCATTGTCTAGTAGCGGCTCTTGGCCCAATCCTCCTCTGTTTACGACGACAGCACCATCATCTAACCCAACCAATGATTTAATCAAACAGATGATGGACAAGATGCAAAATCTTGAGGCTTCTATTTCAGGAAGCCGTAACACCCTGACATATGAGCAAGTTTGTCGGAGCCTATTCATCCTTCTGTCCCCCTTCATACATATCCTCCTCAATGGGAATTACCAAAATTTACTCGCTTTAGTAGTAAGGAGGACCCTCAACAACACTTGCGATTGTTTAGACATGCCTGCTATCTGATTGCTCATGACGATGCCTTACTACTCCATACCTTCCCCATGTCCTTATCAGGACCTACCTTGGAGTGGTACAGTGCTTTAGCCCAACACTCAATCTTCTCCTTTAACTAGTTAGCCCAATCTTTCTTGGATCACTTCTCCATCAATATTGCCAAGAAAGTATCCATTACCGACCTCTATGCCATCCGAAAATTTGAAGACAAGTTTATCACAAATTTTGTTTGATGATGGTGGGGCCTCATTAACTAACTTACATATGCCTTACCTCAAGCAAAGCTCATCGAACTTTTTATGTGGGCCTGTGCTAAACACATTTCTCCCACCCTTCAAATTCAAACTTTTCACACCTTTGATGAAGCCTTTACTATGGCTCAGAAACTAGAGATTCGAGCCTTAGAGGAGGAGAAATTGAAGTTACACAACAAAAACTCAAATTTCCGAACCCAAGACTCCACCAACAAACCCAACACCACCAACTCTCACGCATCGGTTGCTTCGAAATCAAAAGGATCTGTACACACGGTGATGGTCAAATCTCAAGCACCATCTAATACCCAGCCGAAATCCACCTATAAGTATAAAGCCGAGCCCATCAAGTACACTCCCTTGGGAGAAACTTATGATGTGATCTTGGAAAAATTTCTTAAAGCAGGAGCTATCACCTTGCCTCCTGTTAAACCTCACTCCGGGTTTGATTCCGCCCATGCTATACCTTCTTGGTATAAAGAAAATGACTTCTGTAACTTCCATCGCGTGAAGGGACACAACCACGAAAACTGCAAGATGTTGAAAAACATAGTGCAGGAAATGGTTGATGCAGGGGATATAACCCTCGATAATCCTAATGCCCCTGCTAATCAAAATTTAAAAATCTTCAACAAACCATTTCCAAACCATTCATCTAACAGTAACACAAACCAAGAAACCTTAGCCGAGGAGAAGAGTGTGCATGAGATCCATGCGGTTTTCAACTCCCAACCAAGGGCTTCCATCGAGGAAATTCTGAATTGAGCCTCTTCACCAACGCAGGGGTCCTCGCCCCCTTATCCTTCATCAAAACTAGAGGACAACCCATTATTACTTTAACCATAAAGGAATCAACCACCCAAAGTTCTCTTCTCACAGAAGAGCCTTCTTACACCACATCCCTACAAGACTGTGAGAGGATGTTATCCAACCTATCTATTTCCCAAACATCTCCTTCTACCACTCTTGCTGCAAAAGAAGAAGGATCACCACTTTTTTTGTCGTCCTTAGAAGAGAAACCCCTCGAGCCTACATACCCAAACTCCTTAAACATGACAGATCCTCTAGAACATGCCCTCCTCCTTATCGGTTCTTCATCACCTAAATCTTTCCAACGACCGGTTGACCTCTTAACACCCATTGATACAAGACACCTCATTCGCCCCGTATCACACCCACAGTGGACCGAATCACAACCCACTTCTCTTCCATATGAAAATTCCCATCCACACATGAAGATTGTCATCCCCGAAGATAGATGAGCGCATCTTATGGGAACGTTTGAGTGCACCATGCTCTACTCAAATGTAGATGACTAATCCAGACACCTCTACCATATACCCAAAGTTTTTACAAAAGCTCAAATTGCCTATGTCCTCACCTTCACCCCCTCATCTCTCTTTGAATACCTCATCCACCTCTATCAACCTAACCAAATCTTCCCCTATGCTTGGGAATTCACCAATACCCAACTGATGTACCCACACGAATGGTTAGATTTATCCAAAAATAAAGTCGTCAATCCACCTAGGAGATAGACCCAATCTCTTCGAGTCAAATCTATGCCTCCGCCACAACTAAAACCCTCACCCCCGATCACTCTGGTATAGTAGGCATGGTTTCAACCCTCGTTGTCACACCTACCTTCTATATTAGGGCCTTACCCCTCCACCTTGCCTCAATACACCATGCATCCCATGTCTTTTAACTGCACCCATACAGAAATCCATGGGTGTCTCAACACTTTATCACCCCAAGTATCCTGCCTACCTACCAACCCTAAGAAAACTCGATCATCGAAGGACTTGTTTGTTGTCGCTCCTCTTTCCCCATGGTTTTTTCCTGCCACCACGTCATCTATGGCCTCATCATCTAACTAGCTAAACATGACTTCTGCACAGAAGAAGCCACGCCTAGTTAAACCCAATCATCAAAATCCCTTGCCTAAACCACCACCCGTACGAACCACTCATACCCAACCATTACCAAAACAATCAATAATCTCACTCACTCAATCAATAGCCTCATCTTCATCTAAATTTGACCCGCTCAAAGGATCTTACGCCAAGATCCTTGATATGTTGGTAGGGGATGCGACCATTTCCCTACCCCCACTCAGACCCTATGATCCATCTAAACCTCGACCTATAGGTTATGATGAATCAAAATCTGCATGCCTACCACCGCACACCAGGACACAATGTAGAAGGATGCAAAGCTTTGAAAGCCATCCTTCACCAGTTGGCTATCTCGGATAAAAAATTTAAGAAAGAAAACTTACGGAGAGAAAATCCTTTAGCCTCTATCCCTTCTCCTATACCACCTGTCCTCGCCTCACCAAAATCTATTATCATTACTGCAACCCCGCCTCTCGAGAACAATGACTTATCCCCATCTTCCTCATCTCGTGTTTATGAGATCAATATGATTAGCATTGCTACTTGAGGTCAAAAAAATAATGGAAAAGCTAAAGAGAGCACACATGTGGCCTCTCTTTCTCCTTCCACCATCCCGATCGCACCACCACCTAAAGTGGTTATTCATGGACTGCTATCTAGTCTCTGATGGAGTTTCCCATCGCACCATGATCAAACAACTTCACCAATCTCCTGTAAAAATGACACTCTATGATCTCATTCAAACATCTGAATCTCATCGACAAGATCTAATTGAGATCCTCCAAGGGATAGAGGTCCTACCTAACGAAACCTTTCCCGTCATCTCCATCTTAACACCCAACCACGTCACTTCTCTCACCAAACAACCTACCTCCACAACCACCTCTATCCATGTACAACAAGCCACTGCTATCAGTTTTTCTGAAGAAAAAATTGTCGTCTTTGGTGTAGAAGATCCTGACCCGCTCTTTTCATCTCGACTTACATCCGGGACATTCGGGTATGTCGTGTTATGATCGACGGTGGTGCGAGCCTAAAAATCATATCTTCCAAATCCTTCCAACAAATGAATATCCCTCCTAGCTGCATGTGTACCAACCCCACCATGTTACGTTCATTCAACGATGCTATTACTTCTACCCTAGGCACCATGATCCTTAACATTCATGTAGGGCCACGTACCTTGCCTGAAACTCTTCTATGTCCTTGAGGGAGAGTTCCAATACAACATGTTGTTAGGCCACCCTTGGATCCGGCTATGGGATGCGTTCCCTCCACCTTACATAGATGCATAAAATTTGAGTATGAGGGGAAGTCATACACCGTCATAGCTGACGCTTCCCCCTTCAAAACCTGCAATATGTTATACCGCCCTAATGATGTGCTTGTACCAGTCAAGGCACCCATTGATCCGACCCAACCATCTACTTCAACCACGCCTCAACCATCCACCTTAGCCGCACCCACACCTTCAACCAATGAAACCACCGACGCGAATACCTCTTCCTTCCCCACGGACAACATCCCAACCTCGGATCCCTTGGTAGGTGTTTTTCAACGCCTTACGCTAGGGGAGTACCACCTATACAACGTTAGCACCTTCCATACCCCACAAGAGTATGGACAGTTACATGTGCATCCTACCTACGACCATCGTGTGGGGGAGGTGATCTCCTATGGACCACCTAATTACCACACCAACCTAACGTATGGGGGTGTCAACGCATCCTCTATCACCCCTAACCTCCCCTTGGTGTGGTTCCCTTCCAATCTGATTTTCAATATCTAACCAACCATCGTTTCACCCTCACCTTCCTGACTCACTTTGTGCTTGGAAAGGTTTTGGTTTCGGTCTTTATGAACAAGGCCGACATACGATCATTCCCATGACTACACGCAAACACAAAGATCGTAGTGGTCTTGGATTTTTAAACCACCTACACCGAAGAAACCTCGTGTCAATTGTATCCAGGAAGACGATGAAGTCACCCCTTCCGAACCATCATCGCCCATTTTTCCATCTTCACCCATGGAGTCGATAGACCGGAATCTATCCCTCCTAACTTTTTTTTTTTCGTGAATGCTATCTTCCTAGGTCCTCTCACTTATCAACGCGATGGTGAAGACCCATATTCTCTCCCCCTTTTATATCCAGACATGATTGAAGAAGACTCGCCTTTGATTAATTATGTGGAGTGCCAGGATGATGACTCCATCCTCACTTATATTGATGCTACCTTGAATGAGTTGATTATAGAAATCAACATCCACACGGAGGACGATCCTCACAATTTAAAGATCAGACAATCTCTCAATGCATTAGAACAAGCCGCTTCACTACCTTCCTCCATGCCCGCAATCAAGCTTTCGCTTGGTCCTACGCCGACATGCCAGGAATCGATCCTGACATTGTTGTCCATAACATCACTCTGAAACCAGACTCCAAACCAGTTAAACAAAAACTGAGAAAAATACATCCACGCATTGCCCTCTTGGTTAAAGAAGAGCTTCAATGACTCCTTTCTGTTTCTTTCATCTTACCTATTGACTATCCTCAATGGATTTCTAATGTCATACCTGTCACTAAAGCAATGGGGGGACTTCGGATATGTATGGATTTCCGAGGACCTTAACCTCACTTGCCCAAAGGACGAATTCCCCCTACCTAGCATTGATCAACTTGTTGATCTCACTGCAGATCATGAGATGCTTTCTATCATGGATGGTTTCTCGGGATACAATCAAATTTTAGTAGCCCCGGCAGATCAACATAAAACCACCTTTATTACCCCTGGGGGACCTTCCTATCGTGTCATGTCGTTTGGCCTTAAGAATGCTTTGGTACAACCTATCGGTGGGCTATGACTTACATTTTCACGACATTATGCACACTATCCTTAAGGATTATGTTGATGATCTTCTTGGAAAATCTAAACATCGCAGTGAACATCTCATTGTTTTAACCATTATTTTCGATTGCTTGTTACAATATTGTGTTCATCTTCAACCAAAGAAATGTGTCTTTGGCATCCTTTTGGGAAAAATCCTTGGCTTTATCGTCTCTTTGCATGGCATTGAGGTCGACCTAGCTAAAGTCAAAGCTATCTTAGAAATTCCCCCACCCACTAACCTAAAACAATTGCGTAGTTTGCAAGGAAAACTCCAATCTATCTAGCATTTCATCTCACAACTCTCGGATCGATGTCAACCTTTCCATCATCTCCTTAAAAAGGACATTGTCTTTCAATGGAGCGAGGAGTACCACCAAGCCTTTGAGGCTCTTAAAGCTTATCTCTTGCAGCCACCCATGCTTATCCCACCTCAGGACGATCGCCCTTTCTACCTTTACCTTTCTACCACCGACCATGCTGTAGGATCCATGCTTACACATCGTGACTCTGAGCATTGAGAGCAAGTAGTTTATTACATAAGCTGTACTCTTGTGGATTACGAGACTAGGTATACACACATAGATCTAAATGTCAGTGTGACAGAGGGGTGGGTGTTGTTCTCATTCCTCTTGATGGTGAACCTATGCCTCTTTCATTCAGGCTTGATTTCCCCTGCACTAACAATACAGTGGAATATGAGGCCCTTGTTTTGGGTCTCCACATTGCGTTACACTTAGGTGTGAAGTCTATTAACATTTTCGGTGACTCTCAATTGGTAGTAAATCAAGTTACTGGCATCTACCAATGTAAAAATGAGGAACTTCAAAAGTACAAATGTTACGTGGATTCACTTTTGACCTTATTTACTCATTATTCTATCCAAACCGTTCCACGCTCAACTAATAAATTTGTGGATACTATGGCTTGCTTGGCCTCGCAAATTCCTACCTCACCAACTGACTCTGACATATTTGTCTTGGTCCAACAACTCTTTGCCCCATCTTACTTAGTCCCGGATGTTTGTATGGTAAATAATGTATCTGTTGATTCGCAGGATACCTGGTATCACCAATTTCACGACTACCTTACAACCTCTGTTCTCCCACCTGACCTTACTAGTAATGGAAAATGTGCTTTTCTTAAAAAAAATTCTCGTTATGTCATCATGGGGGGACTCCTCTATAAACGTGGCTTCGATGGTATCCTCCTTCGATGTCTAACCGGCGCTGAAGTCACCCATACCATCCAACAAGTCCATGACGGAATTTGTGGTGGGCACTTTAGTGGCCTTGCCATGGCCAAGCGGATCCTTCACCTAGGATATTATTGGCCTACTCTTAATAAATACTGCTGCAAATATGTTAAGCATTGTGTTATGTGTCAACAGCATGCCAACCTTCAACATACTCCTAGCCACCCGCTACAGTGTCGCACGAGATCTTTGGCCTTTCTCACAATGGGGTTTAGACCTTATTGGTGAGATTCACCCACCTTCTTCGTAGCGTCACCGTTGGATCATCACGGCAACCGAATATTACACTAAATGGGTGGAGGCCGTTCCACTCATTTCAACCAAAAAAGAGAAAATTGTTGAGTTCATCAATCATCACATTATCTATCATTTTGGTGTTCCTCATCACTTGATAACAGATAATGGAAAATCTTTCAAAAATAAGTTGTTATAAGCCCTTTGTGACAACTTTGGTATCAAAATTAGCTTCTCATCACCCTACTATCCATAAGCAAATGGTCAAGCTGAATCTTCTAACAAAACCTTAACCAAAATTCTCATGAAAGTCATTAACGATTAGGAAAAACTGGCATGATCACATCCCCTTTGCCCTTTAGGCTTATCATACCAGCATCATTACTTCCACTAATGCCACACCATTCTCTCTGGTGTATGGTACCGAGGCTGTCTTTCCTCTCAAAATACAAATCCCTTCCCTCAGAATATCTCTCCAAGATATTCTCACCAATGATGACTTCCGCCAAGAGCGGTTAGCCCAATTGGAGCTTCTTGACGAGCGTTGTCTTACAACTCTTGACCACCTTCAAATTTATCAAAAGTGCATTAAGCGTGCTTATGATAAGTGAATTCATGAGTGTACCTTTAAGATTGGTGATCTTGTCCTCAAAGAGAATCAACATGTAACCAAACTAGAAAAGAGCAAACGTGGAAAATTTGCTCCTAATTGGATTGGGCCTTACATTATCACTCACACTTATGGATCAGGTACTTATCATTTAGCTTCGCTTAATGGTAAACCTGAGCCTAAACCCCTTAATTCCTTGCATCTCTGACCATTCTACTATTGAATTTAGTGTTACATCACTTCTTATCTACCTTGCGCTCATCCCTTGAGCTCATTTACCACCTCATACACCTTGTTTCATGCATCTCAAAGTAGAATCAAACTCACGTGGTTTGATCATCACCTCCTCTTAAAGATGCCTTCCCCTTTTTAGTCTGGTCCATGACTTAAAAGTATCAAAATAACAAGTTCTCAATTATACAATTATGGGATATTCTTGAGTCAAACTTCTTGCAAAACTAGATGCTTCATGTCAAATGGACATCTAGACCTCTAAGCTATAAACTAGACTTTTGCTCCTTGAAGGACAGCTATGTGCAAAGCCGCATCTCTGCTACTATAAGTAGACTGCTCCCTTGAAGGACAACTATACAAATTCAGCCTCTATCAAAAGCTTCTCGCATTGATCAGCTTCGTGAAGACCTCAAGAACAACAAAATGCATATCCCATATAGACTTCCCGCATCGATCAGTCTATATCCAAAAAAATAAAATCAGTATTCAAAAGCACTTTTGAGTCATGGACTTGTCTATTTAGGTTTGGTTCTCTTTCATCAGAATAATCACCTTATAACAAGTTCTCTGCACCCCAACTATACCATCCACCTCACCTCACCATTCTTCAAAACAACAAAACTCAAGGGACGTGACGTATATTTGATATATTGTGATTATATAACTCTTTTCACCTATTGACTTCTCGCCTATGCAAGGTACCTAGGGATTCAAGCTCATCGTACGATAATACGTAGTTTTTTTAGCTCTTTCCAACTATGGGACACTTTTGCCTCTTTTACCCGAATCTAGGATTATGTGTTGACCTTAATTAGGACACGGTTTCCTATGCTTGGGTAAGCTAACCCTTGCTTCACCTATACCCACACCAACAACATTACCCTACCAACATCAAACTTCTACGGACCAACAAATTGCCTAACCACAACCAAATTGCCTGAATTCACCTCTCCTTGGTTCTAAGGGAGAACTACATCGTTCTGAGGCCCCTCCTTGCTTTGTGCAATGGGCTATGTAGACAACACTTAGGAGACATGGGCTCTCCCAAGGTTAGCTCAACCATCCCTTAGCATAACCCATCATGTGTTATGTTTTCCTTAAAAATATAAATATTTTCGCGTATTTATATTGATAACACTCACCTTTGACCTTTATCAATCCAAACATTCCAAACAAAAACATTATTATTATTATCATAAACTCAAATCAACATACATATTCAGTTTTTATTTAGATGTTAAACAAATACATCTTCTCTATCATCGACGCATGGGTCAGAGTCCTTATTTATTCTTCTACCCCTATGTATGAAACTCACTTAGGCCCCTGCGCCTCGTCCCAAACCAGGTAGTGATGGTGATCGTCAATACCGCTCACCTGGCCTCTCCATCCTCAAAGGTACCACTGCTATTGGTTCCTCCCACTGATCCACCAATCTCTCCTGTAACATACGAATATGCCCTCTCGCGTGGAGGAATCTTGCCTCTAGTCTCTCCACTCGTGATCTGAAGCCTCTAACAATCCCGTGGTCTCATTCACCTGTGTTTGAAGCTGGTGAACTAAACCCTATAGGCGGTCTCTCTCTGCTATAATCACAGCTATGTCAGGATGATTGGCCCTCTCGTGTGTACTTCGCAGCTCTGCTGCCCACCATAATCTATAAGACTCTATCACTCCTACATCCATTACCCTGCGATCGGCTGCTATCTCTTCTGGTCCTTCTGGAAGAGTTGGCCATGGAGGTGAGAATGGTGCCTCGGTGTCAATCCTTCTATGGTCTATGATCCATGGGTATATCCTGAACAAATCTAAATTGTCACCACACGCGATCTAGAGGAATCCTCTCGTACTCACCTAGCCTGTGTCCTGCGATCCACCTCAATCGCTCTACACCCCTCAAATCCTCGGCTATGTTCACCATCACCATGTAGTTCCCGTAAGGCCTCCAACGGATATCCGCAATCGTCACCGTCTCCAACTTCGCCTATAATACTCGGCGTCATCTGTCACGGTCTCGGCTCTTGCCTCTTGCTCTATCTAGACCCATCGCCTGAATCCCAACCTCTGCACTCCTATCTCTCCTGCCTGGATTGGTCGGCCTATTGGTCACACACACACAATGTGCTCATAGGCCCAACAATGTAATAAGTATGCACAATCCAGTGTAGTCCTGTGATTTCACCTGCATGCCCATAAACCCCTGTATAGCTCTGCTAGATATGCGGGTGCCCATGTAAAAGTAACGCTACCTTCTATCATCTCACGAATAATACACATCAATGATTTTGGAAATCTTCCCCATCCACTCTAGGTAATGCATAATACCCCACCGCTATCATTAATACCACGGCCAACCTTGTTGCCTCAGGGTGTGCCGCAAACATTATACCAAAAGTAAATGTCAAGCCTCGCTGTGTCAAATCTCGTGCGGCTGGACCAAATACTATCGTTATCGCTGCCGCTGCGTTGGGCCCTGCCTGATACACTGGTCTTCCTATAATTGGAAGTCTCAAAATTTGAAACACATCTTCTAACGTCACTGTCATCTCCCCTGTTGGTAGATGGAAGGTATTATTTTCTGGATTCCATCTCTCAATCAGCGCCTGCAACATAGCATGATTGCGTGTGATTCATGAATAATAGCGGATTCCACTTAACCCCACATGGTTTATTAATGCCCACTCAGCTGGTGTTACATCCGCTCGGACCCGTGACAACAAAGTTGGCACCCTATCATTCATCCTCAACCTTGCCTCTGCCTGCACACATCAAACCAATAAACAACAAATAAATCCCCAAGTGTTTTTTTTTCAAAATCTGTAACTTTACACAATAACCGATATCGGTTACCTAACCGATACCGTTAGGCCTAAACCGATATTAGTCACTGTCAATTCTATCCACCCTGCTAAAAACACCACCTATGATAACTTATACGCTTGTTTACCCTCTCTATACCTAAAAAAATCTGAAACACCTGATTACCTACCTCATAAGACTCACCCCATCCCAAACCCTTGCTATCACCTTTCTTTTCATCTCTACCCACCTGACTTACCACATCCTATTCATAAGCATGCAAAATATTGTCCTCAAAGAGAATCAACATGTAACCAAACTAGAAAAGAGCAAACGTGGAAAATTTGCTCCTAATTGGATTGGGCCTTACATTATCACTCACACTTATGGATCAGGTACTTACAATTTAGCTTCTCTTAATGGTAAACTTGAGTCTAAACCCCTTAATTCCTTGCATCTTTGACCATTCTACTATTGAATTTAGTGTTACATCACTTCTTATCTACCTTGCGCTCGTCCCTTGAGCTCATTTACCACCTCTTAAACCTTGTTTCGTGCATATCAAAGTAGAATCAAACTCACGTGGTTTGATCATCACCTCCACTTAAAGATGCCTTCCCCTTTTTAGTTTGTTTTATGACTTAAAAGTATCAAAATAACAAGTTCTCAATTATACAATTCTCGGGATATTCTTGAGTCAAACTTCTGTGCAAAACTAGATGCTTCATATCAAACAGACATCTAGACCTCTAAGCTATAAACTAGATCGCTCCCTCGAAGGACAAACTATGTGCAAAGCCACATCTGCTACTATAAGTAGATCATGCTCCTTGAAGGACAACTATACAAATTCAGCCTCTATCAAAAGCTTCTCGCATTGATCACCGTGAAGACCTCAAGAACAAAAAATGCATATCCCATACTGGACTTCCCGCATCGTTCGATCTATATCCGGAAAAATAAAATCGGTATTCAAAAAGCACTTGTGAGTCATGGACTTGTCTATTTAGGTTTGGTTCTCTTTCGTCGAATAATCACCTATAACAAGTTCTCTGCACCCTACTATACCATCCATCTCACCTCACCATTCTTCAAAACAACAAAGCTCAAGGGACGTGACGTATATTTGATATATTGTGATTATACAACTCTTTTCACCTATCGAATTTTTGCCTATGCAAGGTACCTAGGGATTCAAGCTCATCATACGATAATACGTGGTTTTTTTAGCTCTTTCCAACTATGGGAAACTTTTGCCTCTTTTACCCGAATCTAGGATTATGTGTTGACCTTAATTAGGACACGCTTCCTATGCTTGTGTAAGCTAACCCTTGCTTCACCTATACCCACACCAACAACATTACCCTACCAACATCAAACTTCTACCGACCAACAAATTGCCTAACCACAACCAAATTGCACAATTCACCTCTCCCCGGTCCTAAGGAGAACTACATCATTCTAAGGCCCTCCTTGCTTTGTGCAGAATGGGCTAACAAGTTAGGAGACATGGGCTCTCCCAAGGTTATCTCGACCATCCCTAGCATAACCGTACGTCGGAAAAGTGACAGCGGCGTGAGAATCAACAAGTGACTCTTCCGCGTTCCCGACCTCCCGGGTCGTCTTTGAGACAGCAAATGGTGCGGGTAGAATATGTAGACAAACAAGTTAGGAAATCTAATGTCTTCGACACGCACTAGTGGAATTTGTGAATCTAAGGCTAAGAAGGCCCTTCTAACTTGGACTGGTGTGATAGATCGATCAGCGAGGATGACTGCTCGAAGGCTCCAATCAATATCGAGCTCTAGCGTGATTCGATCTATGGGTTGCGGAATACGTGGAAAATGACCTAGGATTGTTTCGTGTATATCTCCTGATAAGGTCATATGGCGGATATAGTTGATTCTATGGACGATTTCTGGCCTAGTCCAGAATTCTCTAGCTTGGTTAGCTTGTTATATCTAGTAAGGGATAAGCTGTTGTTCGATGATGATAGGTGGAATTGGGGTAGACACGAATACTAGTGTACGTAGGCTAGCGTCTATATCGGATTGACCTGTGGACTCGTTGGGCTGTGGGGTTTGTGGATCACAACCGTATACTCTCTGTTGTTGTGGTCCTGTTATGGTCATACGCGAGATCAAGTTCTAATCCCTAGTATCCAGTAATCGTATGCTTTCTCAGCTTCTATGTTTAGAATCAGCAGTTGTGCGATTTTCTCAGAATACCTCACAGGTGTTCTAGCAACTTGGATTCTTAAGCTGGTATCTATGTCTACGAGGGTGTCTCCAGCGTCTGGCTGTGGAACTAAAGGATCACACCCGAATATTTGTCCTCTTTCGAGCCCTTCTACAGTCATGTGGATATTTTCTAGGGTAATCTGTAGTTTGGCTGATTTGACCAAAACGTGTGTGCTTGGTCGTCTTCTATGTTTAATCCTCTTAACTGTGAGCTGATCAGTTGTAGATCTGCGGTTGTTCGGAATACTTGTATCCTGAGATTTTGGTCTATGTCAACTATTGCTGTGGCTAGGTTTGGTTGAGGCACGATCGGCTCAAATATATATTCCTTGGGCTCTTGAGGTCCCGTGATTGTCATACAAAACAAAATGTAATCTAACTGTAATGAAATAAATTCTAACTATGTGAAATAAATCTAACATATATAACCTTTATCTTTATAAGAAATATTCTAACAATTCTAAGGAAAACAAACTATTTTAAGCGTATCTAGAAATAATAACTAAACAATAATTTAAAACAGACAAGATAACCGAGTGTGGTTATTTGCCTGTGCAATTTGTAGAATTATTCTAAATAAATATGATAGCTTTATCTAATCTACTGCAGATTCTCGATCCTACCTCGAAGTGAGGAGTGAATCATAGTTTCTCATAAACTATCAATCCCCATGACTTCCACAATATCGAGAATAGAATGAAATGAAATAAAGTGATTAACTACTCTATTTGATATAAATCGACTAGAACTTTGAAATTTAAAACACTGGACTTCGCGAGCAGTGGCGAATCCGATGGTGTATGTGATCTCGTCCCCTCAGTATGATCTTCTCGTTCTTTCGTGTTCACTTGGATCCGAGAAAAGCGTGTAATGCTAGCACCGATAGGAGTAGATTTTGGGACAAGGACAGGCTCGAATGCGGGCCAGAATGCGAGTAGGAGAGGGATAGCGCAAGAGTCTGAGCTTGGCTTATGTGATTCCTAGCGGGATTTTCTTGCGAGTCATGCAACGTGAAGTGACCAGAACCTTTGACTATCCTATACGAAGAGCAAAACCTGCAACTTTAATGGCTTCCTAAGCTATTTTGTTCCAAAATAAAGACACTGCTTGCACAAGTTGGATATGTGGCTTACCAACAGCTGAATAAAGCTAACCAGGTATATAATGAATTGAACTAAGAACTCTAAGTCACAGTAAAACAAATTTACAGCAAAAGGAATTCAGAGGCAAGCTTCTAACCGGATTGGATGGAGCAACAGCACTGCCTGCACAAGATGGGTCTGTGGCTTACCAACAGCTGAGCAATGCTAAACCAAGTATGAAGTAAACTATGCTATCAATCCTAAGCAAGCTAACCAAAATACTAAAAACCAGAAGACTCTAACAAGGAAAAATGGTGATCAAAACTCCAGCTCAAATTCTTCACACAAACTCAGCCAAAATTCAGACCAAAATCAGACCAAAATCAGACCATTTGCATGTACACAAACCATGCATTTATAGGAATTCAAACACCCAAGAATCAAAACCAAATTGAACTCCTAAACAATAAACAAAGGAAAAACACTGTTCCAGGGGACCAAAAACATTAATGCATGCTCAAGTCGGCAAAGAAAAGCTGGTGAAACGTGATATTTCACGCGGGTCACGCCAAAAGGGCGTTCTGGAAAATGCGCCCAGGACCGCCGCCTGCCCGGGGTGCCGCCGCCACTGTTCGGGCGGCGGTTTTCATCCCGCCACCTTGGCGGTTTCGTCGAGATCAAAGGGGCAAGAAAAGAGGGAAAAAGGGGAAAACAAAGGACACGGGGGCTAAGTGGGGTATGCGGGATGTTAACGCATATCCGAAGAGCTCTTTCTGGATCCCGAACACCTTGCGAGGAGACCTGTATCATCATTGGGGCATTTATTACACCGTTCCGCAGTACAGTACCTTACAATTTTGGGTACGTACATATTGCCCCCTCGGAGAAGCGTTTTAGCCATGAAAGGGCATAAAACGGTGGGTCCGAGTATGGCAGTCCCGAAATGGGGGGTTTAGAAGTTATACCTTACACGTCCGTGTGTCGAAATGGCGCCATCCGAAATTCCCGCTACCTGCAAAATGAAAAGAGATCTCAAGTGCAGATAGATACAATAATTTGAAAAATAAACGCTAAAATAACAGGGAAAGAGGACGTACCATTTGTGCGGGGATAGGAACTTACCTCCGTCAGCGCTCCGAACCTGCGAAAAAGTCATTTTAAGACGAAATAGAACAATATATATATGAAAGTGGGCCCATTTTCCTATTCATTTGCGCGAGTTGATTTGATCGATTTTGAGCTCTGGGACCCACGGTGACGGTTTCTCGCGTGAGTATAGTCGAAACGTCCGCAGTGAGATCGTGATCATGCCTCCACGTGCGGAACGCCACCCCGCGAGATCACAGGTTGGTTTTCTTCAATTTTGCATTTTTCCCCCTTCAAATTTGAAATGGCAAATTATTTGTAATGGGGGGGTTATTTTTGAAAATGTTTGGTTCAAAAGGTCCATCTAGGGGGGGCGCCTACTGGGTAGGCTCTTTTTTTAGCTAAAATGGTCTATTTTTGTGTTTTTTGGACTTTTTAGGGTTAAAAACCCGCGCGGGTTTCGGACGCGACCATGCCCCCAGCCGGGCGGCGGTTACACGACCGCCCGCTGATCGGGCGGCGGTTCTGAGACCGCCCAGCCTTAAAGGCGGCGGTTCTGAAACTCGCCTCCTGCTCGGGCGGCGGTTTTGCCTGAAATGCAAAAGAACTCTCTTTGAAAACTTACACTTGTATTTTTAGCATTTCTATATGTTTTATGATTCTCTTGATATCGTTTAGATACTAACTTGCTTTGTTTGTGTGTTTTTGGGTGTATGTAGGCAAAAGAGGAGTATATCGATGGGCGGGAGAGAGAGTGTGATTGGTTGCCGGGAGTATTGGATGCCCTTTCACGAGAGACGAGGAGGACACGTTGCGGAGGGCGGGCATATGCGTATATCGCGTGTGCCCCATGTTACGCCATCGAGTCACATCCTTTGTGACTTGTTTTCTTATTGGGATGCGAGATCGGAACACTTTCCATTGCCCAGGGAGTCGCGGTGAGTGGACTATTACTCGGAGGATGTTTACTTGTATTTTGGGGTCCCGATCATCGGGAGGAGACTCACTGCCCAGAGCAGCGGGGTCAGGCACAGTTGCACAGTGGGCGGGGGTATATGGGGATGCGGCTATTTCCACGGGGCCGAAGAAGGGAGTGAGAGTTAGATCCATTCCTTCTTTGCCCATCCCCGTATTTCGACAGGCCATCATGGGGATCCTTGCCTCGAGGCTGATCGGGGACAAGGGAGGGGATACATTGTTATCTTCTTTGGGCTCCCATCATTGCACGAGATAGAGGGCATGGTCCGGATATACGCACAGGGTGCGAGATGTTTTGGGGACCACTTATCACGACTTATATAGGGTGGTCCGTTTACAGGGACAGTCTTTGAGCCACCCTACTCTAGTTATGAGTTGGGTGTATGAGCGCTTCATTCCTTATGGCAGAGGCGTGGAGGTGGCAGATCCTGGGGCTGTGAGGGCAGCCAGGTGGTCAGATATGTCGGTGCTTAGAGCACCTCACCAGCCAGTAGCTTCCCTCACCACAGCAGATATGGAGGCCACACCGTACCAGCTCATGGCCGGCATTTGGGGAGAGGAGACTCTCACATTGATTTCTTGCTCCACCACAGGGCAGCTTATTGACCGTGTGGGACGGGTGGAGTACATCCTTTCGGCGAGGTTCCTCGGCGATTCGGCCTCCCATATGTGGGCATGCTTCCTCCAGTAGCACCAGTTTATAGATCAGTTCGGGAGGCTAGAGGGGGGCCTAGAGGCCGTGGTTGGACAGTGGTCACCCCTGGTATTCCTATTGCAGCCAGGGGGATAGTTCGGGCCGAGAGGAGGCTGGTGCGCCTCGGGCACCTTTACTTGGATTCTGCGGGTCCTGCTCATAGTAGCGATGACCACTATAGATATTGACTCCGATTCGAGGAGTCCACGGAGGAGGGTCGGAGGAGCGAGACGGATGGATGAGAGTGATCTGAGTGGCATGACACTCAGGATATCATGCAGGCGGAGAGGGCGGAGCAGAGCGTAGAGAGAGAGACTCTGGTTTCCGAGGAGCCACTCTCCCGGGGCCATGGTGGAGATGATGAGTCCGTTGCGGGGCGTCATGTTGCCCCTACTACAGGAGCAGCTCCTCAGTCGGCAGCGGCATCTGCAGCGGGTGCTGGCCCTAGTGACCCATCTTGGAGGCCTGGTGATCCGAGTAAGTTATCCTCCTCCCCTTTCAGCGTTAGTTTGATTTAGGACTTGTTTTAACTGCTATCTCTCCTTATATTTGTATATTTTAGCCTCTTGCCTAGTTTCTAATTCGTTTTTCTTCTTTGTTTGCAGAGACTGTTGACGAGTGGCGGGATCTCATCCGTAGGGTATGTACTGATTCTCTGATGATCCCTATGGATAAGACCCGTGCGGAGCTATCTGTAGATGCTTGGGGAGCCCTCGGCGGCGCGCGAGCACACCGCGTCTTCGCTCTGTTTGGCATGTGGCCAAGATGGTGTCGACTCTTCGTACGAGTTGGCGAGGCTATAGGACAGCCGAGCGTCTTATGAGGAGCCACTCTCATGGTGAGACCACGGCTGCTCCTCGGGACCCTGAGCCCTCCGTCCATTCAGAGCGCCAGCGTAGCCGGAGTCCTAGGCGAGGGCGCGCACCTTCGGCGGGATCGCGCAGGGGTTGAGAGGCCACTTGGCTCCTATGTACTTTTTGTATTATAGATTCTTTTGTGTATCACGGGCTCTTTGAGCGTTTTGACCATGCCTAGTGCATGATGGCATTGTATACAAATATTGATTATTTATATATATGCATCGATTTTTGGATCAAAACTTGTCACTCGTGTGTGTCCTTTCTATTTCCAACTGCTTTGTGTATACTACGATGTATGTTTATATGCTTTCTAGAATGTATGCAATGGAAAACAGATGATGCAAATGTTTGCTTTCTTTTTGTGTTTCATGATGCTGATACATGATATTGTAGATATATTGTGATCTTGAATCTTAACTTTTGTTAGCAATTTGGATAACTTGTATTGTTTTGGCAAAATGATGAAAATAACCAGTATGATGAACAGATTAACTTGCCCCGCTCCTAACTCCACGCAACCAGTAAGATGCGAGGGCTCATCACCAAGAGCCAAGAAGGGCGCAAGTTTATGAAGAATGGTGAAATGATAGTGATGAAAGACAGACGAAGCTTTGGTGGAACCAAATTGAAAGCTACAAGCTTACTCTACCTGAATGACTTCATAGTTTTGGGTGCAACTTGCTTTGCGGTTTATCCAGACTTAGACCCGTAGATGGCCACATAGTAGACAAAATCTGGGTTTTAGGATTTTTAACTCTCTTGGAATTTTGAGCATCTGATTCATTCGTTTTTGACTCAAAGTTTGAATAGTTTGTTTATGACCTTTTAACGTTTTGCATTGTCTAGAGGACCCCCTACACTTTGCCCCATGCTACTAGTAAGAAGCGTGGGTTTATCACCGTGGGCAAAGCATAGGCGAGTAAGGGCATTTCCATCCTTTCCCAACCCTACGTCACTAGTAAGAGATGCAAGCTCATCACCGAAGGTTGGTGGGGCAAGGAAATGTGTAAAATAAAATTTTCTGTTTAATCACTTTTTGACTTGTCTTTTTGAGTAAAATGTCAGTATATGCTTGTTTCCAAAGAGATGTGTATATGGGATAGATGTGACACCATGAAGCTTCTAGAACAGACCATAGGCAAGACACTTATCCTGAGAAGAAATCAAAGCGAGAACAAACTTGCAGATCTTGGTATGGTTACCGTTAGGACTTCGTCATGTTTGATTTTATTTGATAAAAGATTCCAAGATGACTTGATGATACGAAGATGGAGAGGTATGATTAGAAAGTTTTGTGCCAACAACATCATGAGTTTGTAATGAATTACTTTGAGAATAGATTCCTTGATCACAATTTGTGTAAGAACAAGTGGACAAAATGATCCTAATCTATATGGAAATGCAATGTAGATAGTTATATAGGCAGCGCTTGCTGCTTATGCATAGAAACGTTTGAGGTGGAGGGAATTGACTGTTTCGCCAAACTCCTCACCTTCTAGCGTGCATAAGAGATAAGCACCATTCCCGTAGTCCTTCATGACTCGGTATGGGCCCAACCATTTGGGCGGAATTTCCTTCCTTCGCCGGTCTTCTTGTCGATCCGGCTGTCTAGTCTTAGAACTAGATCACCTTCATATATGTCGCGTTCATAGACCTTCTTGTTATACTGCCGGCACATTCGGTCAGCATAAGCTCTATCTGCTTGTTCGGCATCTAACCTAGTTTCATCTAGGCTTTCTAGTTGGGAAAGACGTGCTTCTCTGTAAGCGTCTTCATCCAGAATCCCTTGTAGTGAAATGCGGAGACTGGGTATTTCGACCTCAAGCGGGAGAAGCCCTTACGCCCCCCAATACTAGCGAGAAAGGAGTTGCTCCCGTTGGTGTTCTTATTGAGGTTCGGTGGGCCCACAAGGCCGGATATAACTTTAAGTGCCAATCCCGTTTGTTTTCTTTTACCGTTTTAAGGAGAATGGCTTTCAATGTTTTGTTTGTTGCTTCAGCCTGCCCATTGGCTTGGGGATAATACAAGGAAGCCGTATGGTGGCTTATTTTGAATTTACTGCACAATTCACGAACTTCTTCACTCTTGAAAGAAGTTCCATTATCTGAGATAATGATTTGCGGGATACCGTACCTGAAATGATTTGATTCAAGATGAACTTAGCGATCACTTGCCGAGTGCGGTAGTAAGAGGCATAGCCTCTACCCATTTAGTAAAATACTCGGTGGCCGTGATTATAAAATTGTGGCCGTGTCATGGATGAGGAGAGAATTTCCCTATTAAGTCTAGGCCCCATGTAGAAAAGGGCCATGGAGTAGCGATTGGTTGCAGAGCTTGTGCTGGCATGTGGATCTCGTGAGAGAATTCTTGGCACTTATGACACTTGCGTGCAAACTCTATCGCGTCATGTTCTAGAGTGGGCCAGAAATAGCCCATTCGATGTATTTTTCGAGCGGTGGCATGGCCACCGAAGTGGCCTCCACATATACCGCTGTGAGATTCATAGAGAATCTTCTTGGATTCTTCTGTGTCGACACACCTTAGAAGCATTCCATCGAATGCTTTTCGATAGAGCACCTGCTCTATGATGACATATTTAGATACGATTATGCGTAACCACCTTCTTTGTTGCGGTGTAACTACCTCCGGGTACGTATGGTCCATGATATAATTAATGATATCAGTGTACCAAGGGCACTCAGAGATAGCAGGTCGAGTTTCGATGTAGCATACGCATTCATCTAGAAAGTCTAAATCTACTAAATCGCCTCCGTCTAATGGGTTGTCAGCTAACCAATCTGCGATGATTTGTCCTTTAACTGACTTCTGGTTTACAAACGTTAATTCGAACTCTCCCATTAAGGTTATAAAACGTCCAGCTTTTTTGGACAAGGACCCTTGTGTGAGAAAAGTCCGTAAATGGTCTGTCTTTACCATGACCTTTGTTTCTTGATTCAGCATGTAATGTCTTAGACGTTTAGTAGCAAAGACTATGGCAAGACATTCTCGCTCTGCTTGTGTATAGCGTGTTTCATAGTCGAGCAATGTTCGGCTAATGAAATAAATTGCACGCTCTCTCTTGTCATCGTCTTCCTGGGCCAACATACAGGCCAGCGAGACATCGGTAGCCCGTGAGTATAGAATTAACGGGCGATCTAACTTAGGTGGCATTAGCGTGGGTGGTGATAACAGGAAACGCTTAACTGCGCTGAAAGCTTCGTTGCAATCTTCAGTCCAATCAATGCTATAGTCTTTCTTGAGTAAATTGTTGATTGGATGAACGGCGAAGCTTAGATCCGGGATAAATCTCCGGATTGCACCCAGCTTTCCGAGAAATGATCTGATTCCAGATTCACTCGAGGGTGGGACCATTTCGAGGACAGCCCGAATTTTGGTTGGATCAACATCGATCCCTCGTGACGATATGATGTAACCTAGGAGTTTTCCTCCTGTTACACCAAAGACGCATTTCTCGGTTTAGCGTAACTCCGTATTCTATTAAACGTGAAAGAATGACGCGGAGTACTTCGGGATGGTCACAACGCTTCTTGGCCTTAGCCAACAAGTCATCTACGTAGGATTCCACGATCTTATGAATTAAATCGTGAAATATATAAGTCATAGCCCGCTGGTACGTAGCACCGGCGTTCTTGAGACCGAATGGCATAACAGCGTAGCAATAGGTTCCCCAAGGAGTTATAAAGGTGGTTTTAGCTTGATCTTGCTCGGATATTCTGATTTGATTGTATCCCGAGAATCCATCCATGAGAGACAAGAGTTCAAAACCAGCTGTTGCATCAACAATAACGTCTATAGATGGTAATGGGAAGTCGTCCTTAGGGCAAGCTTTGTTGATATCTCGAAAATCTATGCAGATGCGTATCTTTCCGTTTTTCTTGAGAACGGGAACGATATTAGATACCCATTGGGAGTAGTCAACTGGCTTGATAAATCCTACCTGAAGGAGTTTTATTACCTCCTCTTTTACCATGAGGGCTACCTTGGGCTTCATAGGTCTTGATTTTTGCTTAATTGGCTTTGCATCTGATCTAGTGACGAGGTTGTGCACCGCAATGTGGGGTGCGACTCCCGTCATCTCCTTGTAACTAAATGCAAACGCCTTCTGATGTTCTTTGAGAACTTGAGTATGTATTTCCACTTCTTCTGGGGTTAACGAAGATCCTAGTTTCAAGATTCTTGGCTCGTCTTCCGTTCCGATGTTGACATCGATTGTTTCTTCGATTAAAGAGGCGTTACCCTCTTCGAACTCAGGTGGTGCTGGAGGTAAATCTATATCATCCCCATTTTCTATTGCGTATATGTTAGGTTCCCTTTGTGAGGGAAGACCCGTTACGGGATTTCCGAAGTAGGAAGATGAATGCGGAATCAGAGATAAATCTAGCGTGTGATAAGAGAGATGTAGTGCTGCATAGGCATTTAAGTAATCCAAAGTAGCCGCATCGTTTCCAACATGGTCTAGGATGGTAGATTCACTTCTGTTTGAAAGAGGATTTGTCATTGTTTTTATTAATGGTTCGTTACGAATGGATACTGTGAAGTGAGTATCCTCTAGCTCATTGCTTGGAGTGAAGCGTGATGCTGAGGTTGCTATTGAATCGGCGAGAAGATTTTTCTCTCGCGGGATCGCTTCAATGGATATGAAGTTAAACGCCTTGCTTAAATCTAATACAGCGTTTTTGTAGAGTTGTAAATGTTCGGCTTTAGTTTCATATATTTCAGAAACTTGGTTTGTTACTAATTGCGAGTCTCCGAGGACTCTGATGTTATCAATACCAATTCTTTTGGCTAAGGTAAGGCCAAGGAGGAGAGCTTCGTACTCAGCGCCGTTATTTGTGCATTCAAAGTTTAACTTAAAAGAGAATGGGAGGACCTTCTCCTCGGGCGAGGTAAGAATTATACCTGCCCCTGCTCCATAACGGCATTTAGCTCCATCGAAATGGAGAGTCCAATACTTAGCCGGGAGTATAGATGTAGGGGTATCTGCTGCGTTTGCACACTCTATTTCTACCATACAGAGATCTTCTGCTGGCAAGGAACCAACACCTAGGGAAAATCCCATGCCTACTGAATCGAATGGTAAGAACATTGGTGAATCTTGTTCTATCAACTCAACGATCTTCGCAGTAGTCCCTAATGATACTGTTTCTTTAGTTTTACCTTTAGGTGTTGGAGTTGTTTTGGCTATGCTGGTAGTTTCGAGATCCGTCGTAGGTATCAACTTTTCCTCTGGCTTTGGGTCAGAGGGTTTATTAAGTTGGTTTGTTGGAAGTTCAAATTCTGAGTGCACCCCTGGTCTTTTCTTTAAATCAGCTAGGTGCAAATCGAAAGGTTTTGGATCGCCTTTGGCTACGAATACCTTTCCCAGATGCAAGAATCTTACTTCTTGAAATAGCGTGGAAGGGATTGCCTTCATTCGATGTATCCAAGGTCGGCCGAGGATCATATTATAGTTAGTTTCCCGATCTATAATATAGAATTCAGTCAAGATGGTTTTGGGCCCTAAGGTGACTGGCAGTATTATAGTTCCTATTGAAGTGGCTTTAAGGCTATCATAGCCTCTCAAGGTATTTCGTGTAGTAGAACAGTTCGTTTCTCCATATCCAAGTTTTGGAGGAAAGAGAAAGGGACTATGTTAGCTATGCCCCGTCGTCAACCATTGCCCGTTTTACATAGTTATTATAAACCCACACTTGCAAGTGTAAGGCTGGGTCACCTCGGCGTGCGATCTCAGCATCTGTGGGCATTTTACTTATTTTGAAGATGAATTCGACATCCTTGTCCGGCTGCCCCGGAGGATGGATATCAAAATCTCGTGATTTACTTGTGTTTTAGGAGGTGGAGTGATGTTAATTAGATGGCCTAGACCTAATGCTTCTAAAAGAGCAGCTCTGTGAGGGGGAGAGTTCTTTAGCAAGTCCAAGAATGAAATGTGTGAAAAGGTCTTTGTTAGGTCACTAATTAAATCATAGGCACCGATGGGTTTTTCAATTATTTGTTGACTCCTATCTATCTCTGGCAGATGACTTGGGCTCGGTTGAGAGAAATACTCTCGTGTTCTTGTTATAGCTTTGATAGGTAGTTCAGCGTCTAATTCTACCAAACTAACTATCTTAGGTCTTGGTTGAGCTCCCAGCGTAGGCGCAACGTGGTTTAATGAAGTCGAAGCTTCATGATCATTGTTTCCGTTATTGCACCTTTGTTTGTTCGGTTGGATTCACCTATTGCTTTATCATGATTTGGGAGTGGATCGTTAAAGATCTGAGGGAGCATTACGAGGGAAGCGCCCTGCGAGAGTATTTGTGATGATGAGCGCAGGATCTGCCAAAAACAAATTTGGAAGAATTGTCTTTGTTCTTACGCAAGCGTTGCATAAATTTATTGTAGTCACGACACGTTCTAGTGTCGTGACCATGAATTTTATGGAAACCACAATAAGAATTGGGATTATAATTCCCGTTTTGTTGGTTTGGTGTGTATTGTGGCCTAAAATTCCGATCAACTATTGCTATTAGGACCAAAGTTTTGGAATTGTTGTTTTTGGTTTTGACTTTGGTTTTGGTAACCAAATGAGTTTTGGCTTGGCCCTTGTATGGGATTTCGCCATTGTTGTTGTTGTTGTGGATGATTAAAATCCACTGTATTGACCGTTGGGGTAAAATTGTTGTTTCGTTGATTGTTTGTTTGTGACGGAGTATTAACAACATTTACCCTCTTGGGTTGGTCGGTTACCCCATCCGTTGTTACCCCACGATTTTTGTTAAGGATTTTGGGTCCTTGATTGACATTTGTGGTAGTTGTAGTATTTTGAGTGGAGGTGATTAACCTCCCATTTGCTCATAAGTCTTACGACCACTATCTATTGCTGCTTGATCAATTCATAGAGCGCTCTCAAGTACCTCATCATAAGTCCTTAGTGGGAACTTCTGGACTTCTTCCTTCACTTCTCTGCTGAGAGAATGAAGGAATAAATCGCATAGTTCCATCTGATCCATGTTTGGAGCACTTGCTGATGAATAAAGAACTGTACGCCACCTCTGGATGAAATGAGCGACAGATTCATTGTGTTCTTGTTTGATATGCAAGAATTCCCTGATTCCTGTTCTCAGTAGTTTGTTCATGTCGAAGGCTTTGATGAACTCTGACACGAGTTGTTTAAATGAATGTATGGAAGCCTCAGGTATTCTATAATACCAATCGAGAGCGATGCCTTCCAAGGTTTTGGGAAATATTTTAGCAACAACCCCATCCCAAGGGAGTAATTCTCGTATGGCTGTAGCGTAAGCTTTGATGTGCGCGTTTGGATCTCCCTCGCCCTTGAACTTGGGAAAATCAGGGAGAGGTCTTGGAAGCATGACGCTTCGTATGGTGAAATCTAAGGGTTCCTTTAGATATTCTGAATATGTCCCTATTGCATAGCTTTCGACCATTGATGGTGGTTGCTGCGGGAGCAATGGCGGAATGGGTTGTTGATATGGCATAACGTACGCGTTGGCAGGGGCATAAGGAGGTCCCTGCGTTGGAGCAAACATGCCGGGAGAGGAGAACATATCCCCTTGTGGCGATTTTGAATACATGTTTAAGTACGAAGGGGTATTATCCAGGAATGGATTGCTCTGTACTAGACCTGGAGGAACAGTGCTAGCGATAGTGGGTCTAGTTGGCACTTGTTGAGGAAATTGAGGAGGCATGCCTAACGTGCCTACTCCTGTGAGGAGATCTACTTGGCCAGAGTGGTATGGAGGATTGGAACTCCCCGTTTGCATGAACGGAGAATTTTGATTTGCTTGAGCAAGTTCTAACCCTCTCACTCTTTCTACTAATGTTGAAATGACTTCATTTGGTGAAGTCACGGTACTTTGCCTGAGCGGCGTTTGTTGTGTACCCTGGTGTTGTATAGGCATGTGATAGCCTGTCATGAACTGATTGCTATCTTGCCAAGTTTCTCCAAGAATATTTCCTGTAGAGGTATTTTCTTGAAAATGGGTCTCGGGTTGTGCTTGTAAACCTCCTATAGGTGGGTACATACCCCGGGAGCGTTGTTCACTCCTAGGATAAGGTATTGATTGTCCATCGTCTAAGACCAGGTATGGATCTGATTGTCTACTGATATGTGGTCTGAGTAACATTTGAGGAGATGAACCAGATTCTCCTGTAAACGTCATATTGTTGGAACCTGAAGGTTCTGTTTGTTGGTTTCGAGGGGGTTGATCTAACTCCTCGGTTTGAAGAGACAAACTATATCTAGTTCTTGGGGTTTGAGTTGACAACCCGATTAGTTGAATAGTTGTCACCCCATCTTGAGAGAGCGAGGTGATGATTCCCTATTACATTGGGCGTAGTATGCCTCAAGACCCGGGAGGGGTCTGCCATATGCGTCGAATCCCGACATATTCGGGGGTATATGAATACCATGCGAGAATAATGGGAAAGAGCGAAGGTGAAAGAGAGAAGATGAAACTTCTCGAAGAGAAGGTGAAATAATTGTTTGATTCACGTCGGGTTCACCAATTTTGTACATCGGAAAAGTGACGGGCGGCGTGAGAATCAACAAGTGACTCTTCCACGTGCCCCGACCTCCAGGAGTCGTGCTTGAGACAACCGTTGAGGGTAGAATATGCGAGACAAACTAGTTAGGCAATCTAATGTCTTCACACGCACTAGTGGAATTTGTGAATCTAAGGCTAAGAAGGCCCTTCTAACTTGGGTGGTGTGATAGATCGATCGGCGAGGATGACTGCTCGAAGGCTCAATCAATATCGAGCTCTGGCGTGATTCGATCTATGGGTTGCGGAATACGTGGAAAATGACCTGGGATTGTTTCGTGTATATCTCCTGATAAGGTCATATGGCGGATATAGTTGACTCTATGGACGATTTCTGGCCTAGTCCAGAATTCTCTAGCTTCGTTAGCTGTTATATCTAGTAAGGATAAGCTGTTGGATGATGATAGGTGGAAGTGGGGTGACACTGAAATACTAAAGTGCGTAGGCTAGCGTCTATATCGGATTGACCTGTGGACTCGTTGGGCTGTGGGACTTGTGGATCACAACCATAGACTCTTGGTTGTTGTGGTCCTGTTATGGTCATACGTGAGATCAAGTTCTAATCCCTAGTATCCGATGTCGTATGCTTTCTCAAACTTCTATGTTTAGAATCCAAGCGGTTGTGTGATTTTCTCAGAATACCTCACAGGTGTTCTAGCAACTTGGATTCTTAAGCTGGTATCTATGTCTACGAGGGTGTCTCCAGCATCTGGCTGTGGAACTAAAGGATCACACCCGAATATTTGTCCTCTTTCGAGCCCTTCTACAGTCATGTGGATATTTTCTAGGGTAATCTGTAGTTTGGCTGATTTGACCAAAACGTGTGTGCTTGGTCGTCTTCTATGTTTAATCCTCTTAACTGTGAGCTGATCAGTTGTAGATCTGCGGTTGTTTGGAATACTTGTATCCTGAGATTTTGGTCTATGTCAACTATTGCTGTGGCTAGGTTTGGTTGAGGCACGATCGGCTCAAATATATATTCCCTGGGCTCTTGAGGTCCCGTGATTGTCATACAAAACAAAATGTAATCTAACTGTAATGAAATAAATTCTAACTATGTGAAATAAATCTAACATATATAACCTTTATCTTTATAAGAAATATTCTAACAATTCTAAGGAAAACAAACTATTTTAAGCGTATCTAGAAATAATAACTAAACAATAATTTAAAACAGACAAGATAACCGAGTGTGGTTATTTGCACCGTAATTTGTAGAATTATTCTAAATAAATATGATAGCCTGTCTAATCTACCTGCAAGATTCTCGATCCTACCTCAGAAGTGAGGAGTGAATCATAGTTTCTCAGAAACTATCAATCCCCACAGCTTCCCTGGCAATATCGAGAATAGAATGAAATGAAATAAAGCGATTAACTACTCTATTTGATATAAATCTGACTAGAACTTTGAAATTTAAAACCTGGACTTTGCAGAACAGTGGCGAATCCGATGGTGTATGTGATCTCGTCCCCTCAGTATGATCTTCTCGTTCTTTCGTGTTCACTTGGATCCAGAAAAGCGTGTAATGCTAGCACCGATAGGAGTAGATTTTGGGACAAGGACAGCTCAGAATGCAGACCGAGAATGCGAGTAGGAGAGGGATAGCGCAAGAGTACAGAGCTTGGCTTATGCGATTCCTAGCGGGATTTTACTGCGAGTCATGCAACGTGAAGCGACCAGAACCTTTGACTATCCTATACGAAGAGCAAAACCTACAACTTTAATGGCTTCCTAAGCTATTTTGTTCCAAAATAAAGACACTGCTTGCACAAGTTGGATATGTGGCTTACCAACAGCTGAATAAAGCTAACCAGGTATACAATGAATTGAACTAAGAACTCTAAGTCACAGTAAAACAAATTTACAGCAAAAGGAATTCAGAGGCAAGCTTCTAACCGGATTGGATGGAGCAACAGCACTACCTGCACAAGATGGGTCTGTGGCTTACCAACAGCTGAGCAATGCTAAACCAAGTATGAAGTAAACTATGCTATCAATCCTAAGCAAGCTAACCAAAATACTAAAAACCAGAAGACTCTAACAAGGAAAAATGGTGATCAAAACTCCAGCTCAAATTCTTCACACAAACTCAGCCAAAATTCAGACCATTTGCATGTACACACACCATGCATTTATAGGAATTCAAACACCCAAGAATCAAAACCAAATTGAACTCCTAAACAATAAACAAAGGAAAAAAACACTGCTCAAGGGACAACATTCTACATTAATGCATGCTCAAGTCGGGCAAAGAAAAGGGTGAAACGTGATATTTCACGCGGGTTGCGCCAAAAGGGCGTTAAAACGCATGCCGCCCCGGACCGCCGCCACCTGCTCGGGAGGCGGTTCTGACAGGACCGCCGCCACTGCCTGTTCGGGCGGTGGTTACTGGACCGCCGCGCCTGCCTGTTCGGCGGCGGTTTCGCCATCAAAGATCAAAGGGGCATGAAAAGAGGGAAAAAGGGGAAAACAAAGGACACGGGGGCTAAGTGGGGTATGCGGGATGTTAACACATATCCGAAGAGCTCTTTCTGGATCCCGAACACCTTGCGAGGAGATCTGTATCATCATTGGGCCATTTATTACACCGTTCCACAAGATGCAGTACCTTACAATATTAGGTACGTGCATATAACCCATCACGTGTTATGTTTTCCTTAAAAATATAAATATTTTCACGTATTTATATTGATAACACTCACCTTTGACCTTTATCAATCCAAACATTCCAAACAAAAACATTATTATTATTATCATAAACTCAAATCAACATACATATTCAGTTTTATTTAGATGTTAAACAAATACATCTTCTCTATCATCGACGCATAGGTCGAGTCCTTATTTATTCTTCTACCCCTATGTATGAAACTCACTTAGGCCCCCGCGCCTCGTCCCAAACCAGGTAGTGATGGTGATCGTCGACGCCGCTCACCTAGCCTCTCCATCCTCAAAGGTACCACTGCTATTGGTTCCTCCCACTGATCCACCAATCTCTCCTGTAACATATGAATATGCCCTCTCGCGTGGAGGAATCTTGCCTCTAGTCTCTCCACTCGTGACTGCGAAGCCTCTAACAATCCCGTGGTCTCGTTCACCTGTGTTTGAAGCTAGTGAACTAAACCCTATAGCGGTCTCTCTCTCGCTATAATCACAGCTATGTCAGGATGATTGGCCCTCTCATGTTTACTTCGCAGCTTTGTTGCCCACCATAATCTATAAGACTTGTCACTCCTGCATCCATTACCCTGCGATCGGCTACTATCTCTTTTGGTCCTTCTGGAAGTGTTGGCCGTGGAGGTGAGAATGGTGCCTCGGCATCGATCCTTCTGTATGGTATATGATCCATGGGTATATCCTGAACAAATCTAAATTGTCACCACATGCGATCTAGAGGAATCCTCTCGTACTCACCTGGCCTGTGTCCTACGATCCACCTCAATCGCTCTACACCCCTCAAATCCTCGGCTATGTTCGCCGTCACCATGTAGTTCCCGTAAGGCCTCCAACGGATATCCGCAATCGTCACCATCTCCAACTTCTGCCTATAATACTCGGCATCATCTATCACGGTCTCGGCTCTTGCCTCTTGCTCTATCTGGACCCATCGCCTGAATCCCAACCTCTGCACTCCTATCTCTCCTGCCTGGATTGGTCGGCCTATTGGTCACACACACACAATGTGCTCATAGGCCCAACAATGTAATAAGTATGGATAATCCAGTGTACTCCTGTGATTTCACCTACATGCCCATAAACCCCTGTATAGCTTTGCTAGATATGCGGGTGCCCATGTAAAAGTAACGCTACCTTCTATCATCTCTCACGAATAATACATATCAATGATTTTGGAAATCTTCCCCCATCGACTCTAGGTAATACATAATACCCCACCACTATCATTAATACCACGGACAACCTTGTTGCCTTAGGGTGTGCAGCAAACATTATACCAAAAGTAAATGTCAAGCCTTGTTATGTCAAATCTCGTGCAAGGCTAGACCAAATCATTTGTTATTGCTGCTCGCGCTGCATTGGACCCTACCTGATACACTAGTCTTCCTATAATTGGAAGTCTCAAAATTCGAAACACATCTTCTAACGTCACTGTCATCTCCCCTGTTGGTAGATGGAAGGTATTATTTTATGGATTCCATCTCTCAGTCAGGATTCTGCAACATAGCATGATTGCGTGTGATTCATGAATAATAAGCGGATTCCACTTAACCCCAGACGGTTTATTAATGCCCACTTAGCTGGTGTTACATCCGCTCAGACCCGTGACAAAAAAGTTGGCACCCTATCATTCATTCTTAACCTTGCCTCTGCTTGCACACATCAAACCAACAACCAACAAATCAATTCCCAAGTGTTTTTTTTTCAAAATCAGAACTTTACATAAGTAATCGAGATCGGTTACCTAACCGATAACGGTTAGGCCTAAACCAATATCGATCCACTCACATTCTATCCACCCCGCTCAAAAACACCACCTATGATAACTTATACGCTTGTTTGCACCTCTCTATACCTAAAAAAAAATCTAAAACACCGATTACCTACCCCATAAGACTCACCCCATCCCAAACCCTTGCTGTCACCTTTCTTTTCATCTCTACCCACTTACCTTACCACATCCTATTCATAAGCATGCAAAATCTTGTCCTCAAAGAGAATCAACATGTAACCAAACTAGAAAAGAGCAAACGTGGAAAATTTTCTCCTAATTGGATTGGGCCTTACATTATCACTCACACTTATGGATCAGGTACTTATCATTTAGCTTCGCTTAATGGTAAACCTGAGCCTGAACCCCTTAATTCCTTGCATCTTTGACCATTCTACTATTGAATTTAGTGTTACATCACTTCTTATCTACCTTGCGCTCGTCCCTTGAGCTCATTTACCACCTCATACACCTTGTTTCATGCATCTCAAAGTAGAATCAAACTCACGTGGTTTGATCATCACCTCCTCTTAAAGATGCCTTCCCCTTTTTAGTTTGGTCCATGACTTAAAAGTATCAAAATAACAAGTTCTCAATTATACAATTCTGGGATATTCTTGAGTCAAACTTCCTGCAAAACTAGATGCTTCATGCCAAACGGACATCTAGACCTCTAAGCTATAAACTAGACTGCTCCCTCGAAGGACAACTATGTGCAAAGCCACATCTGCTACTATAAGTAGACTGCTCCCTTGAAGGACAACTATACAAATTCAGCCTCTATCAGAAGCTTCTCACATTGATCAGCTTCATGAAGACCTCAAGAACAAAAAAATGCATATCCCATATAGACTTCCCGCATCGATCAGTCTATATCCAGAAAAATAAAATCGGTAAGCACTTGTGAGTCATGGACTTGTCTATTTAGGTTTGGTTCTCTTTTGTCAGAATAATCACCTTATAACAAGTTCTCTGCACCCCTACTATACCATCCATCTCACCTCACCATTCTTCAAAACAACAAAGCTCAAGGGACGTGACGTATATTTGATATATTGTGATTATACAACTCTTTTTACCTATCGAATTTTTGCCTATGCAAGGTACCTAGGGATTCAAGCTCATCCTACGATAATACGTGGTTTTTTTAGCTCTTTCCAACTATGGCATAGTTTTGCCTCTTTTACAGAATCGAGGATTATGTGTTGACCTTAATTAGGACACGCTTTCCTATGCTTGGGTAAGCTAACCCGCTTCACATATATCCACACCAACAACATTACCCTACCAACATCAAACTTCTACCGACCAACAAATTGCCTAACCACAACCAAATTGCTCGAATTCACCTCTCCCTGGTCCTAAGGGAGAACTAAATCATTCCGAGGCCCCTCCTTGCTTTGTGCAATGGGCTATATAGACAACACTTAGGAGACAGGGCTCTTCCAAGGTTAGCTCGACCATCCCCTAGCATAACCCATCATATGTTATGTTTTCCTTAAAAATATAAATGTTTTCACGTATTTATATTGATAACACTCACCTTTGACCTTTATCAATCCAAACATTCCAAACAAAAACATTCTTATTATTATCATAAACTCAAATCAACATACATATTCAGTTTTATTTAGATGTTAAACAAATACATCTTCTCTATCATCGACACATAGGTCGAATCCTTATTTATTCTTCTACCCCTATGTATGAAACTCACTTAGACCCTCGCGCCTCGTCCCAAACCAGGTAGTGATGGTGATCGTCAACACCACTCACCTGGCCTCTCCATCCTCAAAGGTACCACTGCTATTGGTTCCTCCCACTAATCCACCAATCTCTCCTGTAACATACGAATATGTCCTCTCGCGTGGAGGAATCTTGCCTATAGTCGCTCCACTCGTGACTGCGAAGCCTCTAATAATCCCGTGGTCTCATTCACTTGTGTTTGAAGCTGGTGAACTAAACCCTACAGGCGGTCTCTCTCTGCTATAATCACAGCTATGTCGGGATGATTGGCCCTCTCCTATTTACTTCGCAGCTTTGCTGCCCACCATAATCTATAAGGCACTATCACTCCTGCATCCATTACCCTATGATCAGCTATTATTTCTTTTGGTCCTTCTGGAAGTGTTGGCCATGGAGGTGAGAATGGTGCCTCGGCGTCGATCGTTCTGTATGGTCTATGATCCATGGGTATATCGTAAACAAATCTAAATTGTCACCACACGCAATCTAGAGGAATCCTCTTGTACTCACCTAGCCTGTGTCCTGCGATCCACCTCAATTGCTCTACACCCCTCAAATCCTCGCCTATGTTCACCGTCATCATGTAGTTCCCGTAAGGCCTCCAACGGATATCTGAAATCGTCACCATCTCCAACTTCTGCCTATAATACTCGTCGTCATCTGTCACGGTCTCGGCTCTTGCCTCTTGCTCTATCTAGACCCATCGCCTGAATCCCAACCTCTGCACTCCTGTCTCTCCTGCCTGGATTGGTCAGCCTATTGGTCACACACACACAATGTGCTCATAGGCCCAACAATGTAATAAGTATTCACAATCCAGTGTACTCCTGTGATTTCACCTACATGCCCATAAACCCCTGTATAGCTCTGCTAGATATGCGGGTGCCCATGTAAAAGTAATGCTACCTTCTATCATCTCACGAATAATACACATCAATGATTTTGGAAATCTTCCCCATCCACTCTAGGTAATGCATAATACCCCACCGCTATCGTTAATACCACGACAAATCTTGTTGCCTTAGGGTGTGCCGCAAACATTATACCAAAAGTAAATGTCAAGCCTTGTTGTGTCAAATCTCATGCAATAGACCAAATACTTGTTGTTATTACTTTTGCCCGTGCTGCGTTGGGCCCTACCGATACACTCGGTCTTCCTATAACCGGAAGTCTCAAAATTCAAACACATCTTCTAACATCACTTTGCATCTCCCCGTTGGTAGATGGAAGGTATTATTTTATGGATTCCATCTCTCAATCAGTGCCTGCAACATAGCATGATTGCGTGTGATTCATGAATAATAGCGGATTCCGCTTAACCCCACATGGTTTATTAATGCCCACTCCACTGGTGTTACATCTGCTCGGACCCGTGACAACAAAGTTGGTACCCTATCATTCATCATCAACCTTGCCTCTGCCTGCACACATCAAACCAACAAACAACAAATAAATCCCCAAGTGTTTTTTTTTCAAAATCTGTAACTTTACACAGTAACCGATATCGGTTACCTAACCGATACCGGTTAGGCCTAAACCGATATCGGTCACTGATCAATTCTATCCACCCTGCTCAAAAACACCACCTATGATAACTTATTCGCTTGTTTGCCCCTCTCTATACCTAAAAACATATCTAAAACACCTGATTACCTACCCCATAACACTCACCCCATCCCAAACCCTTGCCTATCACCTTTCTACCCACTTACCTTACCACATCCTATTCATAAGCATGCAAAATATAATTCCAACCAAAACTTATACCTCTTGGGATGTAGCAGCTTGAGGTGGAACTCCGTCTTTCCTCTGCTCTCTGCCCGCAAGAGCGCTTCTCCTTGTTCAACCATGTTCACCACCTTCTTCACTATAACTTGCCTTTATGCCTTCTTAATCTAAGCCCACGATCACTTTACTGTTTCTTTCCTCCTTATCACTCAATTCTCCCATGCAAGTAACTTGTATGGACATCAACAACCTCGCATCCTCATATTTAACATGTTGCATGACTCTAAAAATAAGAATTTAAGTTACCTCCCAAGCTTTTCTATTTTTAGAAAAGCTCATTTTAGCATAACCGATATCGGTTACCTAACCGGTATCGGTCACATAGTGACCGACATCGGTTAGCTAACCGATATCGGTCACCTGTCTCCTTTTGCTTATACCTAGGCCTTTTCTTTATTTTTTGCAAATTTTTGGCGAGCCCGCCTCTTTTCCCTGCATAACGACATCACTATCAACATCCATCATCATAATAACATCAACATTTCAAAACATATGCATATCATCAAAACATCATCAACATCATCTATATACATCAAATTCCAATACCATCGACAAAACACATGAAACATTATAATATATGCATCAAATCAAAATTATACACACCATGTGGATCAAACTCATCATCTATATATCATCAAATCAATGTCAAAATATACAAATTGCCCTGCATGGGGCCTCTATAATCCAAAATACAAAGTTGGCACACAGGCTGCTATCTCTGTCAAAATCTCGACTCGGCTCATGCAGTGGTCTCTCATGTCAAAAATATACTCAGCTCACAGGCCGGTATCAACTATACAAAATGTACTCGGCTTGCAGGCTGGTATATACAACAAAAATGAATACATAAATCCTATGTGGGCATGCAGGCCCCTATATGCACACTTGGTTCACAGATCGGTGTCTCTATCAAAAATCATCTATCCACTTGACCAAAAATGTCTCCGCTCCTAGGGCAACTCAGCTCTCTCCCCTCCCTCAGCCCGTCCCTCAGCTGGCCCCTATGTTGGGTCTCACCTCCTACCTATAACCGACCCACCGGCTATGGCTACGGCCGCCTGTGACCTGTGACTCCGGAAGTCTCGGCTCTATGAGCCACATATGGCTGATAATCTACACCGGTACCATCTAGTAGGTCCTGATAGTAACGGGCCTCCACTCTAGCCTCCATGTAACGGGCCCGTGCAACCATGGCTGGTGGGGCTAGTCCCCCGGCTCCTAATAGAAGTGGGCCCTGCCCTGCCTGTATGCCCTGACCCTGAGCCTGTACCTGTGGTGGCGGTGGAGCTACCATTGGAGCCTGAACAGGGACTTGAGGCTGTGCCTTTGCACATCTGTGCCTCGTGCTCGTACTGTTTTTGGGCTAACCGCCCTGTAACACCCCAATCTATGCCTCGTATAAGTAAGCTGCCCGTAGTAACTACACTCGACCCAGACATGGTCCCTCTCCACTGTAACAACCGCCAAATTTAGTTGTGCTAGTTGTGCTCTCATGGCTGCCCTCTGCCCTGCCCACCAAACCAAAAATGAGCTTGTAACCCCGGCGTCATCCATTGTGTCATCTGTCGCCTCTCTCGCTACCCAGTGCCCGGGTCAAATGGATGCAGAGCGGCATGGTGCCTCTACATCCTCCCTCTGATACTATGGGAAGGGTGGTGGCTCATCTTGCCATAGTCCTAGTTGTCGTCGTACCCTCTCTAGGGGAATCTGCTCATACTCCCGGGTCTCCGTCTAGCTATCCAAAAGATGTACTGGATCCATCGTAGCTATGCTCGGGCTCCTCCATGGGGCTGATGGCCTTTGTATGGCCTCCATATAATATCTAATGCAGTCAAGCCCTCTAACATA
This sequence comes from Taxus wallichiana var. yunnanensis, assembly GCA_018340775.1. Lineage (NCBI taxonomy): Eukaryota > Viridiplantae > Streptophyta > Pinopsida > Cupressales > Taxaceae > Taxus > Taxus wallichiana. The sequence continues at coordinate 1,021,245,286 of CM031242.1, forward strand.
TGCCTGTAAAAACTGACATCCCGCCTTATGACCACTGCTCGTAGCTGACCCACGACCCCCAACCACCTCTAAAACCTATATCTGTAGACTGCATGTGGCCCTAGCTACTAGGGCAACCCTACTGGTCATATACACATGATGTGCTTGTATGCCCAACAGTGTAACAAGAATGTCGAACATATACCGAATCACCTCATACGGCAATAGCCCCAGAGCTCTCTATATAGTTACACTAGATACACTGGTGCCCATGCGTAGTAGGTGTGTTGCTCCACCATCTCCTGTAAAAATCCCATCAGAGCCTATGGGAAGCAGCCTCCCTTTGATTCAGGGAGGGCGAAGTAGGTGATACCGACCATCATCAGCACGGCAAGCCGTGTCTCCTGTCGATGAGCGCGATACATCTCGCCGTATGTAGATGCTTGCACTATGATATGTAACCAATGGGGCTACATCCCCGAATACCTGTAGGATGCTATCCATCGTTGTCTCGGCATCCACCTGGAACACCTCCTCACCTATGATTGGTAGTCTCAGGATGTGATACACATCCTCTAGGGTGACTGTCATCTCTCCAGTAGGGAGATGGAAGGCATTGGTTGCGATCCCATCTCTCGATGAGGGCAACCATCAGGCTATGGTCCCTATCCCCATCCCTATACCTCTGGAATCCGTCGAGTCCAACCTCCCCGCATAATCGCCACTACGCTTTGCGGTCATGTTGGTCGTCAAAAGGAACTTCAAGAAGAGCAACAGTCAGGGGACAAGAAGTCCCTCCTCTTTAATGGGAGACGTTCCCTTATTCAAAAATGAACTTATTTACAGATGTACAAAGCATGGTTTCACCATGGAACTTGGATATCATGAAAGTGTTTCCTAAATAGATCATCAATTACAAAAGAACAGAGGAATGAAGATTTGGAAATGAGTAGAAAGGCACCATCCAGAATTATAGATGACAGAATAATTCCTTATGTGTGCAAGAATACAACGAATTGGAATAAGATCATTTGTACCCACATTAATAAGATGAAATTTAAATAGACACACAGTTCTATGAATAACATCTACAAGAATGCAAAGCTTCTCGAATAATGCAGACAAATGCCCTAACAATATTTAATGGAATAGCTTGCGAAAAAAAGAATCAGATAGACAAAGAATGAAAGTCCTTTTGTATTGATTGCTTTATGATTCCTTTACACTTCCAAAAATAAGCCAAGTTCTCCTCAAAATGGTGTGGAGAGGCCATTATAGTTTACAAATTAGTTACTCTTGGTAACTACTTCTTTCAACTAATGCTTAGTTAAAGGGCTGCTAATTGCAATATCCCAAATAATTACAATAAATTCGTGATGAAGGAAGGAAGAAAGGAGAAGAATCAGGAGAAGAAGACAGGCGTTCATGGTTGAGAGGGGCCCACTGACTTTCAGATCTGCTATCTGAATCTTTTTAGTGCCTCTGCTATGTCTCTGCCTCGTGGAACCGATGTTTTGGCAAAGGACTGGATCCAAAATCCCAGGAACTTCTCCATCTCTTTGTCGAATTCGATGTGCATATGATGATATTTATTTGCTTCTTTAATGGTAGATTAGAGAGAGCAGATTTCTTTCATCTTTTCTTTGAGATAGACTCCTCACCGAACAAATTCTCTTTGACAAAAGATTTGAATTGAGCTTTGATTTCTTGTAAAGAGAGAGGCACACCAGAAGTCTCATCATGGAGATGGCAATGTATATCTTTGAAGGACGATACAATCAAAGTCTTGAAGGCCTCACCCTTCTGCCAGCTATTTTTCAGCTCTCCCAAAGCTTCTTCTAGCACCTTGATTTTCCACTCCAAGTCAGTATACCCATGATTTTGACAAGTTATCTTTCGCGTCATTAAAACTTTTCTTGCCATTAAAATATTCTCATCGATCTCTGTCCCATGAGGCGAAGGTCTACTATACAGCTGCTCCGAGTTTGAGCTCTTTGTCTATATTTCCAATAGTGGAGGAGAGCTTACATGATTGTTTACCTTCTCGTTGAGTTTGAAGGCTTCATCAATGAAATTCAACCTACGCAACAAGCATGTCATCCACCATGGCCTCCATAGCTCTTCCATAGATAGAGTACTGTGTATATCTTTGATACTCGCACTTCATCTTGGCTAAGAATCACAGGTGGTGGTAGAGTAGTCGGCGTGGTAGGATCTAAAACTTTATCCTTGGATAGAAGAGACTTGATGAAACCTGTAAGAACCTAGGCCCGATCCTCCAAATATTCTATGGTCTCATTGCCCCTTCTCCACTCTTCCAATGACCCTAGTGACTATTTCCTGAAGATTTTGGATCTCACCTTCAGGAGTAGACTCTCCCATGGGAATCCTTGAGAGCTCAAGGTCAGATGCTTGCAAATCATGCTCTGGCTTGTCTATTTTGGGCCCGGCTATCTCCAAGAATTGCTGGCCCCGAGCATCAAACACTATTTTGGAGGTAGTCATGGCCTTCTTAGCGGGAGTAGGAGTAGTGCCTAATAAGGCCGACACAACATCAAAATTGGGCCCCGAGATTTAGGAGGAAGACTTTCTCTTCCTCACAATAAGAGGTCGCACTCCAAGCAAAAGAGGAGGAAGAAGCAGGTGGGGTAAGAGGACCAAGAGACAGAGAACTCATGGCACCCAAGGTGTGTACTTCTGTTGCCTCTAGTTGAGATATGAGTGGGGCACTCGGGGCACTCGGTGCGGAGGAATCAATGGTGCCTGGAAGTTCAGTGCTCTGGACTTCTTTGTCTTTATCTATTGGGGCTTCTGGGGCACTCATAGGAGTTGGCACCTCACTCTCTTCACTTTCACTGAGAACAATAATGTTCTCTGGTCTCAAAGGCAAATGCATGCTTCCTTAGGGGGTCTTCCTCCACAGGCTCCTTTTTAACTTCTTTGACTTTCTTCTGGTACACTTGGGTGGATGAGGAAGGAGTAGAGACTGTGGGACCTTGAGTTGATGAGGCAGGAGGGGTCTACACAGGTGCTTCCGATCTAGGCGTCAATGCTTATTTCCTTGGTGTTGAAGCATCCTTGGAGGAGGATTCCCCTGAGTGCCTTCTAAGCTCACGACTTTCTTATCAAACTAGATCTTGGTCCTTACTAAGACCGGGGCTAGGATTTCAGCCAAATCATATTTTTCCTTTTTGAACCAATCCAAGTCCTCTAAGGGAGTGTGTTTGACCACATTGTTATATTCATATGAATACAGGTCAGAGTTATCATCCTGGAGCCCTTCAGGAATTTGGTACAGGTTAAGCTCTTGAATTAATTGAAGAGAAAACCTGCCATAGTGTCTCCTCCTTGCCTCAAAATCATCAGCACAGTCGGCCCAATAGTCCTCTGTGTCTTCCCTATGATGATAAGTGATCTTGATGTTCTTCTCAATAAAATTCTTCAAGTCAAAACAAGTCCTTGGCCTAAAGAAATGGACAGTGATGGGAGCTAGGGCTCTTTCTATGTTTTGTGCATCTAGAGCCATTTTTCAGGTGTAATTTCCCAAAGATATGGGGAAGTGCAGGCCAGTAATTTTCTTATCCTTGCAGGTTCTATGCAACTTGTCCAATTTCCTGCACACTTCTATCAAGGTCATTTTATCATTGCAGAACATGGGGAGCTTGAGAGGAGTACTCTCATAGCCTGCAAGCCTTATATAGGAAAATTTTCTGAATTGGATGAAGTAGGCACCGTAGTACGATATCAGATTCATAGCTTCATTAGAAAATCTCCTCACTGTGTCACTCTCCAAGAGCCTAACAATGTACATGGTGAAAGTATCATTCACCCTCCTGAAGTTGCGATTGCTAGTGTCCAGGGTGAACTGAGGGCAATAGGCATACACACGGTCAGCCTTATGAGCATCAATGTATGAGAATCCAAACCATTGCCTCAATGCTGTTAGGGTATACATTAAGTATGAATTCATATAGAACTTCTTGGTTTGTTGTACATTGGACAGCTACTCTGCTAGGTTCATACTAATGATCTCTGCCCAATTGATATTCTGAGTTCCTTCGCACACCATATTGATAAGCGGGCACATCCAAAAATGGAACTCATTTGTAGAGGGTAAACCCATGACCCGAGCTAGTAGGATTATCAAATCCGACAATTCCTCATTGAAATTGGCATGGAAAAGAACCTTGGATAGACAAAATGCCCCCTTCTTAGGGTTTTTTAGCCAAGACTTCGCCACTGCGCCTTATATTTCTCACTTTACGATCGAAAAGGGCTCCTCGTGCCTCGGTTCGAGAAATAACTATAGCATTGTCCATTTCTTGAATTCTAAGGGTAGCGCCAATGGTGGCAGCATCAATTTTGGCGATGAGTTCCCCATGCACATTCGTCAACTCACTTGAGTCAAGATTGAAATGAGCACAAAGAAGAGAGCACTTTGTATTTATGCATTGCACCGAGATAGGGAAACCACTGGCAAATTCTAAACCACTGTCATGAATCATCTGTGCCATAGGAGAGGGGTTTGAGTTTGTCATTCTTGCCCAAAAATCTCCAAAGTCAAGGTGGCGAAATTCACTATCGCCGATATCGGGAACGACAGACTCGAGCGGTGAGATTTGCTCTTGACCTTGGAACTTAATCTTCATGTTGATAATAATTTAGAGAGCAAGGTTTTAGGCTAGAATAAGGATGGAATTGAAGGGCGAATGGATACACGTAGAAATTTTAGTCGCAAGGGTATGAGTAATGAAAGCAATGTGTAAAAATGCATAGGGGAAGCTCATTATATAGCTGTTTATGAGAGAGAAAGATAATAAATGTGCATTAAATACACGTCTACCAACTTGAAAAGCAATATATTTGGGTAGAGTGGGAAAAATTAGCATGAATGGCACTTGGTTCATTTGGGACACGAGGGACGCGAAAGCACAAAGTATGCGTTTCGGCCGATTCGGGCGATGCGGGTAAAAGACGCACAAATGTTTTTTTGGGACATTCGGGACAAAAAGTTCTGGTGGGTCCGAGAGATACAGGTTTCAGATAAAGTGGCCAATTGGTGAATAGAGAGCCCAAGTGAACCTGGGACACTTGGGACAAAAATGTCCGACAGGCCCGAAAATCACCCAAAATGACCAAAAACACGTAGATTCTTTCCAATTTTTGACTTTTCACATTACAAGGACAACAAAAGGAATTTGACTTCAAAATTTTCAATTTTCAAACTCTCAAAAGTAGGGAAATTTTAAGTGGACAATAGGTCACATGTGGCCGCATCCACTCTAGTAGATGCGGCATCCGATCTCACATGGTCAACTGCTGGTGTGCCTGTAAAAACAACCCACTCCGTTAGGCCTACCCTTAACAAAACAACCAACCTAACCCTCTATACTCACTCACCCACCCAATCACAACCCAACTCTATAAACACATCTACACCCACCTATCTTACCCTATACATCTATAAATCCTTCTCACTCCTACAATCCATCTTTAAATATCCCACCCACTCCAATCAAACCTATCTCACCTAATCTCCCTTAGAATCAATAACCCCACCAACAAAAATATAAACTATCCCCTTCACCTATCCCACACCCTACCAACCGCCCCAACAATACTCCACCCGATCTACTCTAGCCCTTTAACCATACCCCAACCAATTTAACCCATCCCAATCCATACACAACCCATAACCTATCCTACCCAAACCGACCCCAACCACCCAGCTTACTCCCACTCCAATAACCTTTCCTACCTCAATCAACTTATCCCACCTAATCCCCGCTAGCAATTCACCCACCTCACCCAGCAAATCTACCTTCTCCCCCCTCAACCCTATAATCTATCCTACCCACCTAAAACAACACCCAACAAAGCAATTTTACAACCCTACCTCCTACCCATGGTGACCGCTATCGGTCACCCTCGACCGCCATCAGTCCCCCACCCGCAGTCTATGTCAAATTTTATGAACCGACATTGGTCGACACATGACCGATGCCGGTCTCTACACCTGCTAATCTACACAAGGAAACTGTGACCGATGCTGGTCGACTAGTGACCAACATCGGTCACTGTGGGGTTTAGGGGCCGAACCGAAAACGGCCCCCAAACCCCCTTTTTCCCTATTTCTCCCAATTTACCCAGTATAATTGTCTAAACCTTACCCACCTTAACATTTTTTCCTACCTAACATATCTACCTAATCCATTTTACTGTTTACCTCCATTTATTCATCATTTTATCAAATTTTGGATTCCTACCCGCATACCCAAATCCCAACTAAATTCATAAAATTGACAGAAATAGAGGTCCCGAGCCTACCGCATGCGACTACACATCGTCGTGGTGGGATAGGTGGTGGTGGTCCAGCTCCTCCAGCACCTCCTGCTCCTCCAGCCTGGGCCATAGCTCCAAATCTCCTCAGCAGAGTCCTCAACCAATCAAACTCTACCTCCCGATCTCTGGGGCCTACCAATAACTCACTCACCCACTCAAGTAGTGCCAACTCATCCCAAACACTCGACATAATCAATTCAAAACTCAATAAGAAAAATTTTGGCGCTCAAATTCACAATGTGAAAATGACGTGCCGCATTTTTTCTTTTTATAGGTTTTGACCTCTAACCGATATCGGTTAGGGTGCACCCTAGAGAACCGATATCGGTCTTCTAACCGATATCGGTTACCTGTCTTATCCACCAATCTCCATTTTTCACCACCTCGCTTACCTACCGCTAGCTTTGCTAAATAGCCTTATTTTGAATTCATCGGCCCGACCTAAGGCCGCAACCAATCAATTGGCCCGACCCAAGGCCGCAACTCACCAATCACCCCGACCCGAGGACGTAACAAATTAATTGGCCTCGACCCAAAGCCGTAACTCACCAATCACCCCAACCCAAGGACGTAACCAATTAATCAGCCCAATCCAAGGCCGTAACCAACCAATCGGCCTAACCCAAGGCCGCAACCAATCAATTGGCCCGACCTAAGGCTATAACTCACCAATCACCCTGACCCAAGGCCGCAACCAACCAATCGGCTCGACCCAAGGCCGCAACCAACCAATCGGCCCGACCCAAGGCCATAACCAATCAATCGGCCCGACCCAAGGCCGCAAAAACCAACCGGCCCGACCCAAGGCCACAACCAACCAACCGCCCGACCCAAGGCCACAACCAACCAACCGGCCCGACCCAAGGCCGCAACCAACCAATCAGCCCAACCCAAGGCCATAACCAATCAATCAGGCCGACCCAAGGCCACACCCAACCAATCAGCCTGACCCAAGGCCGCAACCAACCAACCGCCCAACCCAAGGTCGTAACCAACCAATCGGCCTCGCCTAAGGCCGCACCAATTAAGTACCTCGATCAAGGCACGCAAATTATGATTCAATCCACTCATCATGTAGCTGTTTGTTTAATTGAGCTCACCTGTTCATGTTTTAGCATGACTAGGATACTTGACTTGATCAGCCGACCAGCTTTGCCTAGACCAAGACCGTGATGTTTATCTCAACCAAACCAACCATTTGGTACTTGCCAAACATGCCTAAACGTTCCGGTACCTTACCCGTTATATCCCCTGGAGCTACTTCCTATGCCTTGGATACCAGGATTATATCAACCTTGTTTGGATAAACTATCGACCTTTTCCTATGAATTGCTTGTTTTCTCTTCAAATCGTGTACCCTGGTCACACTACTGCATTTCAACGTGTGTCTACTTCCTTGAACTTACCCCACCATCTTACCATCATCTCATCATCATTCACCCTTTATCAACCCTATCCCTGATTTCACGTCACCTCAATCTATGATAGATTTGAGGGGGATTACCTATACCCTTAACTGGGGCAACCACTTCTTATTATTGTCAGTGCAGCTTTACAAGACAAGCTACACGACAACAAGGGGAAAATGTAGACACCAAATTTGGGTCTTACGACACCTTGTGCCTTGCATCTTGTCTCGCAGCTTAACCCTACCTCACCACCTAAACCTTACACACTTAATTATTTATTAATTACCTTATAATTAATAAATCCACATCTCCAACCTTGCCACCTCACCTCGCCACCTCACCATGACCTATCCCTAACCCTAAACTAACCTAATTAAGACCTATAACTTGGTCTAGACCCACACCCATGACTCATCACCCCTCACCCGCACCAAAACAAACCTAATAATGACTTGACCAAGCCCACAACTGATCCCTCGGGAGAAAAGGAGGGAAAGTTGGCTATTTTACTAAAAATAGCCAACTTTGACCTAACCAACATCAGTCCCTACTCGACGATGTCGGTTAGGTAACCGCCATCGGTTCCCTGTAAATGACCTCCCCCAACCAAAACCAAAGGATCCGAATTCATTTGCAAGAGAGAGACAAGTGAGAGAGAGAGAAGAGGTTGCAGAGAGGAGTATTGAGCCCAAGACTGTAACTGAGCAACTAGATCACTGTCACACTCATCCAAACATTGGGAGAGTCGAGAGGATAGCTTCATCAGCTCACTTCCGATTACCGGATCATCCCAACTGAGCCTTGCCTTCACCACTGCATTCCTTGGACCTGCATCCGCATCAGAAACTAGTAAGTAGTCTCTTTTATTACCTTGTATGCTTCTAGACACTACTTTGTGAACTTTTGATTCATAGTGATTATAAGCTCACTCCTGGATCTACCACCCGGCAGCACCCTGCACCTAACCTTCATTCATCCATCTCTATATTGCCCCAAAGATAGCTTTCTCACTCTCTGAGTCTTCTCTATCACCCTACTACTCCCCTAAACCATCTACCAACCTTCTAAACCCCATTACCACCTTACAAACGACCTCCATTTAAAAGCCCCTAAATCACGCCCTTACCGATATCGGTTATCCCCTCACGGTAGCAGTTTTTATAACATGATCGATTATCCAAAGGCCGGCGCGATCACATCGTGACTTATACCAAAACTAACCTTTCACCTATTTACCTCCAAAAATCTCATATCCAGCCTTGTCTATCCCTGTAACTTGATCTGAACGTATCAATAACTAGTGACCAAACAAACAACATGACATTTTATTATTGGTAGTTTATTCTCTATTGCTTTTAGTAATGAGGTACCTAAATCGTGATTTCACAATAGCTTCTTTATTATCATTTGCATTAATTTGTATTAAAAGGAACCACCACCTTCAAAGGAAGTCTAATATTTTTGGGTGCAAGGCGGTTCCTCACTTATTGTTTAACAAAATCTGGTGGTCTTGCATTCTTATTTACAGGTAGTCCTTCCCAGACAAAAAGGAGCTCTTCACAATCAGTCTGATCTCTCTACGGTACATGCACACCTTCCCAACACTCAACACGTATTCCTCCTAGCCCTAACCTTTATCTGTTTCTCAAGAGAATGAAAAGATAGAGATAACTCTATTCAGAACAAAATTAATGCGAAATAGAACGTATAATTGCCCCTAGTTATAGGAATCCAAGGACATCACTATGCTAAGGAACAAAGTCTTATTTTGAGCCGTGTCCAAAATCGACAACCGTGATGTACTGTTAGTGTATGGTGTTTTGTATAACATCCTATGGGGTGACTGATTCACCCAAATGATGCCCCCCTTGTTTGGGGTGCATGTGATGTCATTGAAGGAGTATGCATCACGTAACAGATTGACCAATGCACTCAAACGTATCCTGCAGGGGTAAGGGAATGTGCTTGGTACAAACTAATGCACACATAAAAAAAGTGGCTAGGAAAAAATTGTTAGTGTAAGGAAACATTCATGTTAAATACAAGTGTAAGTTGTGTTGATAATATATAATCTAAGATGCAAATAAACGCGCAAGAAGACAATGTAGACCGCAAAAAGTGGTTTGTAAACATAGGACATCACTCATGATGTCACAAGACAATCAATGACGTAGTGGCCATAAGAAGACAAGTATGCACACAAGACAAAGGGAAAATCCTACAAACAAGAGCATACAAAGAGCAAACAATGGAAAATAATGTAACGAACATTCGTGGAAGGAAATAGTCTGCATAATAAATGATGCACATGAAGCACCCATTATCATGTTATAAAGATAAAAATTATGTCAAAGCATGTATAATCTGATAAAGTAATGTGTTATGAAACAAAATGAAACAATAACACCTATAGTGTATGAAAGTAGATGACCCGGAGCCTTCATGGGAGTAGTACTAAATAGTGTGCCAAGTATCCATGTTACATATATAGATTTGTAAAATCTGCAATAACAACTCGAAAGGAAAGTGAATGGGAATATGTGTATGATGAAGATATTTTATCTAGCATGTGTAATAAGATGAACATGTAACAAGTAAATGTACGAAAGATTAAGTGTAAGCAAGATATGCGGTATGTTGTGGATGAGGTACAATGGAATGCGGTGTGAATGATAGGGGAATTGTGTCCCCCAAGTGGATGTGTATGTATGGTTCATTTATTTATTCCCCCTCAGCATTCAAGAATGAACCGTAAACAAGAGTGCGTCATCGAGAAATGGTTTGAATTATGTGTGCTAAAAATATGTGATCGTCAAAGTGCAAAGTGTAGAGTGTGTGAGTGAATGAGTGAGAGATTGAACATGTGTAGTTGATGAGGTCCATTTCATATGCATACCCTCATCGATCAAGTATGGACCATGGGACTAGAGTGCATCATAGGGTAGTGTGTTGTGTTGGTTGTGTGATAGATAAGTTGATTGTGTAGGATGTGTTGTTGAATGATTGCGAAAGAGATTGTATGTGATCATGTTGAAAGTGTATTACATATTGTTGGATGTGTGATGTGTTATGTTGAGTGTGTAGAAGAGAGATGTGTCGTGTAATTTCCTAATATGTAATGTGTCATGTATATGTATGTATTGTGTTAATTGCATACAATAGAAGAGGTATGTTGTAGACATGTCTAGTGTGTAATGTGTATGTTGAGAGAGGGGTGTTGGATGTGGAAGGTGTTATGTTGAATTTATGTGAAAAAGATGTATTGTAAACACATTGATGTATTGTTAATATTGTGTAAGATGTTTGCGTTGATTACACGCATGAAATATATTGTATGATGTAACAAATCTATGTCATAAAAGTGCTACATTGTAGTATATGGTTGATATGTCGAATGTGTTTGGATGTGTATAGTAGGAAGAATTTTTTTGTAAGTTTGTTGATTGTGATATGTAGTGAGGAGGTGGCTCTTGTCAAGTGCATGTAGTGTGTGAGGTTCATGTATATAAGATGCCCTCAACATTCAAGTATGACCCAAAGCACAAAATTACGTCATCGGTAAATGACGATATGAATGTGTGTCGATATGTACATTCTTGAAGCTAATTATGAAATAAGGTGAATGTAAGATGTGTGTTGATATTAGGGGGGTGGAAGAAATAGTTGTGATTCCCTTTAAGTGTGTGACGATAAGGAGGATCAAGTTCCAATGTCTAGAATATCATCACCGTCCTTATTGAATCGACTTGACAAGCGTTGGAGACTTGATAGGCAATAGTATGAGGAGGGTCATATAGAGATCCATTGCAACACAAAGTGTACACGTTCATTGCATATTATTCATCGGTGAAAGGTGCTAGCGAACACCCATGTGCATACAAATGAGTAATATTTTGAGAATTTCAAGTAGATGAATCACTTCCAATAGAAATGTTCTTTGAATGGCATGGGAAAAGTGATAGAAGTATGACTAGAGTCTAAAGTGCCTCCAATATAGTCAAGCCAAGATTTTCCAAGTTTTAATGAAGAAGTGTGGGGGATACGTATAAAAATATTGTTAGATGAAAAACATGAAGACCATAGGTGGCCGTAATGTGAAAATAACCATGATAAAGATGAGGTGAGTGAGGTGGTGGTAAAATATCATTAAGCGTCAATCCAAGCCTAGCTAAGCCATCATACGTGCAAATAGTATCAGAACAAGTATGATCCACTGGAATATGATGCCAATAATATTTATTGATTAAAAGCATGCATGTGAAATGAGGTGGTATAGAAAAAGACTACTCGGGAGAGGGTGAAGCAACATCATAAGTATGGACAGACCCCTAGTAAAGTACCATAACATTAGTAGAGGGAGGGGTCTTGGATTTTTATTCACTAAGTCCATCGACCACAAAATTTTCATTGAAATAAGATTCATCTACATGAATAGGAGTAAAATTAAACTTTCCCAATGCTTCATTAGTAAGTTCAATAGTATCAAATTCATCGTTAGAGTTGTCGAAATCATCTGTGTTCACATTTTCATGATGTATAGTTGCGTCAAGAATATTTTTAGGAGATGTACTACATGTAGGAATGAGAGGAGCCTCAACAGAAGATCAATAGCATTTGGTAGATAAGATATTGTTGGTGAGATGATTGCAGTAGTATGAGTAGAAATAATTGGAGTGCTTGGAGCGGTAGAAGAATATTGTGAAGCACTAGACTAACCAATGTCATATGTATCGATACTACTATATGGAATAAGATGTGTAGGAGGAATATGCATAGTAGTAACATGGTCTATGTGACAAAATTTGAAGGGTTTAGGATCTACAACAATAGTATGTTCATATCCATCATGCAAGAATTTGATGCATTGGTGTACAGTAGATGGGACTACTTGCATTGCATGAATCCAAGGTCTACCTAGTAACAAATTGAATTGAAATGAAGAATACATAACAATGAATTTTGTGAGGATAGTCTTCATCCCAACTTGAATATTTGATGAGATAGTTCATAGGCATGTGTGAGTAGTTGAATCATATCCCTAAATAAGAGTAGAGTTCTTAGAAATTAGACTATCATTAATACCCATCTATTTTAGAATGGAATGGGCACATAAGTTGACGGTCAATCCATTATCAAGAAGTACATGTTTGATGCAAGTAGTGTTAATAATGAAGGTGATAAGCAAAGGAACACGTGGTTTTTATTATCAAATGGTGATATGTCCTCATTAGAGAATGATATAGCATGCAGATTTTTTTTTGAGAGACTAAATGAGGTGTGTGAAGGCCACCAAATAATTATCACTTTCTGTATGAATAAAAAATGGTGTTCTCATGTATTTGATGACAATCAGGGCACAACGCAATAAGTCATAGAGGGAGATTTTGACTGGCATATTCTTAAGTTGTTTAATGATATCATAACCTTTATAATTAGAAGTAATAGGAGGAGCTGCAAAAGTGATAGGTGGTGGGATAGAAAAGGGTGGAGCCATAAGAGGGCAAGTGTAGTGAGTACTTACTACACTGATAGCAGGATTATTTGTAGGCATAATAAAGTGAGGAGGATGTTGAGTACGAACTTGCATGAAATCAACAACAGTAGTAACCATGCCTACAAAATTTAGCAGGTGCAAAAGAGGGATAAAACGATTGAGTCATAACTTGATAAGGTGAAGACATACTTAGAATCAAGGGTTTGATACGTCGGGGTCACCAAAATGATTAAGCCAAAATGTAAAATATATGAGCCTAATCTAATTCTATTGTAGCATTAAATAAATGAATAAGTAAGTACAACAATGATACACAAGAAAACTAAGAAATGAAATACAAAACCCTAAGTTCAAAGAGAGAGTAAGAATCCTTAGCTAACTCGCAAAGATCTCGAAGATGCACGATGTATATAAAAATGGAAAACATGAAGTACTAACCATCGCACTAGAGCTCAGAAAAATGTAGGTCTTGAGAAGCACGCTTGACTGGGGCACCTAGAGAGGGACAGGATGCCCGCGGGCACCCTAGGCCTATTTTAGGGAGCCCGAGTCTCAGTGGAAAAGCTTGAAAAGACTTAACCGAGGTTTCGCAAGGTGTTCCTCTTTAGTCACATTTTCTCACTCGAGGTCACACCAAGATCACTTAGGTCACTATAAACTTGTAATAAAATATGAACCTCGTAAATCCCTCAAATAGAAATCAAGTCCTAAAAAATAAACATGCGGAATCGGGGTTGGAATTTCCTCAATCACAAAATGGTGAACTTACCATTGATAGCTGCACTACATCTTAGGACCAATGAATTTTTTTGTGTTTGTGTGTGTGGAATCATGTCATACGTGGCTCTTCTACAAGTCGTACTTGATAGTGATAAAATAGCTAGATTTAAGAAAATATACTAAAATTGTGCATGGAATAGAATGGACTTCCCTCCTATTAAGTTTATGTAGAAGAACCATACCTTGTTTCCCTTGTGATGGTGATATATGAATGTAACCTTAGGTGGTGATAGCTCATTCTTAGTGTTTGGTCCCTTATTATGATCACATAGCTTTATATTTATATTTTTCCTTGGCTTTAGTTTCATAATTAACCCCGAAAAGGTCGACTACCAAAAATATAAGATTAGTGAATGGATAAAGAGGACCCAAACAGTTTGAGTAATGTACAAAGAGGACAGTACACCCAAAGGGGATGAGGGTGCCAAGTCTGGGGTCTTGGCTGGGTGCTAATGTCTAGGATGATAAAATCTAGACTGTAACAAGGTAGGTTAAGCAAGTAAAGGTGTAAGAATGAAAAAAGCAACAAAGCAAATAATGTTGGTCGAAGACATGGGTTAATTACTATTTTTCTTTATTAGGAATCATATGAATAATAGTATGTAACAAGGACTAGATAATTACCCAAAGTGTGTGATTTTGTGTCGAGAATTTCCATTTTTTGATTTTTTGGGAAAAACATGGCCAATGACATAGTCATCAAAATAGCCAAATGCATATTTCAAAATTCCTACTATTCACGTGATTACGAAAATTCACCGGTAATATTTTCCCTTCTCATTTCTCTCAGCCTTGTGGTAGTGACAACGATCGGTAAAAGGGGTGGTGGTTTTCATGTTTTTTCGATATGCTCACAATGTCACTCCCACAACCATGTTCATTGTTCACTTCATTGAATGCCTACCAAGTGGGGCTTCTCCTATCATCTTCTCATCGCCATAGTGGTTGCGGCTCTCAATAGCTTGAACCCCCCTCCTTTTTCCACGATGGGTAGATTTTGTGATTGTCTTTGGATAAATTTTAGTAGCTTGCACTTACTATATCCCATTTGTGAGTTCTAATAGGGGTGATTTAAGAAGAAGACCATCCCGATGCCTTAGGATTGGATCCTCTATATTTTCAAAAAGGCCTTTCATGTTATGGTGACAATATCAAGATCTACCTCTAACTCAATAACAATTTGTTGTGCTGGCTTGATTCTTCTCTTCTCTCTTTTGTGATGTTATCTTTATTTGCAACCTCTATGCCTTACATGGCCATTTTGGTCATAGAGTTATCTTTGGCCTAGCTTTTACGGGGGCATTATGGCATGGTACCATATCACTCAATTTCTTTGTGAATAGTCTTATATCATTTTACTTGTTACTATTATATAAGATCTATTTCATAAAAAATGAATGTTCTATCAAGAAATAAATTTAATAACTGAATAAAACCATATTTTTCCTTCAATGCAAACATTAAAGCTAGATGTTTTAGAATGATTTTTTCAATCGATAATTATGATGTTGTCATTACATGTAAAACTATTTTTAAAAATATGTGTTTAATGCAATCTTTGAAAGAAGATCAAGTTTTCTTCTTCACATCAATTTTTCGTTTTCGTCATAGGTTTTCCACATTACATACTTTTCTCTCTCTTATTTCATCCATTTATCAAAGGTCTATGCTATAAATTCTTAAAAATTTAGGTGAAAAATAATTATTGTTTTAAATACTCTTCACGTTATTTAAATGTTTCCTTTTAAAACTATAATAATATCTATATTTAATCATTTCGTTTTATGAAATCTGTAATAAAAAAATATTGTGTAGACTAACAAATATAAACACATTTATGGTTTCAAGATGTAAAATACATCGAGAGTCTTTAATGGTACATAACATTGAGTTAGAATTTTATTATATTTTTAATATAATGTTGAGCATGTGAAAATTCTATTGCAGCCATTGATTATTAATCTCCTATCTTAAAAGAGTATTTAACTCTCAAAAACTAATTCACAAATAATATCGAAAAATAAAACAACTACAACTTCACTAATAAGAATACGAGAAAGAAATGTAACACAATGAACACAATTTTTTTAGACAGAGATACAAATATTCCTTGCCTATTACTTGGTAGAACTTCAATAATCTCCCAACTTCGCCGTTGATATTCCCACATTGTTATCCCCAACACTATCACCGCACCCTTGCTAACACTACAAGACTCAAGCTTTGCTATCACTGCAATCTTACAAACTCATTTTCTAGCACTACAAATGCTTCTCCAAACTTGTACTCTCCAAATGCCCAATGAACTCCTTTTATACTACTCATCAGAAGCACTAATGGCCGAGATTGATTCTCAATCGATGAATAAGATACATAACATATTAACAACCATAAAAAATTTGGTTGCAAGGTGTCACTAAAGGAAATCAATAATTAGAAAATAATTAATACATTCTCAACAATAAGATAACTATTATCTAATCTTAGAAAATGGACGAACAATTGTCCAAGCTAACAAACTAACACTCCCTCTTAGCGAGGAAGTTGTTCTGCATGACACCCATCTTATCTCTGAAGAAGATAAATTTTGCCTTCCCCAATGCCTTAGTTAGAATGTCTGATACTACCTATTCCTCTATAGGTATGTATTGTAGTTGAACAATACCTCATTGTACACAATCCCTGATGAAGTGATACCTGATATCTATATGTGTAGACCTATCATGAAATAATGGATTCTAGACAATTTCATGCAACTCGATTGTCATAGTGTATCACAAGTAGTCTCAACCTTATAACCAAATAAGGCCACTAGAAACTTCCAAATCCATGATAGCTTCACATGTCGCCATGCTAGCTGCAATGTATTCTACTTCTGATGAACTCAAAGCCACAGACTTCTACTTCCTGCTGAACCAAGAAACAACTCCTGATCCTAAACTGAAACAACACCCTGAAGTGCTCCTTTTGTCTATGTTGTACTACCTGCCCAATCTACGTTAGTATAGCCTATCAACTTGATTCCTTCACCTTGAACATATATGATCCCATACTCAATCGAACTACACAAATAACGTAAAACATTCTTAGCCATTGTCCATGCACTTTCTTTGGCTCAACCATGAACTCGACTAAGAGAGTTTATCAGTAAATGCTATATCCGACTTGGTGTTGACAAAATACATGAGTCAACCAATTAAATTCCCGTATAAGGTGCGATCTACATATTTTTCCTTAGATGTATCTACCTTCCTCCAATTAGTGATCATAGGTGTAGACATGGCTTTGCAATCCTCCATCTCGAATCTCTTCAAGATTTCAATGCAATATTTCCCTTGACCAAGGAAAATCTCTCCATCTATCTACCACACCTCTATGCCTAGAAAATAGTGCATGAGTCCCAAGTCCTTCATCTCGAACTCTTCTGCAAGGTCCCTCTTGTAATCCTCTATGAGCCCTAGTGTACTGTAAGAAACAAGTCATCTACATATAGAACAAGAATGAGAGCCTCACCCCCAACCACCAAGTAGTAGAGGTTAGCATCTGCCTCACTCTTCACAAAGCCCATTTCCTACAAGTATGTATTAATGCGCTCATACCACGCTCTAGGATCCTTCTTGAGTCCGTACAATAATTTATTCAATCTGCACACATGGGTCTCTTTGTTGTGTGCTACAAAGCCTTCTGGTTGTTCTATGTATACCCCCTTCTTCAATTCACCATTAAGGAATGTTGTCTTGACATCCATTTGATGGATCTACCATCCCATCGAGTGTTGCAAATGATATTACAGCTCGTATAGAAGAATGCCTAGCCACTGGAGAAAATGTATCCTCATAATCTATTCCCTCCTTCTGAGAGAAACCCTTTGCAACAAACCATACCTTGTATTTCTCGATGCTACCATCTGCACCGTGCTTTATCTTGAAGATCCAGCATGATCCAAATACTACCCTATCTATTGGTCTAGGCACTAGCTCCCACACACGGATTCTACATTATTGAATTATATTCCTCAACCATAGCATCTCACCATACCTGATGTTGTGTAACCTCTTGATAGCTGGAAGGTTCACTATCTACCAACTAGCTGACTAATGCCACATAGTCATTGAACTTGGTTGGTTCTCTCCTCTGTCTTGTACTCTTCCTAGGAGCTCCCACAAACTCTTGAGTATCCCTTTGTGTGTCTTGAACCTCACGGTTCCTGCTGCCAACTATAGAGGATGAAATATCAACCTCTATATCTTCTAGATGCATATCCTACTGCACCAGTTGCTCCATACTTTGTGAATCTTCACTACCTGAGTCTATGCTTGTACTAGTAACTGTACTTGAGATTTACTTCCCTTGACTTGGACTTGGAGCTTTTGTTGGCTGCTCACTTTGATCATCTGTTGGAAAATATCTGGACCTTTTAAATGATTTATCCTCCATGAAATTGACATCACGTCTGCCAATAATTCTTCTGGTCCCTGGAATAAAAATCCTATATGCCTTTGAAGTTTCACTATACCCAAGAAGGTACCCCTTCTCTGCAATCTTATCTAACTTGGTACATGTATCTTCTGGAATATGGCAATATGCCAAAATCCTAAATATCCTGAAGTGACCTACATTTGGCTTCTTCCTTGTGAAAGCTTCCTTTGGTGCCATCTTCCCTAGTACGTTGTGTGGAACCCTATTCTGAATGTAAACTATTGTCTTACATGCCTCCTCCCATAGGTAGCGGGGCATGTCCTGGTCATGCAAAGATAGCCCTTGTTGCCTCGATATAGAATGGTTATTCCTCTCAACAACTCCATTCTGCCATGGATTATAAGGAACCATCCACTCTCTCTTGATTCCTTCTCTGGTACAAAAATCCTCAAATTCATTTACTTTGTACTTGCCTCCATTATCTCGATCAAGAACCTTTATCTTCCTTCCTGCCGACTTGTCCACAAGAGCCTTGAGCTCTTGGAAGTAATCAAAACCTCATCCTTGGTCTTCAAGAATTATATCCAGTCTTCCCGGAGAAATCATCAATAAAGGTAGCGTAGTACTCATATCCTCCGAGAGACTTTTTTGACATTGACCGTCCACATACATCTGAATATACTAGATCAAGAACAACCTTAGATCTCTTTTTTCGCTCGTTGGAAAAGATGCTTTCGCAAACTTCCCCAACACACATCCCTTACATACATCATCATGCTATGTGCTCACCTCTGGAACACCTATCACCTCTCACGAAGCAACTTAAGTGCTCCATGATGAATACGGCCCATCCTCCTATGCCATAGCTCTCCAAGATCTCTAGGATTACTACTGATCATAAGTGCCTTAGGATTATTAAATTGTAACCTATAAAGGTGACCACTCATAACTCTAATAGTTATGGGTGGTTTCTAATCTTTGCGCTTAATCAACACATGTGTCCCTCTATAAATTACATTATACCCTTTATCCTGAAGAATAGATACGAAATTGGATTCATACCTAAGCTCGGCACATGCAAGACATAATGAAGTGGAACTATCTTTCCATTCTCCCTCTCGAAACCGAACAATCCCTTTCCCAACCTGGGTTGAGCTTGACAAGTTCCCCATAGAAATCTAGGTATTGGTGTCCTCGTCCTTATAAGCGGAGAAGTACTCTCTAACTCTGTCATATATGAAATGATGCCCCATTATCTATATACCAAACACACTATGAGGTTGAGCTGACCATACAAGCTATGAGTGAAAAGTCATCTTCCATTCTCTTTGGAGAGTTCTTGAACTTGTTGAAGGCTGCCACCTACTTCTTACCCTTCTTCCTATCCAGAAATCACTGACATAGTGGCCAAAATCGTGACAACCAAATCACTTTACCTTAGACAAGTCCTTCTTCTTCTTCTCACTTTGATAATTTGATCCTTTGCTAAATCCCTTCTTTGCTTTCCCTTTTCCGCAACGTTTTCTTGTTCTCCTCATTTTTCTAAGCTGTTATTTGTGCCATTGACAAGACTTAGTCTAAACTCCTCCCGAGTCAAATTAGTCCATAGTTTATCCCAACTCGGTAAGGTGTCTCATCCACTAACAACTTGAACAAAAACATCCCACTATTTATTAAACCCATTTAGGGCTATCTCCAACAACCGCTAACTTGTCTTGGACAAGTCTAAGTCTTAATGAGGTAACTTGTAACATATTCTCCCTTGTTCATCCGGGTATTCTTCAACTTTTCTCTCGAGAATCATCTTCCTATTGGTAGTAGCATTCTGCAGTGCATTCGAATGGCATCCCACATCTTATTCTCTCGTATCTAACTCGAAGATGTGTGGAATAATATTATCCTTGACACCATCAAGGACAATCCTCCTCGCCTTGGCATTCTCTTTCTTGTATGCTACAAGTTGTGTTGCATCTATATGTGCAACTACAATAGTGCTAACATAATCATTTATATCATTCTCTTCCAACAATAAAGAAAGTTTGGCCTTCTAGACACAAAAATTCGAGGCACCATCTAATCATCCCCGATCTCTCAAACCAAATTGAAGCCATCTCAAAGGATAAAAGTAATAAAATTTAAAGAGAACAAACTAGGTTATAGAAACCCTCACTTTCTTTCCTAGGGAAAACCTTTTTCTACTCTTAACATTGCTCGATACCATGTGAAAATTCTATTAGGTCATTGATTATAAATCTCCTATCTTAAAAGATTATTTAACCACCGAAACCTAATTCACCGCTAATATCGAAAAATAACACAACCGCACTAATAAGAATACGGAAAGAAATGCGTAACATAATGAACACAATATTTTTGGACAAATTGTCCCCTGCAAAACTCCTCGGGAAAAGCTGGTTCTAGAGATGAGAAATTATATTAACTTCAGCAAATTAAGAGATACAAAGATTCCTAACCTCTTATTGGCAGAACTTCGACAATCTCCCAACTTCTCCCGCTGATATTCCCACACTGTTATCCCCAACGCTATCACTGCACCCTTGCTAACACTGCAAGACTGTTTGCTATCACTGCAAACTTACAAACTCATTTGCTAGCACTGCAAATGCTTATCCAAACTTGTACTCTCCAAATGCCCAATGACCTCCTTTTATATGACTCTCATTGGAAATACCAATGACTGAGATCAATTCTCAATCGACGGCTGAAATACATAGCAACTTAACAACCATAACAAATTTGGTTGCAAGGTGTCACTAAAGCAAATCAATAATTAGAAAATATTTAATACATTCTCAACAATAAGATAACTATTATCTAATCTTAGTAAATAGACGAACAATTGTTCAAGCTAACAAACTAACATAACGGTAATATTTATAGTGAAGAACATTGATATTATTCTTCCATATTATAGAAAGTTAATTCAGTTTTTTTGACCGTCTATAATATTACTTAAAGCATAGGTTGGAAGGTAAATAAATAATGAAATCCCCATAAATTTATCCATGTTAACACCTCTAACTCAATTATACATCGAATTTATCCAACTTAACAGATTGAGAATAATAAATAAACTATTGTTCTATTTCCCATAATCGTGAACGTAATAAATTGAATCTTTATTGAATTATTTTGTAATAAGCTTCTTGCAGTAGAACGGTAGTACTGTCGATATCGTCTACACGTCTGTTTATCTCCATATTTATTTAGTATTTACGTCCATCAGAGCTGAAGATACTGATTTTGAACCATCCTTTGAAAACTCCAATGATTTTGAACATTTTTATACGTCCAATATGCCCATCCGAACGAAGCCTTTCCATACACTTCAACTGTGCTTCCCCAAATATTTGATATTCTGACTTTGAGGCGCCTTGCACTTCCCACTCAGACGTCCATTCCCCTAAATCAACATAACAACGCATATCAATTCTTCGAATTGGGGATTGAAAAAAATCTGAAACCAAAAAAATATAAATGGCTTATACGAACTTACCAACGTAGATGAGAGGACCGTTGGCGCTAACGAGGCTGTTCAAAGTTGAAGCTCTGTCATTATTCACATAGTCTATGTTTTGTTGAACTGTCATGCCTTTGAACTTCTGGTCATCAAACAGATTGTAGTAATGCACGTCAACTACCGTGCGCTTTAAATCACTGTTCATTTGGAACAATTCTTTGGAATCAGCAGGACCAACTCTATTGCACATCACTACAAAAGCTGCGGAGGAATGCTTTCTGACATTGTTATACCCATCTCTGTAATATGCGATCAGTTTGTCTACAGGTATGTTTGCTGCCAGCGGCTCGTTCAGCAACTCAATCCCTAAAAGAGCCCTGTCATTAGCATATCTGAAACAATGAAGCATTTAGAGTGATATTTTATAGAGGTGGATATAATGAGAATAGAAATTCCAATAACTGTACAATATGGTTGAAATTTGGTTGGTTGGTTAGTTTATTTCCTGTTATGCAAGTGGGAGTGCCATTCTTAATTAAACAATAACTTATAGATGAAAAGTATACATGTGAGAATGTACCTGGAAGCAAGAAAGTCAATCACTGAAAGGCTTTTATCAATGTTCTGTTGTGAATCCCATTCAATATATCCGTCCCTGCTGGCAGTACTGTGTTCGAATCCATTTTGGGAACCAGGAGCAGCATGTAGATCTACAATAATTTTGATGTAATGTTTCCTGCAACGTGCATGTACATTCATTTAGTGATATTCCAGTGCCATTCTTTTTAATGAACTATCCAATAGCCTATAGGAATATGGCTAAATATGTTTGAGATGATTTATACCATACAATCTGCTGTTCACTGTTCATACATCATTATTCTAGATTAATGGTAATTATAATGTTAGTTAACTCAGATAACTTATAAGTCTTCATTCTATTTCAAGCGGTCTATTCTACTCTAGATTAATTTGTAATAAGATTGTATAGTGTACTTTGGCCAGGAGAATGCATTATCCAGAGCTTTGAGGGATCCTCCAACGAAAGGAGCTGGAGGATTAGGGTCGCTTGCAATCCACCATCCCACTGGAATTCTCGGGGCACTTATCGCTTTTTCTGAGAGGAAACAAAAATCACTCTCTTTGATGAAAGTATTCCAATGCTCCTGATTAACAAAATCAGATATTTAACATCAACAAAAATCTATAAACTGAAATATAAATATGAATTTGATAAAATTAAAGTATACTACATTGAGGATTTGCCGTTTGTTAGATCCGAGGCCGTTTGTGAGCTGATATTCTCCTCACATTCCTTCACCAATAATAGTCATCTCGAATGTTGCGGCATTATCATCCCACCCTGGTTCGCCTAGGAAGTCAGGAGTTAGCTGATCTTGGGATGTTGCCTGTGCACAATTTCAATAAATCTACATTAAGCATCAAATTTTATGAACTAGCAGGTATTTGAGAACATTATCAGAATTTTGAATCCATGTATCTGCATGTACATTTCATTTAGAACTTTGATATGCACCCTGTTTGGATTGGAAGGGTTCCTTGTGATTTGAAATGTTTCCCAAGTGGTGGGCGTTGATGCAACTGCATTTACAATTGTTAGACATGCAGAAATTCTAGCTTAATTTATAGGGATTTTGTAGCTAGCATTTAGGGAAGTTATTGACAGCACATTAGATGATATGTGTATGTGCTGGCAAATGTTGTCCATCTGTAGGATGAAGAGTAGAGATAGGGTAGTTTGAGTTTGAGTTTGAATAAGACTCTGTTTATTGTTATTCTATAAAGATTGTATTCTCTGATTTAGCAGAGCACAAGCAAATAAGAATAAGAAATAGATCAAACCTGCAGTTGCATTTCTGTGTTCTATTTTAAGAGTGCTAATAATTTTCATGGTATCAGAGCAGTGTTGGTGAAGTGTTGCTGCAGAGAAGTATCGAAGTTTAAGACAGAGAGATGGCCACATTTGTTGCAGGAGATCCTCACAGGATGGTAGAATGATTTGATGGTGTTGGATTTAATCTCTGGAAGCTCAGAATGAAGATGTTGTTGCTGAACAAGGATCTACTCAATATAGTTGAAGGGACTGAGACTAAACCCACCCAGGATGCAGATCTGATTAGTAAGTGGGAGTCAAAGGAAGGTAGGGCTCGTTCCTGTATACTTTTAAGTTTGAGTGATAATGTGCTTTTACATGTAAGTGAGGCAAAATCAGCAAAGGAAGCTTGGGATCAATTAATCAAGTTATATGAATCAAATTATGTTAGTACAAGATTATATCTTACAAGAAGATTTTATTAGTTAAAGATGTAGGAAACACAAAAACATCAGATTTCATAAATCAATTTAAATCTTTCAAAAATCAATTAGCAACATGTGGATCAGTGATTGCAGAAAAAGATGTTGTTATGTCACTTGTTGGGAGTTTGCTAGAATCCTATTCTAGGTGGTAGTAGCGCTAAGCACCCAATCTAATTTGGATTTGACAAAAGTAATAGCAGCACTACTTCAAGAAGAAATCAGAAGGAAGGATGGGGGCATGAATGATGAGAATCCTCAAAGACATTGTTTTCAGTAGGATATAAGAGCAAAGCGAAAAGGAAGAGTGACAACAAATCACATCCCTCCCAGTCTAATGTCTCAAAGAATGGTAAAGACACAAAGGAGGAGAAAAATAAGGGAAATTGCTTTCATTGTGGAGCTCCTGGGCATTTTAAGAAACAACGCCATAAGTGGTTAGCATGGGTAGAAGAGGTAAAGAAAAGGAAGGCTGCTTAAGCTAACATGACCTCAAGCAATGACCAAGATTTTTTTTTTTCAGTTGTCACAACCCCAAGTTCTGATGTTTCAAATTGCTGGTATTTAGATTCGGAAGCAACTCAACATATGACACCTGAGAGAAGTTGGTGGCACATACAGGAGCACCCAAAAGTAAGTGTTGAAATCTCGAAGATGATAGCAAATGTGAGATGATCGGAATTGGAGATATTCCATTGCAAATGCCGGATGGTGGATACAAGAAAATCCAGAACGTATGGTATGTACCTACTCTTGTCAAAAGTCTTTTATCAGTGAGCAAAATTACCGATGCTGGCATAATTGCACAGTTTGACAGCAAGGAATGTGTCCTAAAGGATGTTGAAGGAGTAATTGTTGCTACGGGAATCAGAGATGGCAATCTGTACAAGTTATGTGCAGCAGTACCTGATGTGGTGTTAACAACAACAAATAATGAAATATCTGATTCAGTTCTTTGGCATCATAGATTCGGACATGCAAATCCTCATTCACTTCAAATGTTAAAATCAGAGCAGCTTGTGGAAGATTTTAATTTGCATCTACCAGTTGAGTTGGGAGTGTGTGAAGGCTATTGTTTAGGAAAGCAACATAGATTCCCCTTCCCAAAGAAAGGTGCAACACGAGCTAAGGAGCAAATGGAACTTGTGCATTTAGATATCTACGGTGCAATGCAAACAATGTCACACAACGGGGCAAGGTATTTTATTACCTTCATTGACGATTCCTCTAGAATGACCTTTGTTTATTTTATCAAAAATAAATCATGTGCATTAGAGATGTTTAAGGTTTTTAAAGCATTTGGTGAGAAGCAGTCGAAAAACCTTTGAAATGACTTAGATGTGATAATGGGGGTGAATATACCTCAAATGCTTTCAAAAGTTTATGTGCAAAAGAAGGTATCAAACTTGAGTATACTATTCCTTATTCACCGCAACAAAATGGTGTTGCTGAAAGAAGGAATAGGACTCTTGTTGAAAGTGCTAGATGCATGCTTAAGAGTAGTGGATTATCTAATGTTTTTGGGCTGAAGCAGTCTTCAGTGCAGCATATATACAAAACAGGTTGCCAACTGTTGCATTCCATAAGAAGACACCTTACGAGGCATGGCATCAAAGAAAGCCAAGTGTCACCGAATTAAGAATTTTTGGTTGCATAGCATATGCACATATACCAGATGAAGAAAGAAAGAAGCTAGATGACAAAAGCAAGAAGTGTATAATGGTTGGATACAATTTGAATTCAAAGGGATATTGAATTTATGATCCTATAACACATGAGATTCTAGTAAGAAGAGACATCATTTTTGATAAAAATTTAGTTTTGCACAAATTAGCAGAGGTGGAAAATGCTAAGGATTCATAAATAAGGCCTTATGATCTTGGATTTGATCATAAGAATTCTACTCTAGCAAGACCATTACAAGTTGTAGCCACACAACTCCTAGGAGATGAAAAAGGAGCGCATCAGTTTCGTAGATCAACAAGACTACGAAAACCCACTCAAAAGGCATCTGAATCATATGCACTTAGTGTAGAAGTTGATGAACCACTCAGTGTTCAAGAAGCACTTCAAAGTATTTATGCAGCAGATTGGAGGCAAGCAATGGATGTTGAATATGAATCGCTCATAAAAAATCAAACATGGGAACTCACGATTCTTCCACCTAGAAGAAGAGTGGTTGGATGCAAGTGGTTATTCAAACAAAAGTACAAGTCTGATGGGTCAATAGACCGCTACAAGGCTCGATTGGTGGCAAAAGGATACACCCAAATTGTAGGTTTGGATTATCATGACACCTTTTCTCCTGTAGTCAAGATAACATCCATCAGAATTTTGTTAGCAGTGGCAGCAACCTTGGATCTTCATGTACATCAGCTAGATATAAAAACTGCATTTTTAAATGGATTCTTAAAAGAAGAAGTTTATATGGAACAACCAGAAGGCTACATACAAGAAGGAAAGGAGCAGTTAGTATGCAAGCTTTAGAAAACATTGTATGGACTGAAACAGTCTTCAAGAGCATGGTATGAGCGTATTGATGGGTTTCTCCAAAATGAAGGATATGTAAGTTGCAATGTTGATTCAAATGTCTACATAAAGCATATTGGTGAGTCTCTAGTCATCTTAGCCTTATATGTTGATGACACCATCATTATGAGTAATGATTTTAAGATGTTAGGCATGTTCAAGTCTCAATTAGCTGCAAAATTTGAGATGACTGATCATGGTGAGATTCATTATTGCTTGGGCATTCAAATTTTAAGAGATAGGGAGAAGAGGAAAATCCATCTTAGTCAAGAAAGGTACATTAGGAACATTCTCAAGAAATTTGGGATGGAAAATTGCAAGCCAGTAAGTATTCCAATGGAAGTAGGAAACAAGCTTTCACTGGACATGTTTCCCAAAACACAAGAAGAAGAAAGTTATATGAGTGTGGTTCCATATCAGAATGCTGTTGGGAGCCTAATGTATGCAATTATTTCTAGCAAACCTTATATTGCACATGTTGTAAGTATTGTGAGCCAATATTCTAGCAATCTGGACCAAAACATTGGGCAACAGTTAAAAGAAAGAACAACTAAACATGGAATAAGATTCAGTGGGAGTTCAAAAAATATCTCTGCAACTTATTGGATATTGTGATGCAGATTGGGTAGGGGATGTTGATAGTAAGAGATCAACTTCAGGGTTCTGTTTTATCCTTGGTGGAGGTGCAGTTTCGTGGGCAAGCAAGAAACAATGAATTTCTCTCTCTAGTGCAGAAGCAGAATATATAGCAGCATGTCAAGTCAGTAAAAGAATTGATTTGGTTGAGAAGATTGTTGTAGGACATCGAGGTTACTCAGTCCCAACCAACAATATTAAAGTGTGACAGCCAAAGTTGCATAGCCATGACGAAGAATTCGAAGTATCATGGGAGAGTTAAACATATAGGGATACAATACCATTTCATCCGTGAACAAATTGAGAACAACACTATCAAAATGGAGTATTGTGCAACTGAAATGATGGTGGCGGATGCATTGACAAAGGCATTACCAAGAAATAAGTTTGAGTTTTGCAAAGAAGGATTCGATGTGATACAAGTTGGTTGACAAATATTTGGCTAAGTGGGAGTGTTAGACAAGTAGAAATTCTCGCCTAATATTTAGGGATTCTGTAGCTAGTATTTAGGGATTCTGTAGCTAGCATTTAGGGAAGTTATTGACAGCACATTAGATGATATGTGTATGTGTTGGCAAATGTTGTCCATCTATAGGATGAAGAGTAGAGATAGGGTAGTTTGAGTTTGTGTTTGAATAAGACTATGTTTTTGTTATTCTATAAAGATTGTATTTATCCGATCGATTGAGCGAGCACAAGCAAATAAGAATAAGAAATAGATCAAACCTGCGATTACATTTTTGTGTTCTGTTTTAAGAGTGCTAATAATTTTCAACAATTCCACCCTCTCCATTGATTGCTCCTACGAATTGCTTATTAAACACTCTAAGCTGATAGCTTCCGTCTTTCACACGCCATATCTCAACAAATTAACACATAACAACATACATCATAATTTGTGAAACCATATGCTGGTCAAAACATTCTCAAATCACAAAAGTCTTACTAGAAATTGAGATATGCTAATTACATACCCTAAAAGTCTCCCATCCAAAAGCGTTTTTTCGTTCACCGCATTTTGAACCGCCACCATCTTTAAGAACAAGGTAGGTACCCAATTTCATATATTTCAATTGAATTTGTGCTCCATCTTGTTAAAGAAAATAGAATTACTATAAAAAAGAACGCAGAATAACACCACTACTACAAGGGGGGGTCATTTGAGACATTAATAGAGACAAAATTTGACTAAATTGTCTCAAATAGAGACAATAAAAAAGTTGCATATCGTCTCTATTATTGTCTCAAAGCGGGTGTCTCTAATATTGTCTCTAATTATTGTCTCTCAAGAGACAATAATGATTGATACATATTTTGTCTCTTGAGAGACAATATCATTTTCGTCTCTCTAGAGACAATATCATTATTGTCTCCTTAGAGACAATACCGAATACTAACATTTTGTCTCTCTGGAGACAATACTAATTTCAATTTTTATTGTCTCTCTAGAGACGATATGAATTTAAAGAATGAAAAATATGAATTTTAAAACTACATAATAACCAAATATCAACGAAGTTACATATCATCTATGATATCGAAGTGGTCTGGTAATTAATATTATAAATTAACAACAATTTGATTTAAATATTGTGCCCAATAATGGGTCCACAAATATTTTATTAATATCAAATAAGATAAGATACAAAAGGGTGTCTGAATTCCGTTAACCCTTGAAATACAATGAAAAAATACAAAAGGGTGTCTGAATTCCGTTAACCCTTGATATACAATATTAGCACCTTCTCTCCACCAAACTTCAAGTGATCCATATGATTCCCTAGTGCTACTTTGAAGTTATTTTTCTTAACTTCGATTTTGAGCAACTTCCTTTTTGAGCAATTGTCTCTCCATCGACAGCAATCAAATCCCATGAATTGTTACCTGTAAACAATCAAATCCCCATAAATATCACATGAATGAAGAGGTGCCAAGATGAAGGCAAAAAAAGTGAACAAACATATAAGAATGTATGAATAATGCATATCATAAGCACAGCCCTGGTACGATGTTGTTATTAAGACTTCGGCACCAGCTTCAAGATATTCTTCATGAACCTAATTAATGATACAATAGTAATGCATATAGGAAATCACAGGAATAAGACACAAAGTATATTATCTGTTTAACAGTACAAGAACATTGTTAAGCTTAATGTGAAGTCATATTTACAAAGTAATGGTAAGTCATACCTATTAAATCATCTATCTGGATCTCTTCTCGATGTAGCTGGGGGCATATGTACAGATGGGGTATGGATGACAATTCGATTGGATGCAAAATGCCTTTATGTACTTATGGACTTTGAAGGACTGGGGAGCTTTGAGAGGACAGAGCAAGAGGACATGCTTCTCTCTGTCCTTAATGCAGCTATCAGTAATCTAACGAACTTCAATAAAAAGGTAGGCCGGAAGTCATTATGTATCTTCTCTTCATTTTCTGCTTTGATTTGCATGTTTTACTTGGCTTTGTTACCTTTTAAACTAGTGTAGATACTTGAGATTAACTGGAAATCTGATATGTTACATCTCAGGACTTTCATCTTGACAAGGAGACAGAAAACGTGTATCAATCTAATAACAGTGGGTATTTTACTGAAATTCTGCAATAATATCTGCAGATGGGAAATTTCATCCATTATATGGCAACGTTTGTAGCTGGATTTGTGGTGGGATTCACTACAGTGTGGCAGCTTGCTTTGCTGACGGTTGCGGTGGTGCCACTTATTGCTGTGGTTGGAGCCGTTCACACCATAATATTTACAAAGCTTTCATCCAAGAGCCAGGACGCTTATGCAGAGGCCGGCAACATTGCAGAGCAGGTATATATAAGTCTTCTATTTTAATGCCTGGATTCATGAATTGAACTGGGTTTAGATTTTTATTTCGTTTCTGAGACAATTGGAATGGCATTTCGCAGGCATTGGCTCAAATTCGCACGGTTTTCTCGTTCGTTGGCGAGGAGAAAACTATGCAAGCTTATTCTGCGGCGTTGAAGGTCGCTCAGAAGATCGGTTACAGAAGCGGAGTGGTGAAGGGAATCGGAATGGGATCGACTTATTGCATCATATTTTGCTGTTATGCGTTGCTGCTATGGTATGGAGGATTGCTCGTGAGGCATCATGATACTAAGGGAGGATCGGCAATAGCTACAACGTTTTCTGTCGTCATTGGTGGATTGTATGTGGCATGGTTACCTTTTATCTCTAAATTTTTAGGCCGTGTTTGAAAGGGTAGTAATTTTCTGTGTGTGAATTGCAGGGCACTGGGGCAATCGGCTCCCAGTCTGACGGCATTTGCCAAGGCAAAATCTGCTACAGTGAATATCTTCCAAACCATAGAGCACAGGCCTAAAATTGACAGAAATTATTCTACTGGAGCTACACCGTCCACAGTCACTGGTCAAGTGGAGCTACGAAACGTGAGTTTTTCGTACCCATCCAGACCCGAAATGTCCATTCTCAGTGGGTTTTCGCTCAACATTCCGGCGGGGAAAACTGTAGCCATGGTTGGTAGGAGTGGCTCCGGAAAAAGCACTGTAGAAAACGTGAATCAGGGAAGGCTATAAGTATAAGATGAGTTTCCTGTAAAGCTGTTACAAATTCGTAAAAGATCCCATGAAAAATTTCTAACAAAGATGTATGGAGGAATGGTTGAACTTGCTGCAATGCCTTCTTTCACCCGAAAAGAATATTATCAAGAAAGTCTGTCTGAAATGGCTTTAACTCATGGAAGAAGATTTAGACCATACCTATCAGAATGGACGTTCCTTCTTGAGAGATTTGAAGCTTGTTACTGCCCAGATAGCAACCAAGGACTGGACCCCTGTTGATTTGAAGCGTGTTGCCATGAAAGTGAATATCCTTCATAAAAATTTGGAGTCTGCTGTGAGGGAAGGACAGCTCTCTATGTCAGGAGCCAGCAGGGTGCTTGTGAATTTTGACACTCAAGAAGAAATACATGATGTTCCAATAGAGCTTGGAGATCTCTTGATTGAAGTGCAGGATAGTGGGCTGGAGCTTGCACCTACAGAAGAATCCATTTCAAATGATAAAGTCTTGTCCGATCTAAGATCAAGGCTAGGCACAATTTTCAAAAGAAAAGGTGTAAATGGTGACCAATGGCACTCTGTACTATTCAACGTAACATACTAATCATAAAATTATAGCTTGGCCTCGATTTTATCAGATTTAAATTTAAAAAAAAACTCAAATCGACAATATTTGTCTACGAACATAATTGTAGACTTTCCAATATTTCATACCTCTAGTCTGCCAATGCAAATCGAGAGTCTAGCAAGGCAATTCAAGACTCTTCCAAAGCCTTCTGAAATATATATGTATGTCAATTTCTGCAAATTTTCAATGCCTCTTATATCTTGCCCATTTGGACATCCATCAATTGTAATCCTCTCCAGATCATGTAGAGGAGCAAGAGATGGCAATTCTTTTATAGCCCAACAGTTACCTATGCTGAGATTCACCAGGTTTCTCGAATCAGCAATCCCTAATAAATCTGTCAAAACACTACAACTGTCCACCTCAAGAGAAGAGAGTGTTGTTATCCTTGATAAATTCACTTCTATCAGATCTGCCAGGAAGTGGAGGCGGAGGGACTTGAGACTGGGACAATGCTGCCCGCTGATACAGATCTTTTTTACGTCTTTTACAAACTGAATATCTATGATTTCAAGCCTATACATGCGGGCGCTCATGAAAGCCTCAAAACCATCTGCATTGTTGCTCAAATCCAGTTCACCACTTAATCTGAAATGCCTGAAAATCAAACTGCTTAGATTTATAAGTAATTTCAGGACTTGGGATAGAGTACTCCCTTCAATTAGCATTCCGTCAGATCCCCCATTTCCTGTTAGAACTAGATTTTGCAGACGCCTAAATACACTACATGAGTTCCGAAACTCTCCAAATGATACCGTATCAATCAGTTGCAGCTCTTTCAACTGGACAGGACCCTGACATTTTTAGACATACTTTTTTATAAGGATGGTCTTGTCAAAATATATAATTTATTGCCAAATTTTAAGTTTGACCCAAACTCCCATAAAAACAAAAGGCTTTACCTGTACATCTGTGTGCCACAATCTCGTTGTGTTTCCATTGATTATTTCTAGAGCTTGCAAATTTTGGAGAGGAATCCATGAAGGAATTGCTGTGTTGCTTACGTCCTCCAGAGGAATAAATGACTCGCTTGCTCTCTGTTTTTGCTCCCTCAGTTCAATCGACATCCACAGCAAAAGTGTTGATGTTCCTGCTTTCCGGAGATCTGAATTTCGATTTCCTATAAAATATGTAATTTGAGCGCCATTGGAATCATCAAAAAAGGAATAGAGACACCTAACAGATTCTGTGGTTCTCGTGAGTCTATTTCTGAGGTCGACAGATTCCTGCATTTCAAACAGAGCGTAATTTGCTTTTTTCCTAAATTTAGGTAAAGGATAAATTCTTGAATATCACCAAAAGTAGGTTTTATTTAAGAGAGAAGCCCCATACCAGTGAATGGTGAGGACGCCAGAGGCGACGAGGATGTTTGATTCCATCTGCCATTTCATCTGCCATTTCTCTTCCGAAATCGCGGATGTGTTCATGCATTCTAAAATACAGCTCCTCTATGTTGTGATCTAAAATAAAAACTGGTTCCATTTCAACAAGGCACTTATCCACCAGGGTCTGAAGTCCCTCCTCACCGTTCCATCCAGAAGCTTCCCATATTCTCACTGCCATACACTTGAACTTGCCCATACCAACCAAAAAGCATGCAATGTCCATGAAAATTTGTTTTTGGTCATTATCCAGGGCATCAAAGCTTATTTTAATCCTTTGTTTTATTTCCATCGGCAGAGTTTTTCGACTTTCTCGAGTGATAACTCCCAATAACCCTTCTGCTGATCACTACGATATAGACTCCCACCAATCACTTGAAGAGACAGAGGTAAACCTCCACATTCGGAAACAAAGCTCTCAACCAAATCTTCATATCCCCTCTCTGGACAGGGTTGGTGGAAGGCATGCCAACAGAATAGACATCTGCTATAATCTAAACTCATTTCCTTCATCCTATAACGAAGACTTATGCCTGCCTGTATTAGCAACCTCTCATCATGGGTTGTAACAAGTACTAGACTTTTAGAATTCAGGTTTTTTTTTGACACTAGAGCATCAAATTGATTGATGTGATCGATATCATCTAGGACAATAAATACGCTCAATTTGCTCCTTTCCAGACAAGACTTAAGATAGCCAGTTCCTTCATTTATATTCTGAAATTTATGATGATCTTCATGGAAAAGATATTTGAGAACCTTACTTTGCAAAGAAGTCAATTTACCTTCTCTCACATTAGATAGGAAACATGCCCCTTGGTACCATGAACGCTTGCGGTTGAACAACTCTGAAGCAAAAGTTGTCTTCCCCGAACCTCTCCATGTGTTTCAGAGTTTCTTAGGGGCTTTGATAGAGAGACGGTGTGATCGTGTTCAAAAGTGGCTCTGCAGTAACACAACAGAATTTACTGATGTACAGAAGTTGCAATTAGAGGCAGTTGCAACCCTAGCAGAGCTCAAACAGGGTCTCTCTGTCTGTGGTTGCAAGTGCTTTGTCTGTTTCTGGCGATGCATTCTACAGAAAGGCCATTCCTCTGATCACTCCTGCATGGGAAATCATGCATGTATAAAGAACTGCACATATTGTTCTCTTGAAATAGGCCTAGCTGAAGTGGAGGAATGTCGTAATGTGGTGGGTCATGAAGGAGATCATGATTACAAAAGGAGAAACCATACCTGCGGCAAGATTTGAAATGGAACTTGTACAGTGGTTAGAAATTCTATATCACAATGTTTGACATGCTAAAAAGGCTTCAAATCGACCCTTACACTGCTTTATGCTTTCAACATCCTCTGAATTTTGGAGCATAAAAGAAACTGTCTCAGATGTCCATGTATACATAATTGGTGTTTACAAAACATTAAATCAATTCACAGACCTCTAGTTAAGGAAGAAAACAATGTTACTTTCATTTTTGGTGTTGAAGCAGCTAAGTTAGGGATTATCCTCAGAAATAGAAAGAAGACTGGAATTAGAATGATATCCGAAAAGTAGAAATTGTAGAGTAGTTAGCAATTCTATATCACAATGTTTGACATGCTATAAAGGCTTCAAATTGACACTACCATTCCCAAGTGATTCCAATAGTTATGTCAACCAAGAGATACGACATACAAGTTTCCATGTTGTCTTAGAGTAGCATATGGATTTAACAAGATGGACACTAAGATGGGTGCAATGCAAAAATGTATTGTATATTTTATGTACTATGGTGTGCAATTATGTGCTATACATTAACATAGGCTCCGTATTCAATCAGTAACATATGATTTCTATTCAGTCATTACCCATTTGCAACAAATTTTCTATCTTATGGGTTTGCTATTCTTGTTTCAATACCCTGAACATATTATGTTTATATAAACAACGACACTGCAACAAAAACAAGTATCACTGTCCCAACTGTTATACCTACATCCTCAAGATGATTTTGATAATAGAATGATACATATTAATTCTAAAAACAAATATTAGACATTCTTATAGTTAGGTAGATGAAAATTTAAGGCAACAGAATGCCATAAAACATATATTAGACATAAATAAGTCTGATTAATTTGTTTGAAAGAGATAGAAGGCCTACCAGGCAAGTTTTCCTTCATATCAATTGTCAACTGAATGGCTGACAAACTGCCATTGGGAGAAATTGTTCCCATAATAGCCCGAGAATCACCAACGTGTGCAATCACAAGGTCCTTACCCTGATAGAACACAATGTCAAAGATAAGCTGCTGAAAGAGAGGTGTAGGTGGTGAAAAAAATGTCAATCATCAATAAAACTAATTTATTCCTAACTCTGCTGAATTTCCATCATTGAAAAACTCTGCAAGCCAAAAATAACTACAATAATATAGAGAGCATTATAGTGGAATGGACTCCTGAAGTTATGTGGGATATGCCACTTTGTTTGTAGACAACACTAATGAAACACTTACAAAGTATCAAATACAATCGTTCCAAAAATTCTGAGTCGTGATTTATTGGTAACTTCTACTAAATACAATCGTTTACGATAGCTGGGAAAAAAGTAGAGGTATTTCATGATGGCATTAAATGTTGTTGCATCAAGTAGGAATGGCCAAATCCTTAACATTCTCTTACAGCGTCCCAAAGGAAACAAAATAACCACCAAATTACAACAAATACAATATATATGTAATTACCCAGAATATTAAAGCTGCTTCTTCCAAAACCCAAATAAAGATGAAGTAAATTACGAGACCGGTATTCATTCGAAATCAGAGGAGTCCTAAATATCATGATGAAGTAGAGAGAAGAACTTAGAGCAGACAGCAGGTTGGCGAGTAGCCTTGGAATGGGCGGGAGTGTACAAATAAGAAACCCACCAACACTTAAATCCACAAAAACCCTCAAAATTGATGACTCGAGATCAGAGCAGGCCCCAGCCTTGATGTTTCTCTAATTTATCCAAACAGGAAACAGTAATTGAGCATACTCACAGAGAAAAAGGTGGTGTGTACCAAGCAAAATGACAACCCCATAACTGGACACCTCTCACCTAAACCAAATTGAGACTGAATCCCGTTTGAAGCTCTGGTTGAAATAAAAGCAGCTGAAGAGAAGAAAGCAGAATCCCTTGCAGCGCTTGTAATAGATAATCCATGTCCACAGGGAGTCCTGAAACCAGCCCCAAAGATGCTAACATAGCTACCTAAAACACCATCGACAAAATTGTCGAGCATAAAAGATAAAGCAAAACTATATAGAAGGGAGCTGGACAGGAAGAAACTATACGTTCACCAAATACCTATGGAATGCTCCCAGCTCAAGAAAATGATGATTACATGCATTTTCCAAAAATTCTCGTTCAACAATAGGTAACACAGGGAGTGGTCCTTTCCTTCACTATCAACCTACTAGGAAAGAAAAACACAATGAAAGAAAAGACATGCATTACATGATCCAAGGCAATAGAACTTACAGGAGGCACAGAGGGATGTCCATAAATTCCTCCAGGAAAATACACAACAGCACATGGAGGGGCTATCGCATAAGGTGACAATAATGGCTAAGACCAGTACATTTACCACTCCATAATATTAGTTGAATGCTTCAACAACGCATACTTCCTAAAGATTCAGAATAAACACTGAAAATATAGAAAAATTATACTAAATTTATCTTTTTATTCTTTGAATGCAATATAAGGTGGACATGGATCTTAGCCAAATAAAATAGCAATCCTTACCTGTGGTGTAGAAGATGGCTTTTCCATCTTTGCATGTGTTCCTCCTTCCCCTCCTACCTGTGGTGTAGAAGATTGTTTTCCAGACTTTGTTGGGGTTCCTCCTTCCCCTCCCATAGCCAATTCAAGTAAGAAACTGATTCCAAAGTCAGGGAAATAATAATAATACATAGCTAATAATACAAATCTGATTAGAAGAAGCCTACAAATTTAATAATACAAATCTGATTAGAAGAAGCCTGCATGAGTTTGCATCACACATCTGTGAAATTAAAATATGGGATGGATTTTCATCACACATCTGTGAAATTAAAATTTCTTATCCACATTTACTGTACATGGCTATCAAAGGAATAGGAATGAACTCAGACAGAAAGAAAAGCTCAAGAAACAGATATACTAGCAAGCCTTGAAGTGCAATCTCCAAGAAGTGCAGTTTGTACTCACGTGCATGCAGGTCTTCAATATAGACAAGTTACTAGTTATGTTGAAGACACATACAATGTATCCTCGCAGAAGTTACTGATTTGATTGGTAAGGTATAATTCAAATTTTTACAAGTTCACTAGTATACTTAAAATTCAAATCATAAAACAACCAATAAGTTCACTGGTAATGAAATAGCCAATAATTCATAAAATAACAGTCAATTTAAATCTATTTAGCTAGATAGGAAAAATGTCTATTCTTTTTTGTCCTCTTTTGACGAGGAACTATAATAGATGGTGCAACATGATAATCATCCTGAACTCTTGTCTGTTGGATTTCTGGGTTGTTTTCCAGATGAGTTCCAAGAAGGTCAATCGATTCATTTTGTCCAGCAACAAAATCATCACATCCTTCTGTGGCATCTTCATGTTCACTGTCAGTTGCACCCTTTAAGGAGTTTGATTGTTGCACATCCTATTAAACAACATACTTTAGTTAATTAAATTATCACAACATTGATACTTAAATGTTTTATTATGTCATCAAATACTATAATAAACTTACCTCAGATTCATGCTCAATGACCAATTTCTCCCCTCGATCTATCATATGTTGCCGGAGCCCTTGGGAACCATGCATTAGTGCATATTTCAGATCTTCATCTGAAGCTTCCTTTCGAAAGTGGTGAACCTAAGTGTACAAAGACATTTTAATTTATCAAGTATCATTTGTCATCCAATACATTCAAGTCACCAAAAAATATAAAAAAATTAAATGAAATTATTCACTTACCAAGCTCCCACGAATACTATTATACCCACCCGACCCCAATTTATGGGACCCAATACTTGACAACCTAGCTTGGGTAGCCTTTGTTGTATCTCGAAGGCGTCTTTTACCTCCTTCTCGTGCAGATGGCATGTAGTTTGGATTTTTGAAGGACTTTCTCTTGAATTTGGCATCTTTGATAAGCTCATCCCATGTTGTTTGGTTAGTGATCCAAGCTGGTCGGGGATATCTCAAGTCATTTGTTAGCTTTGACCTTATTTTGTCTCTTTTAGAATGAATGAATTTCCGTGCATAATCCATTATGAAATCCTTGTTAAAACCGGGATTTCCAAACTCTTTTATGACATCTTCAAAGAGTTCATCTTTCTTAGAATTGGCTTGCTTTCTCCAATCCACTTGTATGGTATTTCCAAATAGGCATTCTGCGCGATGAAATAGAAATTGGAAAAATTTCGACCCCATTTCATCTTTTAAGACATTTCCATCCGAGGTTAACAAGATTGTAACCTCTTTCTTTCCTTTTGTGTTCACTGTGGAGATTGTTGCAGTCGTAGGGGTCACAGTAGCTTCCCATTAGGTACATCAGGGGGCATGCCATTTTCTTCCTGTATGTATAGAGCATGAATGTTTGTTAGGACTATTGTAAACCATGCAATATGAAAAATTTGTTATGACTGTTTTATAGCACATGAATGATAATTAGGACTGTTAGGAATATTTTATACATAATTAATTATCATAAGCATACCTGTTCAGGTGCAGCAAGACCTGTACTTTCCAGCAATGTAGACTCCAATGCATGAATTTTCTTAATTACTTCCTGTCTAACTTCATAAAATTCAGGAGTATCTGGTAGGAGCGTTAAAATTTTGGCTTGTGATTCTATGATACTTGTCAAGGAAGCATGTTGTGGTGTTGGAGGGTGAATTCGGAGAGAACCCACACATGAAGGGTTACTCCTTAACTCTGGTGCTATATTATGTGTTGGCATGCTTGACGGAATTGGAATACTAAATGTTTCAATGTTGGATGTAGAAAGTATGGTACGGGATTTACTTGTCGGCGGCACTCTCATGTTAGGATTTTCTAGTGCATATGTAGAGGGCCTGCCACGATCCTTCAAAATATCATAAAACAAAATTATTAATAGTAAAAAAAAACTTCAAAGTTGTATGTAACATTGAACAACTTCACTAACAAATGAATAATAACATATGCAATACTAAATTGGTAAGGTATGCTTTGACATTTTGTTGGCCATTGCATGTTGAGAGCAGCAAAACAGAACTGCTTTGACATTTTGTTGGCCATTTCATGTATCCAAAAATATATATATTCAAAAGGACCAAAAGGTGTGCATCTTCATATAATCTTCAATAAGGAAACATTTAATGAAACAAGGAAACATGTGCAATGTATGCATTGACATAGAGAAAAAAACATTAGCAATCCACTCATAAAATATATCAAATTGTGTTATGTCCTTACAATGAATTTAAGGTTTACATTATGATTAAATAAAATCATCTTCATCTGACATTACAATTTCCTCATCTGGAGGCATGAATACACCATAATTAATGGGCCCCAGATCCACAAATAAATTAATACCATGGTTCTCATGATCTTCATCCCCTTCAGCCATAGGTAAATGATGATCAATAAACTCATCATGTTCATGTATTTGATCACCAAAATGTTGTTCTTGTCCTACTGGAACTTCATCTTGTTCATATTCATCATCAATAGTCATGTTATCATCATCCTCCACTTGGTCATCTATGTCTTCAAGTGGATCTTCTACCTCTTCAATTACATCATGGCCTTCTACATCTTCGGAAAAGGTGACTCTTCGCCCTCTTGGATCATAATCTATCACAAAGGACCAGCCAGGGTGTTCTAAATTTGGAACAAGAAATATTTGACTACATTGGTTTGGAAACACATAAGGTTCAGAAGTAGATTCAAACCTCGATGTATTTATCATATTGAATCCATTCTCATGCAACAAAATAGTTTTGTCAAGGCCCACTTCAATGAGCCTATACCATTCAACACGAAAAATAACTTTTTTAAAAGATGTGAAATCAAGCTCTATTATATCCTCCAACACTCCATAATACCGAAGTGTACTCGTGATTGTGTTTGTGTCATATGCATGTGAACGACACTCCACTTCAAATGGTGCTGAAATTCCACTATCATAAGTTTTCCGCTTCTCATCGATCTTCCTGATTCGAAAATGATGACCGCTAATCCACATTGCTTTGTAATATGTTACCTAAATGCATATGTACATATTATCCAATTAGATTCAAGGACACAAAGTTAACTAACTAGTTTCAACGATAAAAAAATCTTTAGATTAAACAATTTTCATCATAATACTTTATTTGTATATTACCTCCCCATTTATAGATCCTTTAACGAAATCTACTTGTTTTTTTGTCACTGCTTTCATTCCCTTGGTTGCCTCGTGTTCAACATTTGTCTTTAACCAATGCCATGAGCATCTATCTGGCCATTTTCTTTTATGGCATGCAGGAAGTCCTCTATTAGAGTTTTGACCATGTCTATTATATATATCAGCCCATGCCTTTTCATCTTCTATTTTCTTTTGTTCAGCATACTTCTCCATCCATTGTAACATAAATTTAGAGTTGTATGCAACATACAAATGCAATGACTCCCACTCCTTAGCATCTACAACAAAAAGTATTTAACTAATCATTGATCTAACCATTCTTTAAAGG
Source organism: Taxus wallichiana var. yunnanensis (assembly GCA_018340775.1). NCBI lineage: Eukaryota > Viridiplantae > Streptophyta > Pinopsida > Cupressales > Taxaceae > Taxus > Taxus wallichiana. The sequence continues at coordinate 1,021,285,968 of CM031242.1, forward strand.
ATGCATCATACAATACTTAGGATTAAAAACTACTACTAACATTTAAGATTACCTTTTATCCTCTTTGAAGTTCCTTGACCCTCTAGTTTTCTATCTCCAATGGATTGAGGTTGTTGATCACCCCATAATCTTGGAGCCTCCAGATGCAATTGAGGCAAGTACTCAGATAAATGAACCATGGTTTGAAAAACCATGTACCCTTCAACCATAGAACCTTCAGGTCGAGCTCTTTGCCTCACAAAATGTTTTAGGACCTTCATATATCTCTCTACAAGCCACATTGTCCTGAGATGGATGGGCCCACATTGTTCAATCTCTTCTACCAGGTGTATAAGGTAGTGCTCTTGAGAATTGAAGAAACTTGGAGGGAAACACATTTGAATGTCACACATCAAAAGAGCAACATTCCTCTTCCAATAGTTCAGCTCATCTGGATGTATCTCTTTAGATGATACCCACCTATAAATTTTACTAACAAGCATTAACATATCACCAGTTATAATATTTGCAAAATATATGTTAAAACAATTATAAAGACATTGAAAATGATATTTATAGAAGGAAAAAAATTAATTATTGAATAACAATTGATGGTTTATAATACCTCAAATATTTGGACAATTTGTAAATTGTTTGTGCGATGTCATGGTTGAAAGTGCTTTGTATTGCTGTAGGAAGCACATACTACACCAACATTGAAAAATAGCGTTTAAAATATATATTATCTTCTACATTACTAATATATTGAAAATTTCAATTATACTATCAAGAAATATAAGATATCACGAATTACCTTTATCCAATTATGCCAATCATGTGTTTTCATTCCAGAAAACTCTGAACCATCTCTTGTGAATACGGTTTTTAATGTCGCACCAAAACCAGTTGGAAATCTTATGGCACGCATAGTATCAAACATATATTGTTTCTCCTCTGCTGTAAGAACCCATGGCGCAGGATCATATGTGTTATTTTCATGTAACCACATGTTTGGCATCATATTGACGGTTTTGAGGTCCTTCCTTAATTTTATTTGGTCTTCATTGTTGGTTCCCTTTAGATGTTTCCATAAGCACTCTGCCACATTTTTTCCAATATGCATTGTATCAAATAGATGAGCTATTGGGAGATGCTCGTAATAATCTAACTTATAAAACTTAGATAGTCTTTTCATTCCCAATGGATAAGCTCTCCCTTCCTTTTTGTCATATGCTGATTTCCACCTCAAAGGGTTCATCCTTTTTGGCCGCCTCCTTTCCTCTTCCTTTCCATTGAACTTATTTTTCTCATGCATGCGATAACGATGGTTTTGAGGTAAGAAGTGTCTGTATTCATCGTACACGGTTTTTTTAAGATCCTTTGATTGCCTAGATACAGTGTTTGGCCCACATGATGGACAACCATGTTTCCCTTTAGTTTGTAGGCCTGAAAAATCAGTATGGAAACCATATTTAATTAATGGGCAGCAACATAAATAGAATGATTACAAATGAATATGATAAATAGATTACCACAACACACAGAGAGCCCCGGAGCGTCGTGAATTGTCCACATAAGTATTGCATGAAAAAGGAAGATCCTATCATTGCTAGGTCTTGATACATCATACATGTTGACACCCTTCCATAATTCGCATAACTCATCAATGAGAGGCTCCATGTATGTGTCCATATCTTTCACCTGGTGTTTTCCTATGAAGAAAATGTGAATTAAAATTTAAATATATTCATGTAAATGTACATCATTTTCAAGAGAACATAACACTAAGAAGTTCATATACCTGGTATTATTAGAGTTAGCATTGCATGCTCTTTTTTCATTGCCATCCAAGGGGGAAGATTATTGTTAACAAGGAAAACCGGCCAAACAGAGTATGTTGTTCTAAGATCTCCGAAAGGATTGACACCATCCATTGCCAATGAAAGTCTTGCATTCCTTGGCTCATTTCTTAAATCAGGCCATTTTTCTTCAAGCTCCTTCCAATCTTTGCTATCAGCCACCATACGCATGACACCATCTTGGCTCCTTCTTAGTGCATGATAGTCCATAAATTTTGCCAAATCTTTACATTTGAACATCCTCTCAAACCTCGGTGTTATTGGAATGTGGCGTAGAACCTTATAAGGAACTTTCTTGGACACTTGATCTTCACGATATCTATTGGTGAAACATATTGGGCATTGCTGTAAATTTTCATTTTCACCATAGTATAAGATATGGTCATTTGGACATGCATCATATGTTTTGTACTCCATCCCAATGTCTTTCATTGCTGAAGATACTTCCTTTTGTGAACGAGGCATCTTATTTTCCTTTGGAAGTATCTTATCTGCCAAAAGTCTGCATAAAACAACAAAAGATCTTTATATTATTCACTATACACAATATTCAAAACTTGAATGACATGGAGAGATATAGTTTAGAGGAGTTTAAAATATACCTCAAGATATCAGTGAAGCATGTATTCGTCATTCCATGCATAACTTTCAAGTTCAAAAATAACATAAGTGTTGCCAATACAGACAAATTTGCATTTGGGTATAGAGGCGTCCTAGCAAGTTGAGTTAGGGGCGAATCATCAACTTCTTCAGCATATGTGTAGAAGTCTTGTAAAAATTCGTTCACCCCATCTTCATTTAATTGAGAAGTGGTATCACCCATATATGTGTCTTCTTCTTCATTGTGAGTGCCACTATCATCATTGTCATATGCCCTTTCCTCAACATTGTTATGAACTTGGATTGGCTAAACATTACAATATCATTTAAAATAGTCAATGCGATATGAAAAGTTTATATTTTTTAATAACAAGCATTTTTGAAATTTCATTATAGTATACCTCTTCTATATAAACTCCATACTTCAACCTATGGATACCAACGAGTCGACGCTTCTTTAATTTTCTATTTTTGCACTTTTCACAAGTACAATATATCATTTCATTAAAATATTCATTTGTCCCTGGAGTAGGTCTTGGTATATGTTCATCTGAACATTCAGATGAAGATATACTATTTTCCTGCATAAATCATATACTTTAAATAATGAGCATCTACCTCTCAACTTGAGACTTTTATTTTTATAGTTTGGAAATGGGTAATTCTGTTATGATGTTTTCGTAAACTAAAACATCATTAGTTTGAACTATGAGATGCCTAAAACGCTCACTGTGGGTCTGAAACGTGGCTTATTTAACGTGGCTTGTTAAATAAGCCACGTTTCATAATCCATTTTTTGTAAGCTAAAATAGGGTCCATTATGAGTGTTATTTAAGATCTGAGTATTATTAAAAAAACTCATGACTATGATAATATTAATCTTTATTGAGATTAAATTCATTAAAGAAATAATACAAGTGGCAGAAAATGAAAGTACCTGTCTTTCCATTTTTTCCAAGAATAGTGGCTAATTAGGTAATAGTGTCCTACAAAAAAAAGTAACACTCGTCATAATAATAAAGAAAAATATTTTTAAAAAATGAATAAAAGTATCTGCACGTTCTAATTATTTACCAATATATCTAGGACTAGAATGTCATCTTATCTTACCTTCTTGCAGTAAAGCCACTCCACACCAACTAGAGCAAGAGAAGACAATGAAACCTGGAAAAAAAGAAAAGACGAAGAACTTAGACAAGGAAAAGCAATCTAATTTATTAAAAATGAAAACAAAATAGCATGAGAAGGTCCACATATTCAAAACCATGCTGCAATAAGACCTATGATAAGTTACAAGGTTAACTTGGAAGCAAACTTGAATCTTGGAACTTATCATAGGTCTTTGTTTTCATTACAAATAAAGTAGATTGCTTTTCATTGTCTAGTATCCAGTATCAATCCAATTTATACTCTACAAGCTCCGTCATTATAATATCTAATGACCAAATATGTGCCTTGATAAGAGGCTTCTCTGCCCAAATGTACAAGTCATGAAATATTTTAATTCCTTTCTCAAATGAAAGGAGGGCAGAAAAGCCTCTTATCAAAGCACGTATCTTGTGATTATATATTATAATGACAAGAGATTATTCTACTTTATTATTGTGTTACTCCACTTAATCTTTTCGAATATAGCTTTTATTTCTGATCTTAGAATTTTCCAAACCCGAGAATAAGTTACAGTGTGCTCAGCTGTAATGTATTATAACATTAAAACTATACTAACAACGAGGAACATTAATCAAGCCTAAAGAGTTAGGCAACATCCAGAATACATCAGCAGTGTTAGGCAACATCCAGAATACATCAGGGCATTGAAAAAGGCTTGGGCAGCATATGCAAGGCTTCGTGGCTTCAACATGCAAGATAGAAGTGTTGCACAACAAGAGACAAGGTCCCAAGGTTTCGTACGACACAAATAGTGATGCACAGCTAAGTATAGGCTTGCGCAACAAGGTTAAGCCTTTGCAGATTGGGTAGGCATCTGTGGCTTCTATAAAAAAGAGTCAAGGCACTAAGGTTTGAGTGGCATGCTCAAACGTGGAGCGGCATTCTACAAGTCTGTATTCAAGTGGATCTAAATGTTTTTGGATGATAAAGAATTGTTTGTGAACCTGGATGTTGTTACATCACATTGACATGCCTCTAGTATGTTCCACATAATTGAGGCAATCTCTAATCCACATTGCATAATCTTATGTGCTATAAACAGAAGTGAAATTTATGTTGTTAGCTATGATCAACCAACAGTCCATAAAGTGAATATGATACATTCACACACACAAAGAATAATGTAACTAATAAAAACTGAAATTTTAATCATACTATAGCTCTGTACAGAGTAAATCTTGGAGAAGAGATGTAAAACTATGCAAACTTGTCCCTCCCAATACTGCAGCACATATTTATGTACAAACTTTGCAGACAAAAACATTAAAAGGAAAAGATGATATTAATGGGGTATTACTCTAACACTGTTCATATAGGTACTTGATATTGTTCCTTCCATGCAAAAACTATGTCAATCTCCTATGTATAAGAGACGCCACTATACTTGCAAAAAAAATTATAGCAACAAGTTTCCTGCAGAATACCATGACCATCAATAATCATGGATCCCTTGGAAATGAATTGAAAATTTTCTGCAGATGATTGGAAATTTCTTAAGAGTCGCTCCGCTAACTGTGTTACATGTAGGGCATCCTGAAATTTGGGTGGCAGTCATTCAATGCCTCCAAAAAGTTCTTCTGCTGCTGGTGGAAATTTCGATTGGGTTGCATTGAATTGAGAAAGGATGATACATTGTTACTATTGTTGTAGTTGTCATTGTTGTATCTCTTTGAGGGGTGGAGTGCCTCATCCCTATAAGCTAAAGAGAGGGTCCTCTTGAGAGAGTTGAACTTGTTTTGTGTCTCCACAGTTCATATTTCTTGATTGGGCACAACATAAAATGAGCAGTAAATGCTATTGTTGATGGTATTCTGGTATCTGTGAGAGGGCTTTGCCTGAAGAGAGCCATTATTTCCATTGTCATCCATAGTTTCATCATTCAAAAATCCCTCTAGGAAGGGGTCCTCACTTTCCAACAACCAAGAGAAAGAACCGAGCTTGGGCAGGTGCAGTTTCTGGTGGTGATCAATGTCAGGCAAAGAAGCCAATACTTCTTCAACACATGATTCATCTGGCTCCCCCCCTAGTGGCCTCTAAGAATTGTTATTTTTCTTATAAATTCAGCACAACATCCAATCATCAAGCTGACAGCGCAAAAACCCACAATTCATGTACATCAGGAGAAAAACAAAGCACTATTTTTATCTGCAGATTCAGCGCCCATAATTGAAATGAAATGTATGCATGCATAACTCTTAGAAAAATCAAAACACAACATGGGTACCGATATCATTAAACATGTTAACAATCCTACGAAAAGAAGAACCGATAAAAAATCTATCGTATTTTGCTAAACAAAAAGAAATTGAGAAAGAGAAATGATGGCATCATTTTGAAAAGAGAGATATATACTCAAAAATATTACTGCACTAAGTAACTCTGGCACAAGCGTATTACGAGAACTGGCCAACAATAAATTTCTGCAGGATCAGATTCAATGTCTACCTAAAACATAGCCCCAACCATGGCAATGCTTAATAATCAGTGATTGGAAGATTGGCTGTGTATATGAGGCCATTTTGAGGTTTATACAAAGTCATCTGAGAACAGTGTGTGAAGCTTCTATATTAGTTGTCCTGTTTGATACTGCTACAACTGTAGCTGTAGAGATACAAGCCAGGGAAGAAAATGCCATCTTTGTCTTCTACAGTGTTATGCTGCTGGATTAAACACATATTTGTTTGGCTTGGGTGCCGTAGAGAAATTAATGATGAACGCAACCAGAGCCCCAATGTAAACATGAAAAACCAGTTGTCATTTTCTGCAGGAAAAACCAGTTGTCATATTCTGCAGGAAACTTGTTGCTATAATTTTTTTTGCAAGTATAGTGGCGTCTCTTATACATAGGAGATTGACATAGTTTTTGCATGGAAGGAACAATATCAAGTACCTATATGAACAGTGTTAGAGTAATACCCCATTAATACTCCATTAATAATCCGCTGAACTGGTGGTCAAATTCTGAAGCGGAGCTGAAGGTGAAGGTGTCAACTGTAGAGGAACATCAGTTCGACGTTATGTGGAAAGCGTGTGAGCTAACTCCTATGAAGAAGGATCTAAATGAATTGAACAGCAACTCTGAGACGCATCCAATTGTCCCAACATGTGGGGAGCCACTTGAATTAGTAGCCATCAATCCTGAACAGGAAAGGTTATTAAAAGTCGCAGTCCTCAAGTCCGGCGAGTTGATGGTTTTTATTCACAACTTCAAAGATTCTTGCCTGTATCTATACCGATGTCCCAAGGTCGGCTACAACTTGAATAACACGAGTTGTCCTATATATACATTTAGGAGGGGGTTCGATTTGCTGGCTCTAGATGAATCTACACGCTATATGGCTCTATATGGAAAAGAAAGGAGCAAGATAGTAATATACAAGTTTGATGAATCATTTCGGAAGGTCTATTGGACTGGTGTTGAGGTTAATCTTGAATCATATAAGGGGAACAAGATCATTACATGGATGCATTTAATTCCATGGAAAATGGAGCTGCTCTTGGTTGATGTCGGAAACAGGGCAAGAGTAGTAGAAATCCATGATGAAGGCAAAGCATATTTCTCTTCCGATGCAGCGGCCTCCTTTTAAAGCATGCATCTCTGCTGACGGCTATTTCTTCATTGTGTTCAGGCAATTCCAATGTTCAGGTAATGATGTTGATGAGCACCTTGTCGGAAGAAGACATTCAAGTCCTGGGGTCATGTTAGAAATTTATGTTTTGGGTGATAACATGAGCTACTTGAAGACCATTCATTTGAATGGACAAGCGGGCAATTTATCTGATTTGGATCTGCTCGACATGAAATTTACGAGCTTCGGATCACAAAATCAACTTTTACTATACAGTCCTGCAGATGCCCTTGGTGTTATTTCTTCCCATGTGTTGAAAACTGCTTTAGCTAGGGAAGTTGTGCAGTTGCAACAAGTCAGTCATAACAATGCTCGTGAACTGGAAAGAGAAGAAACAGGAATTGTTGGTTCCTGCCCCTATTTAGGATACATATACCACATTTTTGACAAATTTGCTACAACTCCTGCATTGTTTCCAGATTATAAGAAGTGCATTACGTTCAAAGTGGTATTAGAAAGCAGCAGATCGGCTCCCTGCTATGGAGAGGCATGCATCAAATATTTAGAAGCACTTATTAGACAACTTAAGGCAGGTAAAGATAAAGATTTTACAAATATGAAGATTCAATTCCTAACCGACAATGTAGAGAATTACCTGATATCAGTTCCAGCAGAGGAACAAACCCCTGTGAAAATGGGAATGTGGGTTCGCAAACTTGTATGCCTCGTGCCCGTTCAAATAGCTCGTGCAGAAAACAATGCCATGGTAGCTCTCTAGGATGGACTTCAAATACCCCATGATATTAGCTACGTGGACAGCGTATCGCTTGCTAATTCTATACGCTTTGGCTTCTATGATGCTGTTCTCAACAGCTGGAAGGGTGAAATTAAGGTTATATCCTCCATGGGAAAGCAGAGCAGCGGAAAGTCATATTTGCTGAACCATCTTTCAGAGTCTCTTCTGGATGTTGCAGGGGGCAGGTGCACTGATGGTGTCTGGATGACAATTACAACATGTGAAAATGGAGATGGCCAGGGGGACAGCAGGTACTTGTATGTACTCTTAGACTTTGATGGACTGGGCAGCTTCGAACGAAGCGAACAGGAGGATATGCTCCTCTCTGTTCTCAACGCTGTTGTTAGCAATTTTACACTATTTAACAAAAAGGTATGCAATTTGTGGCCTTAAAATTCTGTAATGTTTTTTGTTTTAAATCCTGTTGCTTTGATAAGATGTACTTAGTTGAGATGAGGGGGGAATCCATTTTATGAAAAATAAAATATGAATAACCCATCCATCGTACACTTTCTTTCTTACCTGTTTCCGGTATTTAACAGGATTTTCACTTAGACAAGGACACAGAATCTGCATTCAGCCGGTTCCAGAATGGCATCAATTTGTTGAAGCAGGACAAAAATTTGTTTAAAGGTCTATTTTACATCGCAATCAAGGATGTTGATACATCGCAATCAAGTGTGTGTTGGGTTTATTACAATGGGTGTGGCAACGATTTGATTTCCTGCAAAGAATACAACGTTTGTGATTTTTTTAGTCTGTAATCAGCTACACTGTTATAATGTGTGTAACTGCACTGTGACACAAGGATATGATCTCCTCCAAATGGTTTAGAATGTCATTCTTATATTTCTCATATGGGTTGCTGTTAAGATGATGAAAGAAATATTGTATTCATGCATTAGGGCTTCCTTACTAGAATGATGTACTGGTTCAGATTAGGCTTTTCATATATTACCAGTGCAGGTCAGGTATCTCCGTACATGACTCCCAACATGATTATGGTGATACATAACTTATTGGACTGATTTGACAGAAACATTGTGATACCCAGTAAACTATGGACCCTAACATTAAGGTTGTCATACACAGTTATTTTTGCAGAATGGGCCCTAACATTTGTTTTTTCATGTACAATTTTGTTGCAGAATGGCATCAGAAGAGATTGAGCAATCAGTCAGAAGTCATGAAATCTGAAGCAATTATGAATGCGAACAACAATGATCAGAAACGCCCAAAGCTGGAAGATTTCTTGGGAGGAGCATTTGTAGGTGTTCAGTTTTCAGATGATGCAGAAACTCATCACATTCATACATCAGAACTGGATCAAATTTATGGCAAGGCACCTGCACCTGCATTCAACAGAGATTCAGATCACAGCTCAGCAATGAATACCAGCATTGTGGGAGATCATATGCACGTCAATGGATTCTCAGACTTAACCAGTGATTCATCTAAGCACTCCCAGTATCAGTCTGACCAAGCTCATGCTTCGACTGCAATGCAAGACATATACAACAATAATGGGGATCAGGCCTACAACATGTTTTCAGACTGCAGCCTCCAGCTTTCTCAGAGCTCAGTAAACAACAATAATAATATGCACGAGCTCTCAGATTTCAGTTTAATATGCATGATAAAAATGCATATTAAACTGGAAGCCCTGACATATTAAACAGATTTTTGGCATTTGCTAAGATTTTGGTAAATAAAAAGCAATATTTGGATCAACTAAGTGTGTTGAGATCATGCATCCTGTTGCAAAGAGGTGAATCCAGATATGAAATAATTAGGTACAGTAAGTTATTTCCCAAGGATGACCATCCAGCCAGATAGGCTTGTTGGGGATTAAAGAGATTGAGTTTAACTTTGTCATTGGTTGGGGCAGAGCTAGTAGAATATAGGAACTCTAGTTTAGTGTTATCAATTAGATCTTGTATGATTGTTTGGAGATAATAACAACAGCTTTCCTAGCAGTACTGTTCCAACTGCTACAGAACCCATTGCAAATAAAGACTGTTTTGTTTTGACTATACCATGTCAGATAAAGTGGAGCACAGGCGGCGGCAGTATTGAAATAGAGGGAAAAAGATACAGCCACCGACACACCGGCCCAGCTGAGCACACTATCGACGGCACAAGGTAATATAATGATTCTTATAAAAATTAAAGTTGTGCCAAGAAAACAAAATCTAATTAATAAGTATATCGGTGGTGCTCGAATTAGAAGACAGCAAGATTGTGGTACTTTCACCTGACCCGTTTCTTGCAGAGGTACCCATTTTCTTGCAGAGGTGATCCAAGATTTCTAGGAATCTGGCCGAAGATCTTACATTTTACAAAATACATCAGAAACCCCTTGCCATCTGAAATACGAATGCTAAGCAAAGATCTAATATCAGACAGATCTAAAAAATGGCAGTTGAGAAATGTTCCCTAGAAGCTGCCACAAAATATACCCTCGAATCCTGTAAGGGCCGGACAGGTCGAAAACCAAACCATCGCGGCCATTTCTGTGCATAAATCTTTTAAATGCTCACTAAAACAAAACAAAACAGGGCAAAACGGCGGATACCTGCAGCTCGCCCTCCTCCTCTGCGCCTGAAATCCGCACCATCTAGTGCATGCTTGTTTCCCTCCCGCCCGAGCTTGTTGGCCATTTTCCACGCCTTCGGATTTTTCGCCCAGTTCGCCCGCTTTGCAAGCCGCGCGCCTCAAATTATATTAGAGAGTTTTTTTAATTAAAAAAATACATTAAGGGTTTTTGAGACAAAAGTAGGAGGGGTGCATTAATTAGAGACAAAAATATATTTTTGTCTCTAATTTCGATTTCACTGCGAGGAAACACAAAGAACAAAAAGTAAACCGAGCATACATCAACCGCCTTGTGAAAACTAGACGCCATCTCAAATCTACATAAAATGGTTCATGTGTGTTGGGGTTTTGTAGAAAATTTGAGCACAAGAATACACGACATGGCAACGTGAATTACGCACCACCTTCAAAGTCAAAGCGCCAATTTCGTGAGTGGGAGTATAAGAATCCAAAATTCATAATCATATTATAGCCGCCCTAATGGGCAATTTTATCTTTACGATTTACGACCCAAATTCGAACCATTCAAGTATATGTAATACTTATCCATTATTAGGTGATGTATTGATAATAATAAAAACTCATTTTACTTTTTAATATAATAAAAGATCTTATTTATTAAAACAAAAAAAACAAAAAAATTATACGTTTGAGTTTTTAAATTTAAATTCTTTTTGTTAGTTTGTGTAATAGTATGTCTAAAATATTTATTCGCGAAAAGGCGTCCACCTTTGAAGATGTCCCTGTTGGAAAGTGTCAAATTCCGGCGACCTTTTCCAGCAGTCAATTTCTTATCACACTGTTCAAACTTGCCTATATTTTTGGGATTGCAAAGAATAGAAAAGACATTTATGTATGTAATTGCAACACAACAACTACAGATATGAGTGCCATAGATTGTAGTGTTGTGGATGCACGGGATGGGATGGAAATACCACTGAATTTTTTTATCTATTCTTAGGGCTATTTCGATTTTGGCCATAATGATAGAAAATAACGAAGCAATGTTATGCTTTGCTTTATGGATTTAGATTTTATGCCCCTTGGTTTGTTTGACAATAAAACCAATATGGGAAGGCATGAGAATCATTTGTTTGGGATCGAGTTTGACATGGTAAGGAATGAAGAATTCAACGGCAATCACGTTGGTGTAGATCTCAACTCTTCCTATTCTCTAGAGAGTAAATTTCCGTGTTACTTTGGTGGGTAACCAATTCGTAGATTTAGATATGAAAAGTGGACAGAATATTCAAGTTTGGATTGATTACGACCACCTTCAAAAGGAGCTCAGAGTGACCATAGTGTCGGCTTCTTCCCTTCGTCCGCCAAACCTCCCGATATCATTGCAAAATATGAATTTATCTCGCATACTTGAATAAAATACAAATGTTGGTTTCTCAACAACAAGACAAATAATTGAAGACAATTGCATCCTCCCCTTAAGCTTCAAAGACAAATGGAACGACACCTACTTTTGATACGTTTGTTCTTCTATTGCTTTGACACTATTCATGACCAAATGGAAGAATGAGACAACTGCTCATGGAATACGATTATGCCAACATATAGAAGGCATGGGTTTCCTCAAGAGACAGTCATTGTTTCACTGTATGCAAAAACATGTTTCTACCTGATTCGGTTTACGATTGTCAAGATACTCCCAACCTATGGTAAAATATGTGCTTTAGAATAGAGTGTGGACATCCATCAAAGCATAAAAGATAGAGGAATTTTGTCAAATGTTGTAGTTGCAAATGCTCTGGTAGACATGTATGCAAAATGTGGAACATTACACAAGGCACGTGAACTGTTTGACAAAATGCCTCAAAAAAATGTGGTTTCATGGACATCATTGATTACAGGATATGCACAATGCAATTGGCAGGTGTAGAGCCAAATTCCATATAAACCTGTGGGGGTATGTGGAAATGTTTTCTTAGTTCATGTGTTAATTGTCACACCTTTGAAACAAAAATTAACTTCAAGATTGTTGCAAGGGAAATTGTTGTGAGAAATGAGGACCATTCCCTTCATTTTGAAAAGGGAGACTGTTCTTGTGGTGATTATTGGTGATGCTAAATGAAGAAATCTTTAAAAATAAGGTTGCACTATAATAATATGTCATGTGCTTGATTATTCTCAATTTCTAGAAAGTTTTTTATTTAATTTTAAGTTTACATACACTTCATTGTAAATTACGACTCCAACAAACTTAACATTGTTATCCTCTCCAACATAATTTGCAACTCATGTGCAATTGCTAATTTAATTTAATTTATGTTTTAGATTCTGGTGAGACTTGTGATTGAGTTGTTGAAAGTTAGCCTACATTGGTCTATTATCTCACTCCTAAATTCAATCTCCTATCATCCTATCTTTTGCCGAGAAATCGCAGGAACACGTCATGGATAAGTATTACAGTTGTTTTTATGACAAGACCCTAAAAGTTATGACTAGACATTATGAATAGTTGTTACTTGTTAGCATAACTGCCACTGTCAACAGGTAAATAAAAGGACTAACGGTTAGTTTTCACGGGAAAACTAAAACAAAATGTTAATAATTCCGTTTGAACTCCATCACCATCCCGTGCCTTCTGGTTGGAAATGTCACGTGAATAAAAGATTATGGCCTCGACTCAATATTAGTGAAAATTCTAAACTTATAACTAAAGTGTTTTTATTTTTTAATTTATGTGATCTTTTGGTGATGGAAAAGGGAAGGAAAGTTTCGAAGGTTGGGTTTCACACTTTATGTTTATAAGGTATTTTATGTGGGATCACCTTGTATTAGGTTGACATGGTCCTTACGCTTATTAAGTTTACAAGATAAAATATATTTATCAAGTCTATAAATTAGTTTATATATTATTACATAAATTATAATTAGTGTCATTGTTTGTGTAAGAAATAAAACTTTCTCACGTTTTTTATATTTAATTATTATAGAAAATTTATATTTTTTATGGCAAAAAAAAAACCGTTGTACATTCATTATTACACCACCTTTTTGCATTAAAGTTGGGCCAAAGTGAATTTAAAAGTCTTTAAAAATTTGGGAAAATAACAATGAATGTTATTGACCCACTTAGCTTGCAGTTTATATGGTATGGCATCTTTGCTTGATTGATGTAAGAAGTAATTTGGCATTTGACTTGATTCAACTTGTTGTATGTAATCACTTGACATATAAAGGCTACAACTAGCAAATAATATAGTTCTTTGCATGATCATGTTTTCGTTTGATCTCATGTGGGAGTGTAAGCTGCAAGAGGTGTAAAATTTTGACCTAAGAATCAATTTGAGATAATAGATCTTTAAAATCTTAGTGCAACTATAAATGACACTTAAAACATAACGGCATATATTCTAATTTTCATACCCAAACAAAACCATCTAGAGGATAACTTTGCATTTAATTACTTTTGGCCAATATTTGTAATATTATAAAGCTAAACATTTTGCATTTCAGCTAGGGGCATAAAAGCATAGGTTTATGTTACCAACATATCTATGAGATGTGTTAATAACTAATAAGATTTCTCTTTTACTTGAAACAATACTAAACATAGGAGGTACATAAGAAATTACTAAAAATGGTAATTTTAAGGTTAAATACATGTATACACTTTAAATCGGATTGGATTTTTGATATTACTTTTATTGATTTTTTTATGAAAATTTATATCCTATCTCTGTTGTTAATTAATAAAAATAAAAAATATGCATTGCAATAAAATTGACCCTAAATTCTATGTGAATTACATTTCATGTGGTTTAGATAACATAAAGTACTACATCATATTAGGTCCACAAGCTAAGATATAACCTATGGTACAACCTACAATTAGGTCCATAAAATAGTTTATTGAATATAGGAAAACCTCATATTAGGGGCATAAATGCATAGGTTTATGTCACCAACATGTCTATGAGATGTGTTAATAACTCATAAGATTTATCTTTCACTTAAATAGAGGTACATAGGAAATTACTGAAAATGGTAATTTTAAGGTTAAATACATGTGTACTCTTTAAATCGGATTGGACTTTTGATATTATTTTTATTGAATTTTTTAATGAAAATTTGCATCCTATTTCTGTCCTTAATTAATAAAAAGTAAAAATACGCATTGCCATAAAATTTACCCTATTTTCTATGTGAATTACATTTCATGTGGTTTAGATAACATAAAGTACTACATCATATTAAGTCCACGAGCTAAGATACAACCTATGGTACCACTGCAATTAGGTCCATAAAATAGTTTATTGAATAGAGGACAACCTCATATTAGGCGCATAAATGCATAGGTTTATGTCACCAACATGTCTATGAGATGTGTTAGTAACTCATAAGATTTATCTTTCACTTGAAACAATACTAAAAATAGGAGGTACATAGAAATTACTAAATATGGTAATTTTAAGGTTAAATACATGTATACTTTGTTTAAATCGAATTGGATTTTTGATATTATTTTAATTGAATTTTTAATGAAAATTTGCATCCTATTTCTGTCCTTAATTAATAAAAAGTAAAAATACGCATTTCCATAAAATTTGCCCTATTTTCTATGTGAATTACATTTCATGTGGTTTAGATAACATAAAGTACTACGTCATATTAGGTTCACAAGCTAAGATATAGCCTATGTTCTTGATGGCGCTCCAACAATTATTATTGATTGCTATATCAACAAAACATCAAGCCCAAAAATATATAGGCACTTTGGAACAGGTTGCACGCATTATATAGGCTGCGGGAGAGGGAGGACAGGAGGAACAATTACATAACTATTCACTAACAACTACTAACAAAAAATTTATTAATTAAGCTAACATTCCCCCCCTTAATAAATTGCTCTTACAAATGTACCCCATAAACAAATCAAACTTCACCTTGCCGAGAGGCTTGGTGAGAATATCTGCAACCTAAAAATCAGTAGGGCAGTACTGGAGCTGGATTTAGTGGTTCAAGACCATTCACGAATGTAGTGACATTCAACCTCAATATGCTTTGTTCGTTCATGGAAAACATGATTCTTCACAAACTTCAACACACCTTGATTGTGGCAATGAATGATGGGAGGTTTCTCTTCAGGAATCCCTATATTTGCAAGAATGCGACGTAACCAAATTGCTTTGCACACAGCTCCTTGTGTAGTGCAGTATGTAACACACCAAAAATACCAACACAAGGACAACACAGTGAAATACAGGATAACTTTTTTTTTTTGACTTGCTTTGACTCAACACGACACAACATGTCGTCACAAGGTTACAACCAACACTAGGAACCACTTGTTACGGGGGAGACCACAAGGTCAGCACGGAAATGTTCACACCTATCAAGGACAATGTACTCTTCTTTTGACAAGACAACATGGAAGTCCAATCCACATGACTCAGTCACAGCTAAGGCATCCCATGAGGAATTTCTTGTTAAATTATCTTGTTTACTAAAATGTCTCTTAATTCTTAACTTATGTTCTTATAAAATTTCATGTAATGATTCACACAATTCTTTTCACAAGGGAGAACTTCTTTCTTTTCAACGGTTGACTAAATAGCTTAAGGCCAAGCTTTCTAAACTGGGATCATCAATTTTATGTCCAAGGCTTTTAGTCATTTGATTTTAGAACATTTTCCATTTCTTACAAGGTTAATTAAACTTACTCAAGTCACTAACACATGTTCCACACCTCTATTGTACAGTGAAGGCATAAGCTCCGATTGAGTGGAAAGTACCACTTAGGGTTCATAACAATAGCCTTCTTGTGTAAGGATTAAATTTTGACCTTGCTTAAGAAATATCACCATGAATCAAGGCAAGGGTTAACATAGCAGGACAACGTAATTCAGCTTGTGGTCACATTGTTTACTATCGCTCTTTCATTGAGGTTAAGAGTTTATCGAGATTGGTTAAATGTTCCATCTAGACTTTACTTAATTAAGTTTGACAAAGGGGAACATTTCAAACGATAAAGAGAAATTTAAGGTTTTATTAATCACTTTCACTCCTACTTATTAAACCCTATCATTTTCTATAATCTAACCATTGATTTCACCATGAGGTCATTTAAGGTTTCACCGTAAAAGGATAATGTTTATTAGCTTGGCTCGAATAAAATAATAATAATAATAAGTTATCATATTTCGTTACAAAAGATAGCTTCCTCTTGATTGTTCCAGGTCTCAAAGGTTATCAAGTAGATCACATCTACATAATATATTCATATACATAAATTTTTAGTTTAACTTTTATCAGGATTATCCAGCTCACTTTATAGTACTTACAAACTCATTGCTACTAAGCCTTAGGAGGATTTACAACTCAACATTTTAACTCAAGAGCAAGGTTTAACAATACTCGTTTGCGGAAACAAAACAAGGTTATATCAATTCTTTCCAACATGATGCACAAATCAAAGGGACATACTATCTCTATTGAACCATGACTAGGGAGCAAGAGAGTAATAACATGGGACAAGCCCCGCTACTATACTAAGGGTTAAAATTCACTAGAATATCCCATAACCAAGCGGTAATCAAATTTCATCTTTCACATGATAACCAAACAAACCAATGTTTCAACAAGATTCAACAACAATACTCTACAACACATTTACTGTGCACGACCCTTCTTCTAAAATGTCCAAAGGCTCTTTCCAAATTTTATAACATAATACACATTCGTACAAAGGAACATCATAACCAAGATTGATGCAATAATCTACAAGTCTTTCCATCATCTAACCACGTAAGCCATCTGCAACAATTAATAACCTGAGTCAGTTCATGAGAACTAAGCAAGATAAGACTATACATAGCAACAATAAGCTACTAGCTAACAATACCATGAAAGGAAACATTCTATTTCAGGAAATGGATCAAAGTACTAATCTCCAACAACCTTTTGAAACAAGATATAATTTTCAACATATCAATTAAGAAGAAAACCATAAGTTTTAGTTATGCAAATACCTCTAAAACTACAAAAGTTTGACAACCAAAAACGCAAGACTATGAAATTTAAATGATTAGACACAAGAGTTGAGAGTATTAGGATTTCCATCATATAATCCCGTAGATTACGTGTTTGAAATCTAAAGTGTAACCCATCAATCCACATTCTAAAGGTGAAGTCAAAAGGTCAAAACCAGACCCGATCTTAGCTGCCAAAAAATAATATAGTTTTGGAATCGTTCCGTAGGGGCCATAGGCCTAATAGTCTATAAACGAACAACGAGGGTAAAAACAAAGTTCCATCATGTAATCAAAAAGGTTTAAAGGATGAAAAAAATCTTATATTCAACCCACAACCATTATATCTTAGGTAATAAGTGACTTCATAGCTAATAAGGATAAGTGGAAAGGACGGTAAGAATGTTCGGAGTAGGCATTGCCTAACGTACCTACCTACTGAACATGACCAGGGCCGGAATAGTGACAAGCCTCATTAATACCCAAGTTGAGTAGGCATTCTAGCATTCTAAACACATCCTTGCAATTTTCATAATACCTTAGATTTATAATCCTCCCGTTCTAGAGGAACATAGCCATGAATCTAGACTTGGTTGGAATTTTTCGACATCAACTCACTTCCTAATATCATAAATGATGTATACAAAGGAAGAGGTCTCTCAACTCTCCTTAATTTACATCTCATCACTAAGTTTATGGTAACCTATGCAGTGATTAAACACATAATATACCATTGAAGATAGATATCCTCCAATAACGAACTTCTATAACGATGTAATTACAATTATTACATTCGACACATAAACAAACTATTCCATAGCTTCTTTTCCCTTTTTGACAACAAAATGTATTCACGGCCTTCCATCACAATCATTCTAAATTTGCAATGAAAGGTCACTCATCAAGGAGGAAGTACAAAACAAGTTTGACTAAATTAAGGAACTTCATGTTACCTTAAGCAGTTGATGAAAACCTTAACTTTCACGAACCGTGAAAGATATTACCTTACTCCATCAAGGCATTATGTCTATACATGATTAAATCGATCACACAAGGAATCATCAACATACCATATCTTAACACCATAAAGGTCATTAATTTTATCAAATTTTACTCATAGAAAGAGTAGAATCAAAATGGGGTTCTATCAATAATTTATTCCCTTCTATCAACCCAAGACATATTTTCTAGTAAAACTTCCTTCTTAACAAGCATATATATTGAACTTCTAATTTCCAAAAGCCCTAATAATTTGCACAATACACGAAGTGCATAATCACGCTTATCATAAAAATAATAATAATAATTTAACTGTATGTTTTCCTCTAGGGCAACAACATAACAGGAAACCAATACTAGTCAACGCTGCAACGTTCTAGGGGCGATTACATACCCAGGTTCACAAAAGAAACAACGACATTTTTGCAGAAGGAAGTAACTTTAAAATTATATATTATATATATATTTCATATGATCAATCAAAGCATACACTGAGAACCTTTGTTTGTTTTATATATATATAAATGGGTTGATCACGTCAACAAGAACAACCAACAGAGGAAAATCCAGAAGTAACAAACTGTTAACCATGTACTGAACGCAAATCCACAAAATCACAGATTTAAACCAATTTCTAGAAAGAAAAAGTTTCATTTCAAGAGGTTATTAGATACTAGCATATTATGTATATGGTTAGTCTATCTTGCCTGTTTTAACGCATCCACCAGTCGTGAACATCCAGCAGGGACTGCTACAGCCACACGCCTTCCGCTTTATCCTCTGCTTCACTGGTCTTTTCTTGCAATATACCACACCGTGATTCCCTTTTGAAGGCACGACTAGAAGAATGTAATAGGTGGTTGTCCAAACACTAGATTGCTTCAATGCACTGCTTTGGGGTGAGAGTCGAACTGCTTACCACTCAGTCCGAGAGCACTTGCTGGAAAGGGTTCATCCTTTAGTACAACTTCTCCATTGATCATTGATGTCAAAGGTCCTTTAGAATTATCATTGTAGCAGCACACTGTTGACTCCAGCCATGAACACTTTAGCTGACCCACCATCTTCTTGTATGCAGAATTAGCCCATTTTACCCTATTTTTAGAGTCAGATATAAGAGCTGGAAAAGTTTCTCTTTTTTTTTTTTCCATCTGCTCTTTAATCTCATCCATAGTTTTGCAGGGAGGAGAGATTTGCTGATTGGTTTCTTTCAGATATTCAATGCTAACACTAGAACCCACTGGTCTCACTGGCTGTGGCATGATGACACCATTATTAACTGAGCTCAAACCCTCCCCAGTTGGTGATATCCCTGGCATTGCAACATTTGTGGATCTCTGCATAGGATGTCCAGTGGAAGGGCTTGAATAATACATCAAATTATGCTCTCCACTGTAGGAAGTTCCATTGTAAGAACAAGCTACAGTTTCAGGCTTGAAACTGCAACAGGCAAGAGGTGTGGGGTTTATGGCAAGTGGGTGATGTATGTTACAACTCCTCTCCTCGGTATCTTTACCATTCTCTCATACGCTGGGTTAAACCACAAAACATCTTTACTCTCACCGCTGTCAAAGCCCAAAACAAGCTCGTTGCACGGCTATTTATCTGGGCAGCGATTCTTTGTGATCTCTAACAAGAACACACCTTACAGTTCCCAAGGAAAGTGGAGGAACACGCCTACTTCCCTAGCTTGTAGCTTCATGAATATTCTCACATGATAGATCCACGCCTAAGAGATTCTCTTCCATGCGTTACATGCGTAAAACAAGTAATGTCTCGGAGAATATCTCGTAATAAATTTCATCGGGTCTCCCGGGTAACACTCTCACTTTGTCACTTAATCGATTTTGATGAAAATATCTTGAAGGAGAATCCCGAATTTGAGGGTGCGGTCTGATCAAATAACAACATAGTGGACAACACGCTTCGTTGGAAGCACTCAAAACGACTTTCTCACTACTACATGCAAGATTTTGCAACAGACCGATCTCCACCGTGGTCACGTGTAACTTAACATCGGGAATAACACCACAGCTCCTGGCTCGCCTGCGCAGCAATTGCACATACTCTCTGAGGCCACTGCTTTGGTTTTCTCGAGATAAATTTACCTCGACCACCAGTAGCTACCGCAAACAAACAAACCTTCCTCACGGCACTTTCCTAGGAGGATTTTAGTTCAACGCTTCACGAAAGCTGCGTGTTGCAGTCGCTACATGTGAATCCCCCGACAAGAACACACCTCGCAAAGATTCAATAAGGGGGATGCAACACGCCTGCTCCACTAGCATCAAGTCAAATTTGTCTGCGTCCAGTGCATTGAATGAGAGGATCAAAACAAAGATTTTGGTGAAGAAAAAAATAGGCCTCCACCGACTCCATCTTTCCCACAAAATTTGGCGAGGTTGGGTGGTTGGGGGAGGCCAAGGTGGCGATGGGGGCAGTAGCGAGAAGGAAGCCCATGCCCAGCGGGGCATTACATTCTCCTCCCCTTAAGAAAGCATCGTCCTCGATGCGACATAACACAACGGAAAAAAAAAAAAAGAAGGTTCGCAACCAAGGACAGGTACAGGAGAAAGTACACTTTATGGTTTAACATTTTAGTTGATTAAAGCACGGTCGCAAGGTAGCCTTAGGAACATTCGGTAGAATTTTTAACTTTTAATGTTCTGTGAAGATTGGCAGTTCTTTCTTGTTCATCATTTCATTAGTCTCTTTCCATTAGCATTATTCTTAGTTTAATTGCTTTTAAAATTTCATCATTGAAGATTTTTGGTTCATTCTTTATTGTGGGTGCCCAACATGAACTGCTAACACAACACCCTATCAGGTTCACAAGACACTACAGATTCACAAGCACGCAAGTATATACTTCAAGATTGTATTACACCACAAAAGGGTTACTCAAATACGGAATGGATTAGGCACAGTCCACATAGTACACGTCACACATCAATGACTGACATACCAAATACTCAAACAAAAGAGTACTACAATCCACCAGACATTTCCTCAATTTTCATCAATGAAAGACTCACATAACACCAAACCATGCTACAGGTACATAGTGTCCACAAGGGAATCAATGACATAACCACAACATCACAACACATATCCATCTGACATGAGTAACACATACATCAAAAGACCACTACCAAACATCACAATAACTCAACATATATCCCGAAACATCAACCATACAGACAAATGTCATAAGCCCCCTCAAACTCTTATGCCTCCCTCAAGTCTTTTATGCCTCCCTCAAACTCTTATGCCTCCCTCAAGTCTCTTATGCCTCCCTCAAACTCTTATGCCTCCCTCAAGGAGGCCGGTTGTCCCTATGGTCCAAGACACATAGAGTTCAAACACTCCTAACCCAAGTGACATAATAACGCGTGGTTCAACAACTCGCTAGTTATATGTACCCCTTAGGCGTACCCCCATACAACGAAGCGGGTCCATAGGTCCAACCAATCCATGGTGCATCCCATGACCCTATTCCACACATCACGACATTAGAACCAACAACAATCCAAATCAAAGTGCCAAGTGGCAAAGTACAAGCCTTGGGCAAGGCGGTAAGAATTCCAAATTTAAAAGAAGACCCCAATTCAAGCTAAAATAAATGGCCAAATAGCCAAATTTAGTATCAAAATCCCCATGTTAGTGCCACAAACCAAGGAAATGCCCAAAATTGTAAAGCATTGCAATCAAGAAAAGCTTGGTCCTTGCAAAATAAAGTAAAAGCTCAATTTACGAATAAAATCAACTTATAATAATGTCACATTACGATAACTGTGTGGCCTTATCTGGCCACCAAGGGGGTACTCAACGAGTTTCTAGCACTCGGAACATCGAGCCTCAGCTCGTAAAATACATATCAATAATACAACTGTCATCACCTCCATCTGAATCATCCCGCCACCCTTCGAGAAGGCTAAACATAGTCATAGATACACTAAGGTTGCATACATACAACCACATAGGGAGAGAGGAAAGAATCACATGTTATCTACTAAACCGAGTTTTAGCTCGAGTTATTGACCCATGGTACACCATTCCTCACTCTCAACATACACTTCTACCGATTGCCCTTAGGATCGGTTAGTGTAAGGTTCACAACATAACATACAACAACATTACTAACATAACAGTGGCACACACGTAACTACCATAACGTCTCACATATGGTATGCATACAGGGTAGATCACAATCATACATCCACAAGGCGTAATACATCACTTTACCACATTCTGCACCCAAAGCACAATCACCATACGATAGGGTTCATACACTCACCGTATGACCCAAAATCACAACATGAAGCATTACCTATTTACACAGTCATACATGCGATGAACATAATACATCACAACATAACATCCATTGCTACATAACAAGGTGATGCACACATCTCATCAAAAGAAGATAAAAACATCATGATACAAATCATTTCTTTTAACATCAATCTAGTCATACAACACATTGATACACTTACATATCACAATATGCCACAATGCTCTAACACTACGTCATCCACATTAGAATTCTTTTCACACATCACAACAATAATTCACACGTGAATTCTTCCTAGAATCCACAAGAAGGAGAGAGAATACTCTCATCCCCAACACATCAACATGATGACAAATACGCACTGAGTGACATACACATCACGTGCGTTCACAATATCACAATTACGACAATAATCACATCACGCTTAAAGCACATTACTCTTCCAATATAAATCATCATCATGCAACATCATCATCATCATGCAGTATCATCATGTAACACCACCACCACCATGTAACATCATCATATAACACCAATCCAGCCCATAGGTTCGAGAGCATGAACCTACGCTCTGATACCAAAGTGTAACACACCAAAAATACCAACACAAGGACAACACAGTGAAATACAGGATAACTTTTTTTTTTGACTTGCTTTGACTCAACACGACACAACATGTCGTCACAAGGTTACAACCAACACTAGGAACCACTTGTTACGGGGGAGACGACAAGGTCAGCACGGAAATGTTCACACCTATCAAGGATAATGTACTCTTCTTTTGACAAGACAACATGGAAGTCCAATCCACATGACTCAGTCATAGCTAGGGCATCCCATGAGGAATTTCTTGTTAAATTATCTTGTTTACTAAAATGTCTCTTAATTCTTAACTTACGTTCTTATAAAATTTCATGTAATGATTCACACAATTCTTTTCACAAGGGAGAACTTCTTTCTTTTCAACGGTTGACTAAATAGCTTAAGGCCAAGCTTTCTAAACTGGGATCATCAATTTTATGTCCAAGGCTTTTATTCATTTGATTTTAGAACATTTTCCATTTCTTACAAGGTTAATTAAACTTACTCAAGTCACTAACACATGTTCCACACCTCTATTGTACAGGTGAAGGCATAAGCTCCGATTGAGTGGAAAGTACCGCTTAGGGTTCATAACAATAGCCTTCTTGTTTAAGGATTAAATTTTGACCTTGCTTAAGAAATATCACCATGAATCAAGGCAAGGGTTAACAGAACAGGACAACAGAATTTAGCTTCAGGGTCACATTGTTTACTATCAGTCTTTCATTGAGGTTAAGAGTTTATCGAGATTGGTTAAATGTTCCATCTAGACTTTACTTAATTAAGTTTGACAAAGGGGAACATTTCAAATGATAAAGAGAAATTTAAGGTTTTATTAATCACTTTCACTCCTACTTATTAAACCCTATCATTTTCTATAATCTAACCATTGATTTCACCATGAGATCATTTAAGGTTTCACCGTAAAAGGATAATGTTTATTAGCTTGGCTCGAATAAAAAAATAATAATAATAAGTTATCATATTTCGTTACAAAAGATAGCTTCCTCTTGATTGTTCTAGGTCTCAAAGGTTATCAAGTAGATCACATCTACATAATATATTCATATACATAAATTTTTAGTTTAACTTTTATCAGGATTATCCAGCTCACTTTATAGTACTTACAAACTCATTGCTACTAAGCCTTAGGAGGATTTACAACTCAACATTTTAACTCAAGAGCAAAGTTTAACAGTACTCGTTTGCGGAAACAAAACAAGGTTATATCAATTCTTTCCAACATGATGCACAAATCAAAGGGACATACTATCTCTATTGAACCATGACTAGGGAGCAAGAGAGTAATAACATGGGACAAGCCCCGCTACTATACTAAGGGTTAAAATTCACTAGAATATCCCATAACCAAGCGGTAATCAAATTTCATCTTTCACATGATAACCAAACAAACCAAAGTTTCAACAGTTACAACAACAATACTCTACAATACATTTACTAGGCACTGACCCTTCTTCTAAAATGTCCAAAGGCTCTTTCCAAATTTTATAACATAATACACATTCGTACAAAGGAACATCATAACCAAGATTGATGCAATAATCTACAAGTCTTTCCATCATCTAACCACGTAAGCCATCTGCAACAATTAATAACCTGAGTCAGTTCGCGAGAACTGAGCAAGATAAGACTATACATAGCAACAATAAGCTACTAGCTAACAATACCATGAAAGGAAACATTCTATTTCAGGAAATGGATCAAAGTACTAATCTCCAACAACCTTTTGAAACAAGATATAATTTTCAACATATCAATTAAGAAGAAAACCATAAGTTTTAGTTATGCAAATACCTCTAAAACTACAAAGTTTGACAACCAAAAATGCAAGACTATGAAATTTAAATGATTAGACACAAGAGTTGAGAGTATTAGGATTTCAATCATATAATCCCATAGATTACGTGTTTGAAATCTAAAGTGTAACCCATCAATCCACATTCTCAAGGTGAAGTCAAAAGATAAAAACCAGACCCGATCTTAGCTACCAAAAAGAATATAGTTTTGGAATCGTTCCGTAGGGCCATAGGCCTAATAGGCTATAAACGAACAACGAGGGTAAAAACAAAGTTCCATCATGTAATCAAAAAGGTTTAAAGGATGAAAAAATTATATTCAACCCACAACCATTATATCTTAGGTAATAAGTGACTTCATAGCTAATAAGGATAAGTGGAAAGGACGGTAAGAATGTCCGGAATAGGCATTGCCTAACAGCCTACCTACTGAACATGACCAGGGCCGGAATAGTGACAAGCCTCATTAATACCCAAGTTGAGTAGGCAATCTAGCATTCTAAACACATCCTTGCAATTTTCATAATACCTTAGATTTATAATCCTCCCGTTCTAGAGGAACATAGCCATGAATCTAGACTTGATTAGAATTTTTCCACATCAACTCACTTCCTAATATCATAAACGATGTATACAAAGGAAGAGGTCTCTCAACTCTCCTTAATTTACATCTCATCACTAAGTTTATGGTAACCTATGCAGTGATTAAACACATAATATACCATTGAAGATAGATATCCTCCAATAACGAACTTCTATAACGATGTAATTACAATTATTACATTTGACACGTAAACAAACTATTCCATAGCTTCTTTCTCCTTTTTTGAAAACAAAATGTATTCACGGCCTTCCATCACAATCATTCTAAATTTGCAATGAAAGGTCACTCATCAAGGAGGAAGTACAAAACAAGTTTGACTAAATTAAGGAACTTCATGTTACCTTAAGCAGTTGATGAAAACCTTAACTTTCACGAACCGTGAAAGATATTACCTTACTCCATCAAGGCATTATGTCTATACATGATTAAATCGATCACACAAGGAATCATCAACATACCATATCTTAACACCATAAAGGTCATTAATTTTATCAAATTTTACTCATAGAAAGAGTAGAATCAAAATGGGGTTCTATCAATAATTTATTCCCTTCTATCAACCCAGGACATATTTTCGGCCCAAAACTTCCTTCTTAACAAGCATATATATTGAACTTCTAATTTCCAAAAGCCCTAATAATTTGCACAATACACGAAGTGCATAATCACGCTTATCATAAAAATAATAATAATAATTTAACTGTATGTTTTCCTCTAGGGCAACAACATAACAGGAAACCAATACTAGTCAACGCTGCAATGTTCTAGGGGTGATTACATACCCAGGTTCACAAAAGAAACAACGACATTTTTGCAGAAGGAAGTAACTTTAAAATTATATATTATATATATATTTCATATGATCAATCAAAGCATACACTGAGAACCTTTGTTTGTTTTATATATATAGATGGGTTGATCACGTCAACAAGAACAACCAACAGAGGCAAATCCAGAAGTAACAAACTGTTAACCATGTACTGAACGCAAATCCACAAAATCACAGATTTAAACCAATTTCTAAAAAGAAAAAGTTTCATTTCAAGAGGTTATTAGATACTAGCATATTATGTATATGGTTAGTCTATCTTGCCTGTTTTAACGCATCCACCAGTCGTGAACATCCAGCAGGGACTGCTACAGCCACACGCCTTCCGCTTTATCCTCTGCTTCACTGGTCTTTTCTTGCAATATACCACACCGTGATTCCCTTTTGAAGGCACGACTAGAAGAATGCAATAGGTGGTTGTCCAAACACTAGATTGCTTCAATGCAGCTGCTTTGGGGGTGAGAGTCGAACTGCTTACCACTCAGTCCGAGAGCACTTGCTGGAAAGGGTTCATCCTTTAGTACAACTTCTCCATTGATCATTGATGTCAAAGGTCCTTCAGAATTATCATTGTAGCAGCACACTGTTGACTCCAGCCATGAACACTCTGGCTGACCCACCATCTTCTTGTATGCAGAATTAGCCCATTTTACCCTATTTTTAGAGTCAGATATAAGAGCTGGAAAAGTTTCTTTTTTTTTTTTTTTTTTTTCCATCTGCTCTTTAATCTCATCCATAGTTTTGCAGGGAGGAGAGATTTGCTGATTGGTTTCTTTCAGATATTCAATGCTAACACTAGAACCCACTGGTCTCACTGGCTGTGGCATGATGACACCATTATTAACTGAGCTCAAACCCTCCCCAGTTGGTGATATCCCTGGCATTGCAACATTTTTGGATCTCTGCATAGGATGTCCAGTGGAAGGGCTTGAATAATACATCAAATTATGCTCTCCACTGTAGGAAGTTCCATTGTAAGAACAAGCTACAGTTTCAGGCTTGAAACTGCAACAGGCAAGAGGTGTGGGGTTTATGGCAAGTGGGTGATGTATGTTACAACTCCTCTCCTCGGTATCTTTTACCATTCTCTCATACGCTGGGTTAAACCACAAAACATCCTTACTCTCACTTTGTCAAAGAATCAAACAAGCCCGTTGCACGGCTATTTACTACTACTGAGCGATTCTTTGTGGATCTCCAACAAGAACACACCTTACAGCTCCCAAGGAAAGTGGAGGAACACGCCTACTTCCCTAGCTTGTAGCTTCATGAATATTCTCACATGATACAGATCCACGCCTAAGAGATTCTCTTCCATATGTTACAACGTAAAACAGTAATGTCTTAGTAGAGAATCTCTGTAATAAAGTTCATCGGGTCTCCTGGTAACACTCTCACTGTCACTTAATCAATTTTGATGAAAATATCTTGAAGGAGAATCCCGAATTTGAGGGTGCAGTCGAACTGAACAGATAACAACATAGTGGACAACCTGCTCGTTGGAAGCACTCAAAACGGCTTCTGCTACAGCTGCAAGATTTTGCAACAACTGATCTCCACTGTGGTCGCGTAAACCGAACATCAGAACAACACCACGGCTCCCTGGCTCGCCCTGCAGTAGCTGTTGCACATACTCTCTCTGGAGGCCGCTGGTTTTCTGAGATAAATTTACCTCGACCCTGTAGATGCTGCAAACAGCCAAACCTTCCTCACAGCACTTTCCTAGGAGGATTTCAGTTCAACGCTTCACGGAAACTGCCTGTTGCAGGTCGCTACAGTGAATCCCTGACAAGAACACACCTCGTAGCATTCAAGAAGGTGGATGCAACACACCTGCTCCACTAGCATCAAGTCAAATTTGTCTGCGTCTGTTGTCCACTCAAAATTCCCCGCTCTGATAAGAGTAAAATTTCAAAATTTTGAGTCTTAAGTGTTTTTCTCTGAGGTGCCTAAGTCGTGAAATCGAAAAAATCTGTGTTTTGGGTCATTTTGTGTCATTTTCGGGCCTGTCGGAACTTTTTGTCCCATCTGTCCCAAGTACGAAAATACGCTCTGTTCCCCAATCGGCCGAAATCCCCGAAGCTGTCCCATTTTCGGGCCCGTCGAAAAAATTTTGTCCCAAGTGTCCCAAAACTTATTTTGCATGAGTTACCTAGAGGTAACCAAAAGAACTTCCCAAGTTTAGAGGAGATGGCAAAGTACACCACGATGAACACATTGCGCGCCTTCATAGTTGCATGTGGAGTCTTGGGAGTTGAACATGAAGACGTCTCAGTAAGGCTGTTCATTGAGACGTTACAGGATAATGCTTTGCCGATCGGTTCTATCACCTTCCTACCGGGCGCCATCACCGAATCTGAATACAATGAGAACTCGGTTCAAAGCCGTTTCAAGCCGGCAGAAGATGTGCATGCACTGCTTGCCCAAATTTCTCAGATAAAGAAAGATCCATCAGAACCCATGAGAGAATTTGTGGCTCGGTTCAACAGACTGATCAACAAAATTCCTGTAAATACTCGACCGGTTGATCAAATTCAAAAATGTTTCTTTCTAAATGCTCAAACGCCCAAGGTCAGTTATGCTCTAAGAAGGGCTAATCTTGGAACGTTAATTCTGGATCAAGAACTGGCTGTTAGTGTCGAGGATGACCTGATCATGTCAGGGAAGTTGAAGAGAGATCCTCCCAAATCTAAATCTGCTGCTTCTTCCTCTTCCACCTCTGGACCCAATACTGATCCATTAGTCCAGAAACTTGCAAATGATCTAGTAGCTATAAAGAAACAATTGGCCCAGCATGCCCCGTATGCAGATGTTCCAAGAAGAAATTTCCAGCCCAGAAATCGTTTGCCTGCTCCTCACACAAGACTAGCACTTGAAGGTCCTCCTGTCAAAGTTCCTGTGAATGCAACCTGTGAAGTTGAAGAGCCCGATGATGATGTGGACGACGAAGCTCGTGAGGAATTCCTGGAGGAATTTGATGATGAGGCGGAAGAACTCGAAGGATCTCGGGTTAATTTCTTTACCACCGAAGGCACTGATGATGGAGATAACTATGATGAAGTGGTAGCAGATATGAACAGTGAATCATTTGCTGTCATGACTCGAGAACAGACGAGGCAGAAGGAGAAAGTAAC
Source organism: Taxus wallichiana var. yunnanensis (assembly GCA_018340775.1). Classification (NCBI taxonomy): domain Eukaryota; kingdom Viridiplantae; phylum Streptophyta; class Pinopsida; order Cupressales; family Taxaceae; genus Taxus; species Taxus wallichiana. The sequence continues at coordinate 1,021,315,781 of CM031242.1, forward strand.
ACAGCCCACGAAGAAATCTAAGGAGCAACCAGCAACTATTCCTGTAATTGCCAGAAGAGGATCTCCTATCCCTACCTCATCTGCACCAAAGGTAAGTACTGTCAATCCTGCTACCAAAGTTGCTTCTTCTTCTTTTTCTCCTAAGGTTGATAAGCCTAGAATTTCAAATGATGATGGCCCATCCACCTCTGGATCCTTTGATATTGTGGATCACCTAAAAAGGACCAAGGTTCAAATTTCAGAAGCTGAATACTACCAAACCCATCCCAAGGCTTTTGCCAAGATGATCCAATTTGTAAATTCTCATTCCAAGACCACCTCTAAAGGCCTTTTTCCCACTCCTCCTTCTATACCACGACCTAGTCTCAGTAAGCATTGCACCTCGCCTTTGTGACAAAATCAAGCCTTTTATGTAACACTTCTTATAGCCGGCCATAGGCTCAAGAATCGTGTCATAGATTCTGGAGCCTCAGATAATGTGATGCCTGCTAAGGTAGCTCATGCTTTAGGCTTAACCCTTACTCGCACTTATGGATCTTGCTACTCCATGGAAAGTAAGGAAGTACCTTTGGTTGGAAGGATTAAAGATGCACAAGTGGCTTTTGCTGCTTTACCTGAAAAGAAAGTCTTGGCCACCATCCTAGTAGCAGACATTCCTCCTTCTTACGGAATGTTGCTAAGTCGGAACTTCTGTAAAGATGTGGGTGGGGAGATTCAAATGGATTGGTCACACGCCCTCATACCTGTCAATGGACAAATGAAGAAGTTACTCCCTGAGAAATAGTCTGAGTATATTGTGCAGAAAACAGATGATCCTAAGGCACAAATACTCTATGAAGACATAGGTCATGGTAATTACATGATTCTGTCCCCTGATGAAATCCAACCCTCCAAAGTATCACCCAAAGATCCCAATGGTGTTTGGATTTTAGAATTTGATGGAAGTTGTTCCTCGGCTGGTTCTGGAGCTGGCGTCCTGCTAGTATCACCTGAAGGTTGCCTACACCCTTTTTCATTTAAGTTGCAGTTCGAAAACACTAACAATACAGCAGAGTATGAGGCTCTCATTCTTGGACTGCAAGTGGCCAAAGAACGAGGTGTAAAAAATCTTCTGGCTCGTGGTGATGCAGAGCTGATTGTGAAACAAGTCAGAAGCATTTTTCAGGTAAAAAATGGGAGGCTGAAGCATTACCGGAATCAGGTTTGGGATTCAATTGAATTCCTTGATGCCTTCTCTATTGAAGCAATACCCAGAGAAAAGAACAGCAGGGCTGATTCACTGGCTGTCTCAGGGTCATTATTGATTCCCCATCCTGAATTCTCTCAGGATAAGTTCACTATTGAAATGGTCCACCGGCCTAGTGTTCCTGACAATACTAATAATTGGCAAGTTTTCAACGATGACCAGCATCTGCTTTCCTTCCTGGAACTCAAGGGGAATTTCGAGCAACTGTATTTTGAGGGAAGTGACAACCTTCCTCATGAGAGTGTGTCCTCTGACCAATCTGTCATCCAAGGAGAAGAAACAGATCAGGAAGGGTGCATTAAACTCAAAGGAAACAAGATTCCCAAAGGTTTGGTGAGTTTGGAGGAGTTGTTTGATAAACATGACAGATATGTAAAATCTAAAGCTTCTACTGGACCTCAGCAATCAGCTGAGTATGATAAGATTGATATAGGGTGTTCTACTGATCCCAAGCTGGTAAATATCGGGAAATGTTGCACAACCGATGAGAGGAGAAGAGCAATTGATCTTCTAAGGAAGTATAAAGATGTTCTTGCATATTCTTATGAGGATCTAAAAGCCTTCAAGCCAAAAGACATGCAGCACTCTATCCCTCTCAAACCAGGAATCAAGCCTTTCAAGCAGAAACAAAGGCAGTATAATCCCAAAATAGCTGACACTATATTTCAGGAGATTCAGAAACTGTTGAAGGCTAAAATCATCTTTCCCATTCACCATTCAACATGGATTGCAAACATTGTGCCTGTTAGGAAGAAGAATGGTGAGATCCGCATCTGTGTTGATTTCAGGAACCTGAATCAGGCTTCTCTGAAAGATAACTACCCTCTGCCTATGATGGATCAAATATTGCAAGCAGTAACAGGATCTGAAATGTTATCTATGCTTGATGGGTTCTCGGGATACAATCAGGTAGAGGTTGATACTGCAGATCAACACAAGACAGCCTTCACCACTCCTTGGGGTACCTTTGCCTACAAGAGAATGCCTTTTGGGCTGATTAATGCTGGTGCCACTTTCCAGAGAGCTATGGATTTGGCTTTTGGAAGCTTGAAAGGGAAATGTATTGTCATATACCTTGATGATCTGACAGTGTTTTCAAAGACAAGAGCAGATCACTTCGACCACCTGGAAACAGTTCTGCAAAGATGCCGAGAGCATGGGATTTCTTTAAATCCTAAAAAATCTGTCTTCTGTGTTACAGAAGGAAAACTATTAGGGCACATTGTCTCAAAGGATGGTATTAAGATTGATCCTGAACGAGTTCAAGCCATCCAGCAAATTCCTCTCCCAACCAGTAAAAAAGGCGTGCATTCCTTCTTCGGTAAGATCAATTTTTTAAGAAGGTTCATCCCTGATTTTGCAGAGTTGACCCTGAACATTTCTCAGATGATGAAAGGGAAGCAAACATTTGGTTGGTCTTCTGAAGGAAAGGAATCTTTTGAGGGTATCAAGAAAGCTATTGCCAAAACTCCGCTTTGGCACATCTGACTTCAAAGAAGGATTTCATCATCTATTGCTATGCTACAGATAATACCCTGGCTGCTGTCTTAACCCAAGAAGACTCTGATGGACATGAGCTACCAATTTCCTTCATGAGCTATATCCTGAAGAATCATGAGCTGAAATACACCATGATGGAGAAGCATGCTTTTGCAGTAGTCAAAGCCGTCAAGCAGTTCCGTTTCTATATCCTCAACTCTCACTCTATGGTGCTGGTTCCAGATACGACTGTTAAGTCAATTCTTACACAGCAAGAATTTGGGTCCAAGAGAGGAAACTGGGTGGCTAAAGTCCAGGAGTATGACATTGATATCAAACCAACCAAGCTGGTTCGTGGAAAGGGTCTTTGTGAGCTCATCGCTGAAGGAGCCAAACATGAGTTGCTGGAGGAGAAAGCTGACATTCCTACTGTTCTATTCCTTAGTTCAGTCGATGAATGGTATTCTGACATTGCCCATTTTCTCACCTATGGGGAATGCCCCTCTCATTTAACTGCCAAGGAAAAGAGGACTGTTAAATTGAGATCAACACAATATGTACTATGGGAAAATGCCTTGTTCAAGCGTGGTTTAGATGGGAGATTTCTGAAGTGTGTGGACAAGGAGCAGCAGAGAAAGTTGCTCTCAGCTTTCCATGATCAGGCATGTGGAGGGCACTATTCATCAACAGTCACAGCTCACAAGATACTCCGGGGAGGATATTACTGGCCTTCTTTGTTCAGAGATGCATCCAAGTGGGTGGATAAATGTGAAGCTTGTCAGACCTTTGTGGGAAGACCTAAATTGGCATCTTTACCTCTCAAGCCGGTTGTGATTGAGGAACCATTTCAGCAGTGGGGCCTAGACTTCATTGGTGCACTGAACCCTGCTTCTAGTGCTGGTCACACGTATGTGCTAACGGCCACTGACTACTTCACCAAATGGGTGGAAGCTATTCCAGTCAAGAGCACTACTCAAGTTGTATGAAACTTCATCAAAGAGAACATCTTGGTAAGGTATGGTGTACCTAACAAGATTGTAACAGACAATGCTTCGAACTTTTCCTCAACTGAGATAATGGATTTCTGCTACGGGTATGGCATCTCTCTGGCTCATTCTTCAGATTATTACCCACAGGGAAATGGACAAGCAGAATCCACCAACAAAAATCTGGTGACTATCATAAGAAAGTTGGTCAATGAGTCTCAGCGAAACTGGCATAAGAAGCTTTATGATGCTCTTTGGGCAGACAGGATCACACCTAAAAGAGCCATTGGAATGTCTCCTTTTCAAGTGGTGTATGGAGTGGAAGCTCAATTGCCGTGATGCAAGGAACCGCCACCTTGCCTTGCACCTGATGAAGGCCATTGAAGATACTAGTTTCAGTGATGCTCTGGATAAAAGAATCATGTACCTGCACAAACTGAACGAGGATAGATTGGAGGTTGCTGACAGGATATCTGCTCACCAGCAGAAGGTAAAGATTCTGTTTGACAAGAAAGCTAGGTTCAGAGAGTTCCAAGTTGGAGATACCGTGCTGTTATGGGACAAAAGACATGAACCTCGTGGCAGCCATGGAAAATTTGATTCACTGTGGCTCGGACCATTCAAGATAAGGCACTTTGCTGGTAAGAACTCTTTCTATCTTGATTACATGGATGGTTCCCCCCTCCCACTTCCTTATAGTGGGCAGTATTTGAAGTTGTTCAAGTCCTAGGTGACTAGGGAGTCCCTTTGTATATTCTGTACAGTGTTTTTGCTTCTCTGCTTTCGGTGTGTTTCCCTTCCTTTTGTTGTGTGTGTTGCCCTCTGTGTTGGTTTGTTTTTGACTCCTTTGCCCAATGGATAAGGCACTAGTCTACTTCACCGAGTTATCTAAGTTCTTGCCTTGTCTCATTCCATGAATTTATACCAAGTCATCCCCAGAAGGAGCCAGCTGTTGTCCACTCAAAATTCCCGCTCTGATAAGAGTAAAATTTCAAAATTTTGAGTCTTAAGTGTTTTTCTCTGAGGTGCCTAAGTCGTGAAATCGAAAAAATCTGTGTTTTGGGTCATTTTGTGTGATTTTCGGGCCTGTCGGAACTTTTTGTCCCATCTGTCCCAAGTACGAAAATGCACTCTGTTCCCCGATCGGCCGAAATCCCCGAAGCTGTCCCATTTTCGGGCCCGTCGGAAAATTTTGTCCCAAGTGTCCCAAAACTTATTTTGCGTGTTGTTCCAATTTCGGCCGAATCATCCTTCCCGCGTACTTCGCACTTTCCTGTCCCAAATGTCCCAAAGTTAAAAAGTGCGAGCTTTCCCAATTTCGGCCGAGCCGGTCAAGTCGCGTACTTCGGAACTTTTTGTCCCAAATGTCCCAAGTCCAAACGGGCCCTTTGTTACAATTTCGGCCGAAACACCCGAATCGCGTACTTCGCACATTTTCGTCCCATTTGTCCCAAATGCATTTGTGCGTCCTCTCCCTGTTTCGCCCGAACCGGCCGAGCCGCGTGTTTCGCGCATTCGCGTCTCACCTGTCCCAAGCGTACCTAGTATCATTCACACTTAGTTTTTCCCGCTCACTCCGAGTATGATGCTTTTTCAAATTGGTGGTTGGGTATTCAATGCGCATTAAAGTCATTTCTCTCTCCAAACGGCTATATAACGAGCATCCCCCTTCGCATTTTTCGCATTGCTTCCATGCTATCTTTCGCTCAAACCCTTGCAATTTGAAAACCTGCGCAATTTCCCCTCCATTTGCAAATTCCTTCCAGAAGTCTAGGTTGCAGCTCCGAGACTATCACTATGAAGATCAAGTTCCAGGGACAGGAGCAAATTTCTCCGCTTGAATCTGCCGTTAGCAATATAGGGGACAGCGAAGCTCGTCATCTCGACTTCGGTGATTTTTGGGCAAGAATGACAGATGCAAACCCTACACCAATGGCACAGATGATTAATGATAGTGGTTTAGCTTTTGCCGGAGGATTCCCAATCTCAGTACAGTGTGCTGATACAGTGCTTTCATGTGGAGCTCACTTCGACCCCGATTCGAGCGAATTGACAAATGTACATGGGGAACTCATTGCCAAGCTGGACGCTGCCGCCATTGGCGCTGCTCTGAGGATTCCGGAGATGGACAATGCTATAGTCGTCTCCCGAGATCAAGCACAGGCTATGTTCGACCAAGACAGTGACAAATACAAGGCGCGAGTGGCGAAGTCTTGGTTGAAGAACCCTAAGAAAGGTGCTTCTCGCCTAACCAAAACCCTCTTCCGAGTAGATTTCAACGAAGAACTGTCAGACTTCATAATCCTGCTGGCTCGGGTTATGGGTTTTCCCTCCACCAATGAGTTTCATTTCTGGATGTGCCCGCTCATCAGCATGGTGTGCCAGGGAACACAAAATATCAACTGGGCAGAGATCATCAGTATGAATTTGGCTGAGCAGCTATCCAACGTCCAGCAAACAAAGAAGTTCTATATGACTTCATATCTGATGTATACCCTAGCAGCATCCAGGCAGTGGTTTGGTTTCTCCTATATAGATGCACACAAAGATGATCCAGTGTATGCCTATTGCCCGCAGTTCACCTTGGAGACCAGCAACCGCAATTTCAGAAGGGTCAATGATGCTTTCACCATGTACGTGGTTAGATTGCTCGAAGGTGATACTGCTAGAAGGTTTTCAGATGAAGCCATGAACCTGATATCGCAGTATGGAGCCTATTTCATTCAATTCAGGAAATTTTCCTATATCAGGCTTGCTGGCTATGAAAGCACTCCTCTGCGGCTTCCCATGTTCTGCAATGACAAAATGGCTTTGATTGAAATATGCAGGCAACTAGACAAGTTACACAGAACTTGCAGAGACAAGAAGATTTCTGGCCTGCACTTTCCCATCTCTCTGGGAAACTACACGTGCAAAACAGAACATAGAGAGAGCCCTGGTCCCTATCACTGTTCATTTCTTCAAGCCTAGAACCTGCTTTGACTTGAAGAAGTTCATTGAACAGAACCTCAAGATAATCTATCATCATAGGGCAAATACAGAAGACTATTGGGCTGACTGTGCAGATGATTTTGAAGCCAGAAGAAGGCATTGTGGCAGGTTCTCCCTGCAATTGATCCAAGAACTCAGTCTGTACCAAGTTCCTGAAGGTCTCCAGGATGACAATTCTGAGCTATACTCTTATGAGTATGAAAATGTGATTAAGCACACCCCTCTGGAGGACCTGGATTGGAACAAGAAAGAGAGAGATGATCTGGCTGAGATTCTTGCTCCAGTCTTAATCAGGACTAGGGTCTGGTTCAGTAAGAAGATCCGAGAATTCAAGAGGCACTCAGGAGAATCTAGCTCCAAGGATGATTCGACACCCATAAGAGAGGCATCAGTTCCAGAGTCTGGAACACCAGTGAAAACCCCTCCTGCCTCAACAGCTCGGGGACCTGTAGAATCTACTCCTTCTCCATCTACCCAGGTATACAAGAAGAAACTCAAAGAGGTAAAGAAGGAGCCTGCAGAGAATGATCCTCCAAGAAAACAGGTAGAGTTGCCTATAGGGCCAGAGAACATCGTTGTTCTCAGTGAAAGTGAAGAAAGTGAGATGCCAACTCCTGCAAATGTTCCTGAAGATCCAGCAGATAAGGACAAGGAGGTCCAGAGCACTGAACTTCCAGGTACTACTGATTCTTCTACTGCCATTGCCTCCAGTGCTCTACTTACGTCTCAGCTTGAGTCAACAGCTGCGCAGACCCTGAGTGTCATGAGCTCCCTGTCTCTGGGTCCCCTTGCTTCTCCTGCAGATTCTTCTTCCTCTTTTGCTTGGGTGCAACCTCTGGTTGACAAAAGGAAGAGGAAATCCTCCTCTCAAAGCTTGGGACCAAATTTTGATGCTGTAGCAGCCTTGTTGGGCACCACTCCTTCTCGTGCCAAGAAAGCCAGAACCACCTCCAGAATTGTGTCTGATGCTCAAGGTCAGCAATTCTTGGAGATTGCTAAGCCTACAGTAGACAAATCAGAATCAGACTTGCTAACATCTGACTTGGAGCTCTCAAGGATCCCTATGGGAGAGTCTACTCCTGAAGGTGAAATTCACAACCTCCAGGAAACAGTCACAAGAGTCATTGGAAGGGTAGAGAAAGGGCAGCAGACTATTGAACAGCTGGAAGAACAAGCCCAAGTTCTCACAAGTTTTATCAAGTCACTCTTGTCTAAGGACAAAGTTTTGGACCCTACCCCCTTGACTGCTCTACCGCCTCCTGTAATTCTAAGCCAAGATGAAGTGCAAAGTATTAAAGATATGCACAAGTATTCTGTCTATGGCAGAGCTATTGAAGCCATGGTGGATGACATGCTTGTTGCTGGGCTAAACTTCATCGATGAAGCTTTTAAACTACATGGAAAGGTAGACAATTTGCAACAGAAGCTATCCTCTACTATTGGGGTTATGGATAAAGAACTTAAACTCTGGAGCAGTTGCATTGTAGACCTTCGCCTCATGGGACAGACAGATGAGAACATCTTACTGGCGAATAAGATTTTCGATGATGCCAAAGACAATCTATCAAAATCCCGGTCTACAAAAGATAGAGTGGAAAATCAAAGTCCTGGAGGAAGTCAGGGAGAAATGGAGAACAGCTTGGCGTAAGGGAGAAGCTTTCAAGACACTCATACAATGCTTTCAAAGATATGCATTGTCATCTTCAAGATGAAAACTCTGGTGCTTCCTTGTCCTTGCAAGAAATCAAAGCTCAGTTCAGAGCTTTTGTCAAAGATCATCTATTCAAGGAAAGCTCCATCTCTAAGGAAAAGATGAAGGAAATTTGTTCTCTTCAGTCTGCCATTGAAGAAGCAAACAAAGATTATCATACTCACGTCGAGTTTGATAAAGAGATGGAGAAATGTCTGGGATTTTGGACTCAGTCTGCAGCCAACACGTCAGTCCCTCGTGGCAGAGATATAGCTGAGTCATTGAAGAAATTCAGGCAGCGGATTCTGAAGACAGTGGGTCCCTCCCAGTAACCGGCCACCTGTCTCCTTCTCCTTTCTTTCCTCTTCTTCCCTTTCTTTTCGTATTCTTTGTAATCAGTTAAGGTATTGTAACCGGCGGTCCTTAACTATTCTTTAGTTAAAAGAAACGGTTACGAAGAGTAACTGACTTGTAAGCTATATAATGGCCTTTCCACGCCATTTTGAAGGGAGGAAGAACTTGGAATATTTGCTGAAAGTGTAAATAGATCTTAAAGAAATCAATACAAAAGGGCTTTTCGTTCTTTGTCTATCTGATTCTCGTTATCTCTGTGTTTTCCTTTAATATTGTGAAGATCATTTTGTTCTTAACTCGTTAGTCTCTCTGATTGCATACTGTTCAGTTTTGCCAATACATTGATCTTGTATAACCAAGAAGGAACTTTGTGTCCTTGATTAATAAATCTGAAGAAGGTTATTTAGGGAACTTTGTGTCTTTGAATTTAATCTCATTCAGCCAACGCAAATGATCTTGTCTTAAATCCTTTGAAGCTTCGCATACACGAAGAATTATTCTGCTATCTATAATTCTGAAGGTTGCTATTCTGCTCATCTTCTTATTCCCTTTCCTCAGTCCTTGTGTAACTGATGATCCTTGTGGAAAGCACTTTCGTAATATCCAAGTTTAACCATAAAACAATGTTCTGTACATTAGTAAATAAGTTCGTTTCAGAATAAGGGAACCTCTCCCATTAAAGAGGAGGGACTTCTTGTCCCCTGACTGTTGCTCTTCTAAAAAGTCCTATCTGACGACCAACAAAGTGTCCAAAGTGCATTGAATGAGAGGATCAAAACAAAGATTTTGGTGAAGAAAAAAATAGGCCTCCACTGACTCCATCTTTCCCACGCAAAGCGCATACATGTGACAGCTTTAAAATTTGGTAGGTTGGGTGGTTGGGGGAGGCCAAGGTGGCAATGGGGGCGGTGTAGCAGAAAGGAATCCCACCCAGGCGGGGCATTACACGGTATTCAGCCTCAGTGGATGAGAGAGAAACAACAGTTTTCTTCTTGTTAATCCATGAGATAGGTCCAGATCCTAAATGAAAAACATATCCTCAAGTGGATTTCCTATCATCAACGGATCTCGCATAGTCCGAGTCTCAGATATCCTCGTAAGAAGAACTGAGTGTTCTTCCGATACTCCACTAAAGTCAATTGTACCTCAGACATATCTCAACACATGCTTTGTTATCCAATGACATTTCTTCGGCTCCTGCATAAATCTAGCAAGATAGCTCACTACAAAGCAAAGATCTGGTCTGGTATAAGTCAAGTAAATGAGACTCCCCACAAGTTGCCTATAGTGAGTGCCATCTACCTGCGGTGAATCCTGGAATCTAGATAATTGCAAACCTTTTTCCATAGGTGTGGACATTGGTTTACAATCTAACATTCCATACTTTTCCATGAGTGTCTTGGCATATTTCATCTGGGAGATGAAGATATGATTCTTCTTCTGCCATATCTCTAAGCCAAGACAGTAGTGAAGTAGCCCCAAATCGGTCATGTTGAAGGATTTCTTCAGATCATTCTTTACATCATCTACAAGATTGTCAGAACTTCCTATGATCACAAGATCATCTACGTACAAAACCAGAATGACAATCTCTATTCCTACCTTCTTGATATACAAATTTGTATCTGAGGGGCTACGAGTGAATCCATGCTGCAATAGGTGATCATCAATTTTTATATACCATGCCCTAGGTGCTTGTTTGAGTCCATAAAGAGACTTTATTAGATGACATACCTTGTGTGGTTGATGCTCATCTACAAACCCTTCAGGTTGGGCCATGTACACTTCTTCTTTTAGATCACTGTTCAGAAAATCACTCTTGACATCCATCTACTGAAGTTTCCATCCATTTTGTGCAAATGGTGCACAGACAACTCTGATGCTTTTGATCTTCGCAGTGGGTGCAAAGGTCTTGTCATAGTCAATTCCTTCTTGTTGAGCATAACCCTTTACAACCAGTTGTGCTTTGTGTTTGTCGATTGAACCATCTGCCTTATATTTTGTTTTGAAAATCCATTTGCAGCCAATGGATTTCTTACTTGGAGGAAGATCGACAAGTTCCCACGTCCGATTCTGAATTAGGGAATCATATTCAACATCCATAGCCTATTTCCACTATGGTTGGTCTAATGCCTCACGAACAGTGTCAAGTTTGGTGCTCTCAACAACTGAACTCATGAGTGTAAAATTAACCTCATGTCTAGCTTGACTTTGTGTTCTAACTCCTGTAGAAGTACCAGGAAGTGAGTTCAGGTGTGCATCCCTAATAGTACTCTAGACCCATTTCAGATGTTGGTGCTGCTGATGTGAAGATGTGTTTTCTAGTGTGCCAAGATCAACAAACAAGTCTCCACTCAGCTCTTCTTCTCTCTGAGAAGAATTATCTTGCCCATCATCTGGATGTGTGAGCAATCTATGTGACGAGGTTGGTACTGGATCTCTATTGTGTGGCAAGGAGTCAAAGGAAGACTCATCACATACCACATCTCGACTCTCGTAGATATTCTTTGTCTCAGGATCCATGAGACGATATGCCTTTGAGGTAGTACTATACCCCAAGAAAAGACATGGCAGTGTCTTTGGATCGATCTTCTTCCTTCTCTTATCTGGAACATGCATATATGCAGTACAACCAAAAACTCTCAAATGATGAATAGAAGGTTTACGACTAGTCCATACCTCTTCCGGTGTCTTGTTCTATAAGATCTTTGTGGGTGCCCAGTTGAGTAGATACACCGCTGCTAGATCTAGGCCTCGTCCAAAACTGATCCTCCAACTTGGCGGTCGAGAGCATACAATGAGCCATCTCCATGACAGTCTTGTTGTGGTGCTTAGAAATCCCATTCTGTTAGAGCGTGTAGGGTGCAGTCAAATGTTGCTGAATGTCATGTTGCTTCAAGTATGCTAAGAACTTCTTTGACACAAATTTCCCCCCTCGATCTGAGCGGAGGAGAAGAAGAGGCTTCCCATACTGCCTAGTGACTTGCTTTGGTAGAAGGTTTGGAAATTTACAAGTGCCTCACTCTTCTTCCGAAGGAAATATACCCACATTTTTCGTGAGTAATCATCAATGATGAGTTGAAAGTACGCAAAACCTTAGAAGTTAGTTTGGCAGGGGTCCGCATGATCGGTGCGAACGACACAAGATGCTCTATAGAATGATAAGAGCTCTATTTGAATGGACCTCTATGTTGTTTTCCCGCAAGACATCTCGAGAAAACAGGTAAGGAATGGGAGAGTGGAGGAAGACCTCTTACCATTTCCTTAAAACTAAGCTGATGTAGAGCCCCGGCAGAAAGATGACCATATCGAAAGTGCCATAATGCAGTGGACTCCGCCGTTGAAGCAGAGAGAGCAATGCTAGATGAAGTGACCGCATCCAGTGCAAATAGATAGCCCTTCAGAAATTCTTGAGCAATGACTGAATCTCCCTGGGAAATGATGCAGGACTTGACCCCTTTCTCAACAAAGAATTCAACCTACATCCGATGGTTAAGAAGTTGACTCATAGACAAAAGATTTGAGGTCAAACCTGGAACATATAGCACCTTCGTGAGTGTACATCTTCGTGTTCTAAGAGGAATGATGACATCACCAATCCCCACCGCAATATACTCCTGATTGTCTACGATGGTGATCTGATCTCTAGTGGGCCGGTCACTCAGAGTATGGAACAACTTCTTATTGTCAGTCATGTGTTTGCTGGCACTGAATCAATCAACCAGAAATCTTCTGACGGATGCGAAGTCTATGAGACTAGAACAATGTCAGAATGAGTCGTGTCTGGAGCCTCTTCATCGGAGGTGGCATCCTACTGAGCAGAAATGTGGCCCTTCTACCTCTTATTATGAGCACACCATCGGGATTTCTTAGAACATCCTTTTCCTGAAGTGCTCTCTTCGCCAGAGTTGCCATACTTGCGACCGTTGTAATAAAAGTTTGCAGTCGTGTGCGTATCCGTGGAGAAAATGTGGCACCACCGATCCGCCTTGTGGTTCTGTTGCATCTGGGGTGGCAGCTGTGGTGGTCACTGAGAGGACTATTGCTTGAGGATCTTTGCTTCGATTCTGGGAATTGACTTGCCCTTTCTGAGGCTTATGTTTTTGCCTCGTGATGAGAGCCTTGTCTTCGAAGGCTTCTTGTACATTTTGCATGGCTTCTTCCTGCTGGAGATAATTCACCAGGGTGGCAAAACTCACCTCCTGTTGAGTGATGGTCAACGTGGTGATCAGTGTCTGAAACTAGGAAGGAAGAGCTCGCAAGGTGAGTGGGACTAGCAACTTGTCGTCCACTGGTTCACCGAGAGCAAAGAGTTCTGCACGTAACTCAGCCTACACGCCGCAAGAAGGCTTCTACAGATTCACCATCATGCATACTCATTGTATGAAGCTTTTTCTTAAGATGTAACTTTGTCGTCAGATTCTTGGCTTCCTAGATGGTACACAACACGGTCCATGCCTGAGAAGAAGTGGTTGCTTCCCAAATGTATGGTTGCACCTCATCAGAAAGGCTCAGGGTGATAAGCATTAGTGCTTCCGCATCATCCTTTTCATATTTTACCAACAGATTAGTGTCTGTGGGAGGGGCGTCTTTTCCAGAAATGATCCCCCAAAGATCTTTGAACTGAAGAATCATCCGCATCTTGGTTTTCCATGTGGCAAAATTTGGCCCTTTCAAGAGTTGGGCATCGGATAGCAATATTTTTGGAGCAGACATTTTCAAAAACTCAAAAATGTATTTTATTTATTTATTTATTTTCAAAATTGGCTACAATGCTTACTGAAGGAATGTCCCAGAAGATGGGCTCTATAGGCTCATGCAATGAGACGCATGCGCACGCTCCCGTGGGCATTCTACTTCACGTTCATCATTTGCATCATAGCCACGTTCAATTTCTTCACAAATCCGCCATGCTTGACATCGAACGAGCGTTGAACCAAAAACATTCCAACAGTCCTTTGCGCATAATCTCATCGAAGAGAATGTTCCCAGTGTTGTGTAGCTCGTTGACCAAGGCAAAGAATAGCCCAGCGGTGTCTTCGTTGTCGCTCAATGCCCAAATATTTGATGCATTACTTGTGGTGCTTTGTGCATTGGAAATTTGTGACATATGCGCACACATGGTTTCAAAATTTGTAGGCTTTCTTCCACTTGCCTACTTCTAGGAGATGGCTTTCTTGCACAGGGTTATATGTCTGTAGGCTTTCTTCCACTTGCAAAGTTTAATGGCTTTCTTGGCATAGCAAAGAAGAAAAAATAGTCACTGAGGGCTCCTTCCACGCACAACAAAGAAGAAAAAATAGTCACTGAGAGCTCCTTCCATGCATAGCAAAGAAGAAAAAAATAGTCACTAAGAGCTCCTTCCATGCATAGCAAAGAAGAAAAAAATAGTCACTGAGGGCTCCTTCCATGCACAGCTTTTCTCTTCTTCTCCACGCCACTCTTCCTACACATTTTTCTCAACAAAGCAGGTCAGAAAGAATCTTCTGTTCAATACTTTTAATTTGGTTGCAGTCCATGCAAGTCGCTCCAGCCTTCCACGCAGCAATATGCTCTAGCGAAGAACAACAAACGAACAGGTCACTCTTGGTCTTCCACGTAGTAAGAGGACAGTTTCAGCTCTCTTGGACTTTACGGTCTCCACGCATAGAAAACCAACTTCGATACCAATGATGGCGCTCCAACAATTATTATTGATTCTTTATATCAACAAAACAACAAGCCCAAAAATATATAGGCGCTGGAACAGTTGCACGGCATTATATAAGCTGCGCAAGAGGGAGGATAGGAGGAACAGCTACATAACCTGTTCACTAACAACTACTAACAACAAATGTATTAATTAAGCTAACAGGTACCACATGCAATTAGGTCCATAAAATAGTTCATTGCATATAGTAAAACCTCATATTAGGGGCATAAAAGCATAGGTTTATGCCATAAACATGTCTATGAGATGTGTTAATAACTCATAAGATTTCTCTTTCACTTGAAACTATACTAAAAATAGGAGGTACATAGGAAATTACTAAAAATGACAATTTTAAGGTTAAATACATGTATACTCTTTAAATCGATTGATTTTTATATTATTTTTTTACTTTTTTAATGAAAATTTGCATCCTATTTTTGTCGTTAATTAATCAAAAATAAAAATACACATTGCCATAAAATTTACATTATTTTTATGTGAATTACATTTCATGTGGTTTAGATAACATAAAGTACTACATCATATTAGGTCCACAAGCTAAGATACAACCTATGGTACCACCTGTAATTAGGTCCATAAAATAGTTTATTGAATATAGGACAACCTCATATTAGGGCGTAAATGCATAGGTTTATGTCACCAACATGTCTATGAGATGTGTTAATAACTCATAAGATTTCTCTTTCACTTGAAACAATACTAAAAATAGGAGGTACATAGGAAATTACTAAATATGGTAATGTTAAGGTTAAATACATATATACTCTTTAAATCGGATTGGATTTTTGATATTATTTTTATTGAATTTTTAATGAAAATTTGCATCCTATTTCTCATTAATTAATAAAAAAAAAAAAAAAATACGCTTTGCCATAAAATTTACCCTATTTTCTATGTGAATTACATTTCATGTGGTTTAGATAACATAAAGTACTACATCATATTAGGTCCACAAGCTAAGATATAGCCTATGATACCACATGCAATTAGGTCCATAAAATAGTTCATTGCATATAGGAAAACCTCATATAAGGGGCATAAAAGCGTAGGTTTATGCCATAAACATGTCTATGAGATGTGTTAATAACTCATAAGATTTCTCTTTCACTTGAAACAATACTAAAAATAGGAGGTACATAGGAAATTACTAAAAATGACAATTTTAAGGTTAAATACATGTATACTCTTTAAATCGGATTGGATTTTTATATTAATTTTTTTACTTTTTTAATGAAAATTTGCATCCTATTTTGTCGTTAATTAATAAAAATAAAAATACACATTGCCATAAAATTTACATTATTTTCTATGTGAATTACATTTCATGTGGTTTAGATAACATAAAGTACTACATCATATTAGGTCCATAAGCTAAGATACAACCTATGGTACCACCCGCAATTAGGTCCATAAAATAGTTTATTGAA
Organism: Taxus wallichiana var. yunnanensis; assembly: GCA_018340775.1. NCBI lineage: Eukaryota > Viridiplantae > Streptophyta > Pinopsida > Cupressales > Taxaceae > Taxus > Taxus wallichiana. The sequence goes on from CM031242.1 coordinate 1,021,331,667, forward strand.
TATAGGACAACCTCATATTAGGGGCATAAATGCATAGGTTTATGTCACCAACATGTCTATGAGATGTGTTAATAACTCATAAGATTTCTCTTTCGCTTGAAACAATACTAAAAATAGGAGGTACATAGGAAATTACTAAAAATGGTAATTTTAAGGTTAAATACATTTATACTCTTTAAATCGGATTGGATTTTTTATATTATTTTAATTGAATTTTTTAATGAAAATATGCATCCTATTTCTGTTGTTAATTAAGAAAAAATAAAAAATACGCATTGCCATAAAATTTACCCTATTTTCTATGTGAATTACATTTCGTGTGGTTTAGATAACATAAAGTACTACATCATATTAGGTCCACAAGCTAAGATATAGCCTATGGTACCACCTGCAATTAGGTCCATAAAATAGTTTATCGCATATAGGACAACCTTATATTAGGTGATAAAGCTTTCTTAAAGGACATGGGACCACTTTTTACAACTATAATGTCAGTAAATAACACATATTGTTTCCCTTGAGATATTTTAGCTTGTGCCCTATAATTAGGTATATCATTTTGTATTTTGTATTTGGTAGGATCATTATGACAGTCTTAGACATACCTAGAAAATTTATAGTAAATTTGTATTTTCCTTTGGATCCATTTATACAAACAATTTTTTTTGTTCAAAATTAGAACCCACTATACGATGCATTTTGTTTAATTTTCTTTCCCTTATTATAGATTCAATAGTGAGATATAAAAATTTAAACAAGAAATTATTTGTATGGATGAATCTCAAAGAATATATTTCAATGCTTTGAACTATATAAGGAAACTAGAATAAAATATAAAATTTGCATGTATATGATTCTTGAACAGATTATCCTTTCATCAAGTTGCATATGCATTATGTTTGTCACTTTAATTTTCTAATTACATTTACAAAGGATGAGATCAATCTAAATAAAAATGACTTATAAATCCTAAATATACATGTCGAGTGTTCACAGATGATGATTGTGATTGGATAGGATTGAATGCATAAAGAAAAAATATGTGTGGAGTAGTGAGATCTAAAAAACACTTAAGGGAAGAAAAAAATCTTCATTCATTCATTCATGCATCAGCCCATTAGCTAAAATATGCATAGGTGGTTACATTATATAACGATATGTTAGGTCACCCGAGAAAAGGTAACTAAATCAATACACAATTAGAAAATGAATTAAATAAAACTCCCCTAATAACCTTTGATTAATTTAAGCAAGCTTATTAGACTGTGTAGGTAAAAGGACATATTGGGAAAATCCTACACCAACACTCCTCTTAAGCGTAGCTTATGTGGGTAGAAAAGTTGGGTCCCAAAACAAGGAATCATGAGGTAACCACATATGACTAAAATCTCTTGTAAAACATAGAAAAGGAGAAAATCTAGTGGGAAAAATCCTCCCCAAAAGAGAGAAAAGAAAATAAGGTAGGACTAGAGATCCCCACTTGAAGCTAAAAATACATATAGCCATCTTGTATCCTACAAAGGATCCTCCCGAAGTGATTGTGGATTGGAAGGAGAAGTGAAGAGTGTGTTAAATTTTCCAAAGCTTTGAATTATGTTCCAAGACATAACAATACTTATTTTTAGATCACATTTCCTTTCAAGACATCATTGATATACTAGTTTTTTATGGTTCTCCAACCAATGTTGGTTCTTATAAAAGGAAATATGCTCCTTATGCAAATTAGAAGAGAGAACTGCCCCATGAAGGGATGGTGTATCTAAAATTGCAACAAATAAGGAATGTGGAATTCCCTACAACCATGTAGTAGACACCCCAATGTCTTATGAGTCTCTAATAAAGATGCATAATCCTTGAAAAATATAATGCTTTGGACAAGAATTAGATAGATCAAGAAATAACTCCTCAAGATTTTGAAGGTGCCAAAGAGATGGTGGAGGAGGGTCTGAATCATTACTATAGTCATATATGCTAGAAGATAAATACTCATCATTAGAAATGTGTAAAGGATCTGACATGGCATCAAGTACAGTGAATCCAATGAAGAATCCATCCGAGGGATAAAGTGAGAGAAGGAGTATAGCCAAGTCGATGATCGACTATGCCCAATATAATAATAATGTCACTATGTAGCTCCATGAAAAATTTTGTAACTAGATTGAACTCAACCCAAATTCTTTGACCAAGTTGAGTAGTGAGGTAGATTGATAAAAAATTAGTTGACAATGTGGGAATATTAAGAACATTATTAAATATTTCCCACTTAATTCAACAGACCCTCTCCCAAAAACGTTTGCACAAGACTTGTCACCAGCTCATATAGAGGACATGTCACATAACTCAGAAGAATTGAACTCCATGTGTGAAGATACCATATGATGTTATGAACAAGAATAAATAACCCACGTAGGAGTTCCTAGTACAACTATAACTAGGGATCTCCCATTTTTCTCCTTTCTTGACTCCTTCACTTTCTCCTTTCCATTCTTATTTACCTTGGAGGATTCAAAGTTTCATTAAGATGACATTAGAGACTCATGGAAACTAATGTTGTTCTTCTCAATAAGATTCATGAGGTGGTTAATCTGTTTCTTCATAAACTTGATTTCATCATTCTTTCTTGTGCACACATTTGATACTCTCTTTCTTGGACTTAATATTAGAAGATGAAGTTCGAGAGTCTCATTTGCAGAGATGGGATCATTATGATCCTTCTTGTTGTCATGATCCTTATTTTTATGTTTATTGTATTTATTTTAAGCCCGTTATTTCTCATGTCTAGGAAGCAGATCATGGGGTTTAAAGTTCTTCAATCCACCCATTTGATAAATCTTGTCTTTTTCCCCGAGTTAAGTCGGGAAAAAAATTGTCAAAGGATGACATGGTCCATGTAGCTCCAATGTCGCTCATGGTAGCGTAAAAGGTAGAAACAAAGAAAAAATAGATGGAACCGTATTTGGAATGGTTGGAAAGAACCAATTGATCATTTATTTTTTCTATACTACATAGTTTCAAATACAATCTGATTGCATTGAATTTAGTGGATAGTTCTTGTATAATGTCAAAATTACTTGGGATTAAATTGATGAGATAATTCTACAAATCATGACCTCTCATTATGTCATGATTCCTCCTTTCAATATGGTCCATATTTCATTTGGATTACTTGGTGGATTCAATATGAAAGAGTAAGTATGGAGCCATTGACAAACATAATAGACCATCGGCTTCATCACTTCTATTATGCCACTTCACCTTCTCTACATTAGGTGTCGGTAAATTTTCTATACCTATAATGATCTGTCGTAATCATTTAATCCTCAAGATTATTTGTATTTTGAATTTACACTTGTGATAGTTGAAAAATGATAGAAATGGATCATGAGACTAATCCTTTGAAACAAGTGATTGTATTTTGAATTGATTTTGTTGAAAATACTTGAATATATAACCGCCATAAAAATATAGAGGTAAAAATTTACAAGGAATGATAATATCACCAATTTGAAGAGCTTAAAATAACTCACACTTTCAAAACAAACAGCTTCCCGAAATGGAGTTTTTCAACTAGAAGTTATGGTAGTTTGAAGTTTATTGCTTGTAAAAAAATATTCATTTTCTAAAGTGCCAAAACATTTTACCAAATTTTTTAAAGAAAATTTAATCCCCTTCAATAAGGAAAGATCAAGGGATTAACTCCATGGGAACATGGGATAAGGACTAAGAAGAGTTCCCCTCCCCTTTGATGATGTCACTTTACATTGTGATGTGATCAAGGGAGTGATGTCACTCCAAAAATTACCCCTCTTTGTCATTGATTAATAGTTCCACTTTCTCTTTGTCTAAATTTGACCGTAGTGAAACACATCGTCGAGTTTACACTATGATCCACACCTTAAAAATCCCAAATACAAACTACTCTGGGTTATAGACTTGTCAAACACCTTCGTAGACCCGAATGCAAAACCAAAATATGCAATCGGATTTTAGTCTTGCTTGACATCTTTGAAATCCTAAAAACTACATCAAATTATATGGATTTTCGAACACGTGTTAAAACTCGACACACTACGTTAGAGTTTTTACCTTCCTTAACACCTTCAAAACCTAACAAACAACATTGGGGTTTTCCATGTTAAAAACAAGGTGTGGAACCCAAAACATGATCAATAAGGGTCAAAGCCTTTGAAAGGTGTCAAAAATTTTAAGAACTCGAAGCATGTCGATACAAGGGGGAGAAATTGAAGCATTATAGAGAAGATGAGGAACCCAAAGCATGTAAAGTAGGTGTCAAAACCCAATTATTGATAGAAAAATTGAAAAACATGAAACACCGAGGTCAAGGGTTTACTTTATGCAATTTGCATGTTATTTTGAAATGAAGAGATGTCCCAAAGTTTCAAAACTCAAACAATGGGTGATTACCGAGGTTCAAAGGTTTGACCACATATTGTAAATTTCTTGTTAAAGTGATGAGATGTCTCGAAAATATGAAAACATGAAACATGGTTGTTGAATGAGGTTTGAAGTTTAGGTTGTAGATTACAAGTTTGGGTTGAAATGAAGAGATTTCCCGAAGTCCTAAAATCATGAGACGCTGTGTCATATTTTTGACATGTCAAATACCTTGAAAATATTGAAATACAGAGGGTGGAATTTTTGACTTGTTAGAAACCGTGAAAACCTAAAAGTATTGGGGTAGGTTATTTGACTTGACGAATAACAAATAAATCCCAAAACGCCCGAAATGACAACGAAAAAGTGAAATCTAAAATAAAACATATGTCATTGAAAAAATAGAAAATATCACCAAAATGTTTTGAAAAAATAAAATAAACCCTGAAATTATATTCCTTTCTATTTTGAGAATCAAATGGTGTGATTTGTGTAAATATTAAAAATCCCTTCAAACCATGTCATAAAATCGATAAAATCATATGTCCTAAAACTCAACCATTAGCATGACAGAGTTTAAGGTTTTGAGATGTTTTGAATTCAATTTTGCTAATCATTTTTCATGTAGAGACTCGGAGGAATAGATATGCATGGATTTCGTTAAAACCCCACCAAACCCTCAAAACCAAAATCTCGAAAAATAGAACACTAAATGAGCTAGAAGGCTAGATCTTACATTAGAGGAAATGCCATTCAAATAATAGATCATATTTGATACTAGGAAATGCCATTCAAATTCCATTCCAAAAGAGAGTCAAATGGTAGAATTTCTCTGCGTTTCTTTTGGGGCCCACCTCAGGACATGTGTCAGGCCCATTTTTTAGAAGCAAAAGTGCGAGAAAAATGGGAAATTTTCCCTTTTTTCAAAAGGGTCGAAAAGGTCAAAGGAATCCCCCGAGCCTGTTTTTTCATCTTCTATGTGGACAACCCACATTCAAAATCAAAGATCAACGGCTACTGAGTGTCCAAATCTGATTTTCCCCCCATTTTCTCTATAAAGCTTCTGGAAGTGCGAGTCTTCATGATTTCTTGCTATTTTATACATGCCAAATAGAGGAGTGATTTAATTTTTATATCTATAGTTTAGTGGGAGAGATCTGGAGGCGTCATTCGTCCTTAAAGCAGTTTGACTCTCAGGCCTAATCTAGTTTTCCATTTTTCTTCTCCTGAGCACACAAGGGACCATATTTGATTGATATGGGGTGGAAGTGGTTGGTGAATGGATGGAGGTATGTTTTTCTCAAGAAAGGAGTTGAATGTGGGAATAAATCAAAGAGACTTTCCCTCGAGCACTGTAGACTTTTGTAGATCAGATTTTGTGAATCATGAAAGAATCATTACAAGAATTGGTGCATTTAAAGATTTTGTCTTTTGGTAGGAAGGGGATCTATTGGAAATTATATAAAGGGAACGAATTCATCGTGTAAATGGTTGCAAGTTTTGGAAAGATTAGGACTAATTTTCTCCAAAGAAAAAACTTGACAAAGCCCATCCATTTTGAGAAGTTGTCTAGAGAAGCTTTGTATATCTCTCTTTGTGTCAAATTTGATCATGTCAAGGTGGTTGCAAGTGTACAACCATTGACAAGATTTGATATTGTTCTGAAACTTTCCCTTGCTTAGAAATTTCATCGAACTTGGAGTTATTTTATGTCAATCTTGAGTAAAGTGTATTTATTCCATTTATGAATATATACGGTAGTTTTTTCTTGTTTCTATTGCAATCTTATACCAAAATATAGTACAATCACACAGTATCAGTCCTTGTGATAGTTTAGTGGTGTCTACAATTTAATTTCTCAGAAGAGCCTTCATTTGGGAGTGGGATAAATGGTTTAAAATCACTTTTATTTCATTTTGTTGATAGAGATTCTCTGTAAGCCTCTGGGTGTACCTCAAGCATGAATTTGTTTAAATATTGGTTCTTTATAGGGTCCCCTAAGTCGATCCTTCATGACACAATCTCACAGGTTGTGAAAGAGTGTTGATCTGGGCCTCCATTGAAGCACATATTCTAGTTGAGGAAACAATTTAACTTTTTGTGGCATTTTGTTGATTGAATCTTTCCATTTTGCATAAGCTCTCAAGGATCTAGTGAGTCAAGTCCATCTTGTCTCCCCTCCCACCAAAAATCTATTTAAAACAACTAATCCTACCCATACTACCCCTGTTTTTGCTCTGTATACCCACACAAGACCAAAATCCTTTTACTAAAGTATGCAGAACAGATCAGGGTCTCAAATGTCTTTAATAACCTTTTCCTTGTTGTGAGAATATCTCTATAATCTGGAAGTGACAAGTGAGAGTAAGATTTGGTGTGTTGATCATATTTTCCCCAAGGCCTTTTGTATAAAATTTATGCAAAAGAAAGGTACCTATATCTCCTTTCAAATAACAGGGGTTACAAAATAGGTTCTCTTACCTTGGTTGAAAGGAAAACCCTAAAATAGTTAGGATCAGATCACATCCTTTTGAGGTGCTATCCATCTCTCCATAAATCCAAGTAACAAAGGGACAAATAGATTTCTCCCCGGCTATAAAATGACATACATTTATGATCTATCTGCCTCTAAGCTCCCTATTGAATCGGTGTTGCTGCTTGGTTTGAAAAGGAGAACAAATTTGGGTACCAACAGAATGCAAAAAGTAAAAATATGTGTGGAGTAGTGATTTCCAAAAATGCACAGGAAAGGAAAATATCTGCATTCGTTAATTCAGAAATTTTCCCATTAGCCAAAATATACATAGGAGGTTACATTATATAGTGAGAAATTATGTCACCCAAAAAAGTAGCCAACTTAACTCGATAATTATAAAATGAATTAAAGCATATTGCCCTAATAATATATGATTAATGTAAGAAAGATACTTAGACCATGAAGGTAAAACCACATAGTGGGAAAAATCCTACACCAACAACATTCTAGAATTTTTAGATTCATGTTCCTTACATGTAGAAGTTGTTGAAAATATTGAACACTATCATCTTTAGGTTTTGTCCCACTCTTTAAGTATTGTCTACTAGCCTCAAATGAATTATTTTCAAATTTTAATAACTTATTATGTTGACCTTGATATGTTTCATGGTTTTAGTTAAGGAATAGAATTAATGAAGTGTTACCACTTTATAGATGAACCATAATATAGTTCTTTTTCCTCTTATTTCTCTTGGAGTAGACTTATCACCTAATTTTCTCTTAGCGATCATTACATACAAGGAATACATATAATATAAATTCTTCAAAGAGGATGCTTAGAACTATCTAGCAAATCATTGCGTAATATAAATAGGTAAAGGTTCCATGGTTTCATGAGTCAAATTGGAAAGGAATAATTCAATTTAGGTACCACATGTTCCCTTGATTTTACACAAATTCACATAGGTCTAATAATTACCTACATTTTTAGAACTCTTCAAGGTCTTAGTAGGTATAAATCACTCATTGATTATGGGATTATGCTTACGCTAGTCCAATCCATATTGCTTGTGTATATTTTAAGTTATTTTTGTATCGAGCATGGATTTATCAAGTTTGTATAAGGGAGTTATGAAACAAGTTTCCTTATAGCACATCAAAAGGTCACACACATAAAATATAATATTATAAATGCATAAAAAAATTCTATATAGTTTGATGTGTAAACCCTCTTAGAATCTAGGAGAAAACCTAGATAGTATGATCTAATGCAAGTGTCTAATTTTTTTGACAATTTTCAAAAATCTTGTTTACCCTTATATTTTATTTTAGTACTCCACAACACTCTTTTATATTTTTTAAGCTTAGTCATAGTTTTCGAGATACATCAAGAGTATATATATTAAGTATCTTATCTTTTATTGGTTTGATTTATAAGATTACATTTGTTCGAATTATGCGTAATTTAGAGGTAATTTTATCATTAAAAATTTTCTGCACCTCTGTTTTTAGTTGATCTTGATAATATTAAAAATATAGTGAAGAGACCTCCAAGTTTCTTAATATACATTTTTTTATTCTCAAAAATTTGTAATTATTTTAAAAATAATAAAATATGAATCTTTTGACACAAAAAGGTATATTTCATAATTTTGGCATAATGTTTCACTTTGCACTCCATTTTGAGATATCTTTAAATCATTCAAAATATATTAAATATACATTAAACATTGTTACTATATAATTTTATTGATTCCTAATGAACTATTTTAGAACACTAAATGAACTAGAAGGCTAGATCTTACATTAGAGGAAATGCCATTCAAATACTAGATCATATTTGATACTAGGAAATGCCATTCAAATTCCATTCCAAAAGAGATTCAAATGGAAGAATTTCTCTACGTTTCTTTTGGGGCCCACCTCGGGACATGTGTCAAGCCCATCTTTTAGAAGCGAAGTGCAGAGAAAAATGGGAAATTTTCCCATTTTTCCAAAAGGGTTAGAAAAGGTCAAAGGAATCCCCGAGCCTATTTTTTTCTTCCACGTGGACAACCCACATTCAAAATAAAAGATCAATGGCTACCGAGTGTTCAAATCTGATTTGCCCCCATTTTCTCTATAAAGCTTCTAGAATGCGAGTCTTCATGATTTCTTGCTATTTTCTACATGCCAAATAGAGTGAGTTAATTTTGATATCTATAGTTTAGTTTGATATTTATAATTTTGATAATGTATGTTTTTTTATTGAATAAAAATTGCTTATGCACATATTTCTAATTTTTTTAATAAGTAGATGGCCTCTTGTTGGATAGCCTTGGTAGGCATTGTATCTTTCCTCCAAGTGCATTTTTACACATGTTGTTAGTGGCGGTTTTTAGTAAGTGTGTAGGATTTTAAATCTTGAGGTGAAATTTTGTGCCTTGTATACTTGGTCAAACTTTTGAGGAGGTTTCATATTAGTTTTCATGGATATGTGGGAGTAAATAAGAGGGTTCTTGCTGATTAGTAGGAAATCATTGTCAATAAAAATCATCTAAAGATGTTGACTGTTTTGGTCATCATAGTTGAGGGGTATACAATTTTTAGATTCCTTATTTTAGGTAGATGGGAAAATTAGCAAAATGAGCAATCATGGAACATGTTGGAAATTAGGTTTTAGAATACCCATTCCCCTTATAGGATGCCATTTCAGCTTTGTCATCTTCACTGAGAAAAACTTGCATCATCCATTATGAACTATTGTAGGGTCCTAATGGAGATGCGAATGATATGATACATCGGAAACATACATGCAAAAGAAGTTTTTAGTTTCATGATTGATCATTCATTCATTATTATTAGTTTCAAATGAGCATAAATAGTTCATTATCAAGCTCCTTATGATTATATGCATGTGAATTATTCAATTGATTTTCAAATGTTCATCCAATTATGCAAATTAGGAGCATTATAAAGAATGCAAACAAAAGAAAATTAATTTTATAAACAATTGCTTATATTCATAAGGAAATTTGTACAAGTTTCCCCACACAAGCAGTGAGATATAACTATGGAATAAAAGAATGCAATATGTGAATTTAAAAACATAAGTAATGGAATGGGTCATGTCCTTTCTTGAATGATGAATACCATTAATTGATACTTGTTGTTCCAAGTTTCTCCATGCAACCCGATCATGTGCTCCAAAGAAGAGAAGAAGTTAAAATTGTGTTAGAGCTCAGTGGTTCCTTAAGCTTGATTCTATTTTTAGCTTCAAATTTATTTGTATTCTTTGTTAGAAATGTGAGTATTGGAAGAAGGAAAAAATTGTTCCACTACTCTTAAAAATGTATGTATAGGAAAAAAATTGTAGAGAATGATTACGCTTTCCATTCAATATTTTGTGCATGTGTAAAAATAGTATCAAGATGCCAAGAAATGAGTTTAGATCGGAAAAACTATCATGCATTTTTAGTCGGGTATGCATCATGTAAGACTATCTTTTCTAGATATATAAATAATTATGAATAAGTATAACAACAATGAAGGAGCATCACATTCCAAAAATAAAATGAAAGGAAACAAGTTTTCTTGTTTCCATTTTTTCATTCATGTACAAAAATGAGAAACATAATGCAAGGTTGTCATCTAAAGAGATGAAAAACTTGGTTTTATTTCTTATTTTCATGAAAAGGATAAAGGACAAAAATATTTAAGATATTTCTTAAAAAAAATTGAGTATGAAATTAGAAAGTTTGTTAAATCATTTCAACAATATATGGTGAAAATTGCAAAGGCTATGAAAATTGCATATTTTTCTCATACCGCAACTATAGTGCCCACTTCCCTTCGACACCTTTTCCGATTATCATTCGATACCGTCGTTTGCACGTATGGATATATTATAGTATTTGATTTAGCATGTTAGTAGATATTAGAGATACTTGAACTATTATGGATTTGATTCATATATGATGCATATGGTACATTAGAGACATTTGATGTTGATTTTGATATACATTGACATGAATATTTATCTTTATTTCTGACATGTGACATATTTAGTCATTTTGAGTAGACATTTGATAATTGGATTAATGTTGAGATTGTTTTGACATGGATGAAATGTGGATTAGAAATGTGCTAGAAATTGTAAGTGATATCGTATTTTCATAGATGATATTAATTTGTATATAGTTTATTTTAGATTTATAGCACATATTTTGACATGAATGTTTTAATGCAACCATGAGGCTGAAGGAGGTATTCTCTATTTTGCAGGTATATTGTATTCACTATAAAATCGGGGATTGGAGACCAACCACATTGGAATTCATGAATAATTCAAATAGGGTCACCATGGCAACATGTAATTGTGTGTGTTAGAATTATTTGGTTAGGGAAAATTGTGACATAGGGGTCATGTGTTGTTTTTCTTAATTTTCCTTTTATATAATGTTAGTATGTGTTTCCTTTAAGTAATGAAATTTACTTGTTTTATTATTTAGATTTTTGGATATATGTTTACCCCTTTATTATTCATGGGTTGTAGTGTCTTAATTAAGCTAATTTAATTTTTTTCCTAAACTAATTAAAGATGTGACCAAAAAGGAGTTCATTTATTAGACTTGATTTACTCTTGGATTTTGTGTTGAGTGATGTGTGTTTGAGTTTTGAGTGTAGCACACTCTACCCTTCATGGGAAACTCGAATTTGGCCTTAGAGGAAAAATTTGGAAGCTTGTGGGACAAGTCAAACTTGTCCCACACCTCTTAAATGCCCATGCCAACCCTACCTATGGGTTGGGGGTCAAATTTAGGCTCTTTTAGGTGTTTTGGGGGATAAAAAGGTGAAATGTTAATTGCACTTTCTTTCAAATATTTAATTTTTCCTTTGGGGGAGTGGGCTTAGATGGAGTGTGTAAGGTTCTTGTCATTCTTCCAACCACTTATTAATTGTACTTTTGAATATTTAGTTGACCAAGTGATGTGGAGTGGAGAGGAAATGAGGTGGCATCCTACTTGGAGCCACATCATCCCTCCCTCTCCTTTCTCTATTTATTGAATCATTTTTGCTTGTTTGGGGTTACATGATCCTTTTAGTCTCTTGAATTTTTGAAGAGTGAGAGGATTTTGAAAGAGTTTTGGATTGTTGGAGCTTGGTGGATGCTTGCTTGGCATTTGGAGAAGCTTGGAACTTCATACTTGGAACAATCTCTACCATGGAGAGGTAGGAGCTTCACCTTAGTTTAAATTATGTTCTTTGTTTTATTGTATGTGTTTATATGTTGTGTTGAGTGTTGTTATCTCCTTGGAATGCTTGTTGGGTGTGGGTAGATTGCCTAAGTTGGGAGTGGGAGGAGACTATGGGGATTTTTTCTTGTAGGGAGGCATAAGAGATCACTTTTTTGTGGAGGGAGTTTGGGTTGGGTGCCCCATCTAGTATGAGGAATGCTTGCATTTCTTCTTGTTCTTACTATGAGGGAGGCATAAGAGATTGAGGGAGGCATAAGAGTATATGGAGGCATAAGGGGTACTTGAGGGAGGCATAAGAGTTTGTAGGGGAATTGTGTTTTGCATTGGAGGCTTTTAGGTGGGCACCCATTCCCATTGGGAGGCATAAGTGGCCTCCCCATAGGTCTTACTCTTTTGGCTTTCTTGATAAGCCTTGTGATTTTGTTGTTTTGTTGTTTTATTCTTGTTGAGTTGTTGTTGTGTTTGTATGTAAATGGAATGAATGTGAAATTATATGTTAAGTATTGTGGAAGCTAGTAGTTTCCATGAGTTGAAATCTTCTCCCATTGTAATGTGGTTGGGGCTTGGGGGCCAATGGAGAGGATGGCTTCTCCTCTCCATTGGATATCTTGGTTGGGTGGAGAGCGTTGCCTCTCCCCCTATTTTTTGTGAATCAAGAAATTTCTTGGAGGAGCTATCTTGTTGGAGTTGGAGCTTGGAGTCTTGTTGGTGACCATGTGAAACTTCCTTGTATTTTACCCACTTAGAGTGGAAGAAATTGTAATAATGTATTTCATTCTTGTATTTACTTTTGTATGAATTTCCACATCAAGTGGAGAACATTGTTTTAATCTTATGGGAAGGAGTTTACATTTAATATTTGTATGGTTTAGTTAGGAAATGGAAAAAGGAAGTCTTCTTCATTGTGAATATTGTAGAGTTAGTTTTGCAAATATAAAAGAAAGTATTTTCTCCTTGTTGAAATCTTGGATGTATTGTGAGAAAAATAGTGCTTGTATTAAAATATTAAGCTATTTTACAAAGGAAAAGAAAGTATATTTTCATTGAGTAGTTATTGTATTGTAAATGTGAGAGAGAAGAAAATGTAGAGATTGTTAGAAGTTGAGCTTGCTTGTGTAATAAACTTGAATGGAAAAATAAAGTTATTTTAGCTATTTTGAATGTATGTACATTGTATTGAAACAAAGAGGAAACTAAGTTAGATTTTATTGCATTTAGCAATGTTAATTTTATAGTAAGGAAATGACAAAGTAGTGAAATAGATTTATGTTCTTTTCTCTCTTGTAATGGAAAGAAGAATTTAGTTAAACAAATAGAAATTATTCTTGTAAGTAGATGAATTTTATTAGAAATGGAAACACTTTAAAATGACTAGATTTAACTAAGAAATGAATAAATGAGCAATAAATCTCAAATTTGGAGCTCTAAATGAACAAAGACAACTCAAAATGCATTTTTACATCCTTTAGCAACTTTAAGTTTTTGTAAAAATCTTGGCTTTATGGTTCTATTTTTCAGAAACAGGAATGCTGCCCTATACAGAGTGGCAGTCCCATAACCACCGCTCAGCTATGGTGGCGGTCTCAAAACCACTGCTCAGTAGGGCGGCGGTCCTATGTTTTTCACCCAGGTAAGGTGGTGGTTTCACAATCACCGCTCCGTAGGGCAGCAGTCCTGTCACTTATGATAGAATTCTGTGGAACCGCACCTGTGTGTGAAATTTGACATGTTTACACTAAATTCTAAGTTGAAAAATTTTAACTATTCTACCAATAAGTAAAATAAAGAGAAATACTATGGAATGGAATAAACAAAACACACAATGATGAATCTAAAAGAATATTTTCATTTATAACAAAGGGGTTATGGTTTTCCCCAAATTTGAAAACCCAATACACTTTAAAAGTGGAATAAAAACTAGATTGGAAGAGGAAATCCCTCCCAATCCTTGAAGGAAATAGATTACATAAATAAAACTAAAACTAAACTAAGCCTAGACTAAATCTTCATGTAGAATTCCTCCATGGCTTCTTCCCTTTGCTCCCATGGCTTCCTCCTCTCTAACCAACAAATTTAACAAAATAACATGAATAAAATGAGAAGATTAAAATGAAAAAAGGTTTTAATAGAATTTCATAAGGATTTTAGGGCTAAGTTGGGAACCCTAAGATCTAGTGGCTAAGATGGATTTGATCCAAGGGTGGAGGATTGACCCTACCTTTATTAAGAAGAAATGTATTTTAAATGTTTTAATTTAAAATCCTTAAGGGTATGTGTAGATGGGTGAGTGGGGCCATTTAATTGCCTAGGGGTGTGATGTCCCTTTTGAACCCTTAGTATGTGTAGGAATTTAATAAAGGATCCTTTAAGCTATTAAAGTAATGAATTTAATAATTTAGCATAGGGTTAACCTTGTAGGATTGAACTTAATGGAAGAAAAGAAAACATCTAATTAAGTGAATTAAACCTTGTTATCTTCCTATAGAACTATCGATTAATGTACCCTAGAGATAATTGTGCTAACATATAACTTTTAACTAAACCTGGTTCTTCAATCATAAAACTAAGTTAAGTAGTGTAAGTTAATGAACCCTAAAGGTTAAGCACCCTTGTAACATCCTTGTATTGTAACCTTCTTTTTAACTTAAACAAAAAAATTAGTCACATTTTTGGGTTAAGTGTTAGGTTGAAGTGTAATCTTAGAACGTCGTTTTTGCGAGCATCACACCAACTAGGACAAAAAGTTTCAAAGAAATAAACCTTCATCATGGTTTCCTTAATTTTTTGTAAAGAGTAGAAATTTTATAGAAATTATAGGTTTCCATTAAAATTTTAAGAAAAAATGCAAAAAATATTAGATCTAAAATGGCCATATATCTTACACAAAATGAGATAAAAGTTTTAGAGACATAGTTTGATAATAGTAGTAAAAACGACAGCCATATATTTTTAAATAATAGATATTTTCATAATACGAGTTTCTAGAAATGTAAAAAGTTCAGATCTGAAAATGGATTTCTTTTGGCACAAAACAAATGTAAAAGTTGTGGATATCAAATTAGAAATTTAGGTTGTATGTTCTTTCAAAACTCTCAAAAATTTCAAGTACCCATAAACTAAAGATGAAAAAAATGTTTGCCTTCGATTCACAAATCAAGTTCATTTGCTAAGGGTCAAGCTAACCCAAAACAACATGACTTGAATGATAAACCATAAAGAATTAGAAAACTTAAGTCAAGTTGAGACCATTATGGCTAATATGGGTAAAGAAAACACAAACGAGATGATTCGAGCTAAATAAGGATAACTCGAACAAAATAAAATGCAGATCTCAAGATTTCAAATCAATGATGACTGAGATATTAGGATGAGAGTCAATGACGCCCTCAAAAAATTGCAAAACTAAAACGATGGAAAGCCAAGACCTTAGATCTCAAATAAGGGTGAGCTACAATCGGAGAAGAACTCAACAGAACTAACTACTATCCATATTTCATCCCCGTGCCAAATATTGGATCACCCACAACCCCGCATAGAAATAACCTAAGAAAACTCATTCAAATCCTACAAATTGGTCATAGAAAGAATCAATCATGGAGTGGCGGAGGCCAAGAAAGACTAAGGGACCACATGTAAATGAAATGAATTTGTCGAGCTGTTCCCATGTCTTAAATTCATTCTTAAAGTTATAGGTTAACTCAACTATGGAGAAGTAGGATCAGATAAGAAGGGGAAGTGCCTTATAAGAACTAGAAGCAAGAAGGGGAAGAAACGGTGAAGATCCGAAGTCCTCGAGATCGAAACTGTTCAGAAAAGGGTCCAAAAATGACTAAGTATGGAGGAGGTAGCGGAAGGAGCCACGTCGCTTCTCCAAAGGTGAATCCAAAAAGGAATCCCAAACTAGCGCCGGGATTCCATGCGTCCAGAACCAAAAAAGTTGTGGGGCCGTTGAAAAATTTCAACTAAGAAAGAGCATGCTAGGTGTCGGCTAGACGCAAATCCGAAAAGGAAGCCCAAGGTAGAGACTCAAACTTGCGCCAGCCCTCCACATCAACATGGTGAAACAGAGTCAAAAGGAGGATAGGGCGGGCTTCAAAATTGGCTAAGTATAGATGTGTAAGAAAAGAATGCCAAGTGTTAGTGTGACACATCTCTAAGAGTTTGTCCCAAGGCGGAGACCCAAATGAGCGCAAGCTCGCCACATATCCCAAAGTCTAAAAAGTAAGAGGGACTGTTGAAAAGTCCAAAGATCATCAATGGCCAACAAGTGTTGACTCGACGCTCCTCCTAACGAAAATTTTGGGCCAGGGTTTTCAAGCAAGCATAGTGCTTCCACATGTTTTTCTAAAGGGGAAAAGTATGTTGAATAGTCAATGCATGAGCCAGCCGATGGAGGATTCTAGGTGTCTTAATGGCACTAATTCAAGGGTTGAATAGAGAAAAGGTTCCCGACTAGCACAAAACTACCGTGTGTGCCAAGGAAGGTGTGCCATCGGGGAAAGTTTGTTTTTGCCCTTTGTTTTCTAAAGGGGTAAAAGTTAGCGAAATGGCCCACAGCTCCGCCTAAGGGAAAAATTTAGCATTTGAACCCGAGTCAAAACCAAAGCGGGAAGTCGAGGAGAAAGGTGAAAAATTTCCTTTCGTCAAAAGGCACAAAGATAAAGATGGAAGCTCATTCCCCAGCCAACCAAAGGGTGCCAAGTGTCTAGGTGGTGGAGCTTCTAGGCTACGGGATTTTTTTTTGAGTTTTGCATTTTTGCACAAGAGGGAAAAAGATAAATTACGGACTGCGCGAACCCAATTTTTTCTCTAATCTGGTTGCCAAGTGTCCAATAGAAAAAGAGGGAATCATTTCTTCAAATTGTTTTCCCACCTATTTTTACGGACTTGTTACAAACTTAAAATGTAACGCTCAAAATTACTTGAACTGGAAAATGGGGATATTTTTTTAAACATACACAAAAATAGATTACGCAAATTTGCATTCATATAGATTTAGTTAATCAAAATATTTAAATCAAATTTTTCTTTCATTCAGTGCTCGGTTGATCATCATATTGCTCATCACCCCGATTCTCATCCCCGCGATCCTCATTCACTTCACCACCTTTACCTTTTTGTTCTAAGGTAACAACCACGATCACCCCATTGTTACTTGCCATATTAGCTCTTGTTGTCACCTAGCCAAAGTTTCCTCTTTTAGAAGGGGCATATCTTTCTACTCGGGGCTCAAAATATTAAAAATCGACACCGTTGGAAAGATCTCGGCCTCGCCAATGCCATGGAGGTCTAAAACTTTAATTTTGAGGAGGTTTGATAAAGGGAAATGAAGGAAATGTCTTTAGACTTTCAATACAGGATCTTCTCATTTCAACAACCAGATCGGATTCGATCGATCCGCCATTTCCCTTCCTTCAATCCACCAAACAAAATATTGATGCAAAGAAACATGGATTTGGGAAAATTTTTATCAAATGCGTTAAAAATAGTAGTTAAGCTTAGATCGGATTTTCCCGCTTCTCACTCTCTTTCTTCTCTCGATCGAATCTATAAATGCACGGGTAGGATTCATTGTACAGGGGTTGAAAATTTTTTTATAGGATCCCTTCACCTTCTAGCAAAGGGGATTTGTGGGGTTCATGCTTTCCATTGAAATTACAATACGTTCCTGCCTTTTGGATACTTTGTAATGAACTATATCAATCCACAAAGCAATAAAACATGTCTGTGATCGATTTTAGATCCTTTCTTGTCTCATTTTCTTTCATCTAGTCTTCCATTGGATATTTGGCTATCTTTGCTTGTTTATTTTATGTGTTTTGATGGTTTGTGTCTATTAGAAAAATAGGTGTTCATCATTCCTTTGGTGCATCACCTGGTAGTTTAGTCATTTATTATTTCTTATACTCTTTTATCCCTATCTCCTTGGCAAGTTTTAGATTAGGTATAGAGATAGATCCTCTGAAAATTCTCACGTATGCACCTAAATAGAGGGATAAGGAACCAACCTTTAATCTGGAGAGATTTTCCCGTTTTCACAAGGTCCCACACCTTGGGGAAGGTTCAATGTTATGTAATCACACCAAATGACTCTGCCTTAGAAAAGAAGACCCATAGAAATCATTTGAGGGTTCTGTGATTTCGCACTAATAGTTTTGGCATGCCCGATGGGACAAAAAAGTATCCATCTTATTATAGTAGGAATTGATGTACACTTGTTGTGACTCTGGCTTTTAAGAAGCCTTAAAAGTGTACATCTAGTGACTCAAAAAGAGACATATCTATTGGTTTCAGTAGCCCAGGAAAGTTCATGAGAAGAATTCAAACATGGTCAAGAACTAGAGAGGAGGGATTATTTGTCTTTCGAGACTTGTCCCAAGACAAATGGAGGAGAGGAAGAAGAACCCAGAGATCTCTATCCCCACCGAATAGGGCCTTATAAACACCTCTCCCTGGCAGGTTGTTCTCTCAACCAAGAGGGGTTCTCAAACTGATCGGAATGGCTCAGTGAAATCCTTATGTTGACTTCACTGGTAGTAGTCCATTTGCCTTGAATGCACAAAATCCAGTTCCGATTGTAGCATTAAAGTGCATCTCATACTTCACTAGAGAAACCAAACTTCACTTGGTGATCATGTCCAAGATATTTCAAATGTCTATACAATTCATGAGATCCATGAGATGGACAATGCAGTCAAGTTACTCACCTCTTCACTCAAAGGGAAAGCTTCACAATGGCTCAGGAGTCTTAAGGCAGGCTCTATCCAGAATTGGAATCACCTATGCATAGCTCTTCATAACTAGTTTAGGGAGAAAGGTGATAACTTGTCTTTGTTGGAGCAACTAACAATGATCCAAAGAGGCCTAAACAAGCAGCTAACAAACTTTAACCTCATATTCCAAATGGACACAGGAAAAAAATTCCAATAGCAAGCAAAGCTCACTAATGAAGGTGCCTTCTTATACTTTCTTAGGGCTTTAAATTCTAATATTTCTCTCGATGATTTAGTTGATGGGGAGCATAACCTTACCCACAACATATAGTCTTTCCATAGGGGCTGAGAACCGATTGATTTAGGCTAGCAAAATCACTCCTAGACCATCAATACCTCTATACCCCGAGTTAGGAAGCTCGGATGCTAGCCAAACACCCACATTAGCTCCTATACCCACCCCTAGGAGTCAAATCTCGACTCAAACTTCCACCTCTTCATCTAATACCTCTAAGGAACTACAGAATTCATGAAACAACTTCAAAACCCAGAAATGAGTTAGTAACCATCAAAAGACAACAAGCTTAGAGTTCTAGGCCGTATCGGACTCGGTCTCAACCCTAGGCTCAATATCAAGCTAGACCCCAATATCGTGAGAATAGGCCACCACCTCGGACATTAAATTAGGTCCAAAACCAAGGACAACCCCAAACTACTAGACCTTTTAGGTTGTATGATCCAAACACAACTTCAACATCAAGGGAATTGGTTCCAACATAGAACAATATGGCACAAGAATATGATTGGTGTTTTCCATGCAATCGGCCACACAAATAATCAATGTGCTTTAATGGTGTTCTAAATTAGGCCCCGATGGTGCAAACTAGTATGGTGCCACAAGAACCTAGCTAAGAAGGAGATCAGCAGGAAGGACATCAATAAGGTGGGCCTCCAGAGAGACTATGCTTGTCAATTGCGAAAGCTAAAGACTTTTGTGGAATTAATCAGTTCCCTTCTCAAGATGTGGCTACCAACACATGGTCCAAAAAGGTAAATATTGGATAGGGCCAACCACCGAACTCAGGGTGACCCTAAACCTTCCATTTCTCCACAAGGTTTTAGCACTCAAAGTACAAATCGCAACATGCAAAACCAATCCAAATCACCTTCCAAATCTAGCCGGCACCACTGTGATAACCCATGTGCAAGAAAGAAATGTTTCTAGGAAGGGGAAGAAAAAGGATAGCTCATTCAATATTATTGAGAAAATGAAGAGGACAAGTGTGAACATCCCACTATGGGGTCACTAGCCATTCTAGGGTAGAAGGATCATTTGCATACTACCATGCAAAATTGGTCAAGTTCAAATCAACCCCTAACTGGAAAGAGAGAGTGCTTGCCAATGCAGTTCACCCTAGGAGGTACCAAAGAGAACAACAAGGTAGGAACCCGAGACCCCCTCCATTCTATGTCTCATTGATTATTGGAGATAAATTGGTGAATAATTATATAATTGATTCTCGAGCTAGTATTTCTCTTATGCCTAAACAAATAACTAATCAACTGGGTCTCAATATGAAGTCATCTCTAGAGGGGTAGTGTAATTAGATGGGATAATAGTGATAGTTATTGGAATAATAAAGGATCTGAGCCTCACTTTGCATTTCTTCCTCAATGTGACTATTTTGTAAGACGTGTCAATCATAGATTTGCCACCACACTTTTCTTTCTGTCTATCCAAAGACTTGACTACCAAAATTGGAGGCTACCTATCTACTGATTGGTCACATTTTCTCTTTAGGACAAGGTATGGGGAAAAGGCCACAATCATATCTGAACCCATTGTAGATTATCATATTGAATCTTATGTGCGTAGCCCAATCAATGCCAACTTCTCATCTTTTAATCAAGAAGACCTCCTAAGCACTTCAAGTGAATACAAAGGTGGGATGGATCCCATACTTGACTCTTGATGATTAGGGAAACAAAATTCATTCTTTTGACCCCTATAAGGAGATGGAAGAATCTAAGCTAGGTGTCTACCGCCAAATGAAAAGAATTAGCCTCTTCTTGACCTAATTAAGCAAGAATATAAAGATGATAGTGAGGTATGGAAATTGTTCTTTGATGGCTCAAGGAGTAGACAAGGAGATGGAGGATGAGCGATGATTGTATCCCCCAAAGGTATGAAATATTATTCAGCCTTCAGATTCCAATTTTCTTGCTCAAATAACACTGCTGAATATGAGGCTTTGGTCCAAGGTCTTCATTGGGAAAGGAAGCTAGGAATAAAGAATTTACAAGGGTTCGGTGATAGTGAACTAGTTTCCAATCAAGTCAAAGGACTTAATTCTATCAAAAATGACCTTCTCAAGAACTACAAGAGTAGGGTATGGGATCTCATGGAGGATTTCGACGCCTTCAACATTATGTCCATACCCAGGAAAGAGAATGAAGCTACCGACGAGACTTGCAGTAGTTGGAGTAATGTTTGATGTGGTTGGAAGCATCACAAGAGACAAATAGCAACCACATATCCATATAGTTATCAGCCAAATAGCCAGATAACAACACATGCTGGTAGGTGTTTGAGAATGATCACCAAATCATTAAATTTTTCCAAGAAGAAGCTAAATTCTCAGCTAGAAACCAAAGTATACTAGATAAGAAATACGAGAATCGGATAGTACAATGCATAAAAACAAACTTCCCAAAGTATTAGTGACACTAGAATCTATTTTCAATCCTAATGATCGGTTCAGAAAGATAAGGCTAACATACAGATCAAAGGAGAAGATTCGAGTCAAACCTAGTTGGATAAGACAAAACACTTCAAATTGGTAAAGTGGCCACTTTGAGAAAGAAAGGTATGAATTCATACAACTTTTCCAAGAGTTTCCAATTTTTTTCTTAAATCTATTAAGACCTAAGGGTTCAATCCAAAGCTAGCACACCAAAAAATCAAACTAGATCTAGCTTCTCAACCCCTCGGTAGAAGCAAAGACCAATCAACCCATATATTGAGCCTCTAATGAAGAAGAAGATGAACAAGATGATAGAGGACAATCAAACACTCAAGTTGGGTTGAAAATATGGTCCTAGTCAGAATAAAAATGGAGAAATTAGGTTGTGTGTAGATTTTGAAGACTTGAACAAAGCCTCCCTCAAAGATCACTACCAACTCCCTTCAATGGAGCAGATCTTGCTAGTAGTGTCTGGGGTCGTAAAGATTCTCCTCCTAGATGGTTACTCGTGGTATAACCAGATCATGGTGAAAGAAGATGACCAATTTAAAGCAACTTTCACCACCAAATGGGGCACGTATGCCTACCGAAAAATGCAATTCGAATCTGTCCAATGCCGGAGCCAATTCTCAAAGGGCAATGGATATGGCATTCAAAGGGATGATCAACAAAATATTACTGATCTATCTAGACAACATTACAATGTTTTCCAAAAATGTAGCATACCATCTTTTCCATCTAAGGCAAGTGTTCCAAGGATGCAGGAGTTTTGGGGTGTCATTTAACCCCAAAAATCCATATTATTTGCCCATGAACGCAAGATTCTAGGCCATATTGTATCAAAGGAAGGATTGACAATTGACCGAGAGAGTTCAAGCAATAATATCATTGTCATTGCCAAGTCATAATAAGGCTCTTCAAAGCTTCTAGGGAAAAATCAATTTTGTCTGCAGGTTTGTTCCAAACTTTGTTACCCTTGTTAATCCAATAAAATTGATGTTGAAGAAGATATTAACATTCAGGATAGAAGAAGGAAAAGCAAGCTTTAAGGCTATTAAAGAAGCCATATCACAAGCCCCAACTCTTGTGAATCCAAATTTTTCCAAAGACTTCATACTATATGCCTTTGGTGGTAGTGACACGATTTTTGCAATCTTGGTTCAACAAAATAGAGAAAGTATAGTACAACCAATTGCTTTCTTTGGCTAGAGTCTAGAAGATTATGAGGTGAGGTACTCCTTCATTGAGAAGCAGGTCTTGGCAGTGATTAGAGGATTGAATAAATTTAAGCATTAGGTTTCAAACAACAAAATCCAACCATTTGTCTCCCATGCAGGAGTTAAATAATTCCTTCTCAGCAAGGACTTGAATAAAAAATTTGCAGGATGGATCACTCGTGTCATAGAATATGACATTGAGATCAAGGTCACCAAGCTGGTCAATGGGAAGGGGTTGTGTGAATAACTAGCCTCATGTAAACAAGATGAAACAAACAATGAAAAGGAGGTTGTTTTTGTCATACAAAATGATCAAGAGGAAGGGAGAGATGATGTACCTTCTAATTGTTGGATCCAAGACATGGTGCACTTCCTTAAAATAGCCATGTGTCCTCATGGGATGAATAAAGCAAAGAGGAGACATTTCAGGCTACAAGCCATCCCATATGTTCTTATTGATGGTATCTTGTTCAAAAGAGACATCATTGGCATTCTGCTGAGATGCATTGGGACAAATCAGTTGGAGAGAGTGCTAGAATAATTCCATGTTGAAGTAGCTGGAGGCCATTTTTCTCCAAGAGTGACAACACTCAAAATCATGAAAGTAAGTTATTATTGGCCCAGAGTGTTTAGTGATTGCTACGCATGGATCAAAAGGTGCAAGAATTGTGCATTCTTCAAAGGAAAGGAAAGGCTAACAACACTCCCATTGCACCCAATATCACCAATGAACCTTTCATGTAATGCAGATTGGACTTCATTGGATTCATCAATCCAAATTCAAGCCAAGGACACAAATGGATTCCCGACAAGAATGCATTATTTCACCAAGTGGACCAAGGCAATGGCACTCAAGGAAGCCAATAAGTCTAGTATCCTAGATTTCTATGAAGGGATAGTGAATAGGTTTGGAGTGATAGCCACCATCATATCAAACAATGCATTAGCATTCATAGGTTCCAAGATCACAGGATGGGCTGTTAAGAATGGGACTTATTTGAGCACTTCATCAAACTATTACCCTCAAGGTAATGGTCAGGTTGAGTCCACAAACAAGAACCTGCTAAAGATCATTAGAAGAACTCTTGATGAGAATCAAAGGACCTAGCACACAAAGCTCAAAAAAGCCTTATGGGCTGATAGAATAACACCCAAGAGATCTATAGGCATCTCTCCATTCAAACTTGTCTATGGGAAAGAAGCAATGTTGCGTATATCACTTGAGTTTCCAGCATTGGAGCTCATGAAGTAACTAGAGATGTCTGAATTTGAACCAATAGAGGCTAGGTATGTGGAGCTAATAGAATTAGAAGAAACCAAAGAGCATGCTCTCTAAGCAATAGAGAATAATCAGGCTTCAATCAAGAAATGCTTTGACAAGAAGGAAAAAGCAAGGACCTTCCAGGAAGGAGACCTGGTTTTGAAATGGGATGTAGATCGAGAAAAACTAGGAAGGCATTCCAAGTTTGATGCCATCTAGAGTGGCCCCTACATGGTCACAAAATGTAAGAGTAGCAATGCTTTCCAATTGTCTACATTAGAGGGTGAAGAGTTGTAGATTCCAGTGAATGGGATCTATCTTAAGATATGCTACTAAAAGAAAGTCTCACCCTATACATATTTTTTTATTTTTTGTTTCCTCTAAGTGATTTTCCACATCACATTTCTATAGTTTAGGTTGCTTTTCTCCTAAGTGCTTTGCATGCTCTGCATGTTCCATTTGGAGCATGTATGATTTCAATTTTGTACATAGTTGTGGTGTTGTTTTGTTGCTCATATGCAGTCCATTCAAAGAGACAGATGAAGCCCTAGGTCAAAATAACTTTCTACTCTCAGAAAACTTCATTTCAAAATTTCTTATGAAAATTGAGAGTGCAAACAGTCGATCTCATGAATCGAGTGGTAGAATCAATATCATACAAAGTGTTTCTTGACTCCATGCCCAACAGATATGACAAGACAATTGGTCTTTTCATCTAACAGGTAGATACCCCTATGACTCACCAAATTGTTATCCATATTTCACTGGTGCAAAATATTGGATCGGCCACGACCCCACATAGAAAGAACCTTAGAAAACTTGTTCAAATCCTACAAATTGGTCACGAAAGATTGAATCATGGAGTGGCGGAGGCCAAGAAAGACTAAGGGACCCTGTGCAAAAGAAACGACTCACAAGTCAAGCCGTTCTCATGTCTTAAATCCATTCTTTTAGTAACAAAGTTGACTTAACTATGGAGAAGCAGGATCGGATAAGAAGGGGCGGTCTTTGTAGAAGAACTAGAAGCAAGAAGTGGAAGAAAGGACAAAGATCCGAAGTCCCCTGCTCGAAACTATTTAGTAAAGGGTCCAAAAATGACTAAGTATGGAGGAGGTAGCGAAAGGAGCCACGTCTCCTAACGGTGCTTATCCAAAGGTGAATCTAAAAGGGAAGCCCAAACTAGCACCAGGATTCCACACATCTAGAACCCCAAAATGTGTGGGGCCGTTGAAAATTCTTCAACTAAGAAAGAGCGTGCAAGGTTTCGGATCATCACAAATCAAGAAAGGAAGCCCAATGCAGAGACTCAAACTTACACCAGTCCTCCATGTAGAAAATGGTCAAACAGAGTCAAAATGAGGACAGGGTGAGCTTCAAAATTTGCTAAGTATAGATGTGTAAGTGGAGAATGCCAAGTGTCAATGTGGTGCATCTCCAAGAGTTGGTCCCAAGGTGGAAACCCAAATGAGCGCAAGTTCTCCACGTAGGCAAAACTCTAAAAAGTAAGAGGGGCCATTGAAATGTCCACGGATCGAGAGAAGGCCGACAAGTGTTGATTCCATGCTCCTCTCGAAGGAAAATTTTGGGCCAGTTTTCAATAAAGTGTGGTGCCTCCATGTGTGTTTCTAAAGGGGTAGAGTTTGTTGAATAGTCATTGCATGGGCCGGGCCGATGGAGGCATGAAGTGTCTCAATGGCGCTAATTCAAGGGTTGAATAGAGAAAAGGTTTTGAGACTAGTACCGGACTGCTGTGTGTCCCAAGGAAGGCAGTCCATTGGGGGGAAAGTTGGTTTTTTGCCCCTTGTTTTTCTAAAGGAATAAAAGTTAGTGAAATGGCCCACAGCTCCACCTAAGCAAAAAAGTTAGCATTTGAATCCGAGTCAAAACCAAAGCAGGGAGTCAGAGAAAAGCGTGAAAATTTTCCTTTTGTAGAGAGGCATAAAGATAAAGATGGAAGTGCATCCCCCATCCAACCAAAGGGTGCCATGTGTCTAGGAAGAGCTTCGGGGCTGCAGGAGTTTTTTTTGAGTTTTGCATTTTTTAAGCGCAAGAGGGCAAACAGATATATTGTGGACCCACAAACCTGATTTTTGCTCTAATCTGGCTACCATGTGTCCCATAGAAAAAGGGGGACTCACTTTTTCAAATTGGTTTCCCACCTATTTGTATCGACTCGTTAAAAATATTTAAGGGGAACATCTTTTGACGCCATGGAGGTCCTCAAAACTTTAATTTGGAGGAGGTTAGGTAAAGGGAAATGAATGAAATGTCTTCGAGGATTTCAATGCAGGATCTTCTCACTTTAACAACCAAATCATATTCAATCGATATATCATTTCCCCTTCATTCAAGGTGCTAAACCAAAGATTGATGCCTTAAAGATGGATTTGGGGGTAGATTTTATCAAAGGCTTTAATAGCATTAGTTGAGCTTCAACTTAATTTTCCTACTTCTCGCTCTCTTTCTTCTCTCTCTAATCGAATCTATGAATGCGGGGGGATTCATTATAAAGGGTTGGATATACTTTATTTTACAGGCTCCCTTCTCCTTCTAGCAAAGGGATTTGTGGGGTTCGAGCCTTCCATTGAAATTGCAATATGTTCCGCCTTCTAACTACTTTGTAATGAATCTGTATCAATCCACGATCAATAAAACATGTCTCGTGATCGGTTTTAGATCCTTTCTTGTCTCTTTTGATTTCATTTCATCTTCCATTATATATCTGGCTATCTAATCTTGTTTATTGTATGAGTTTTGTTGGTTTGTGTCTATTAGCAAAATAAGTGTTCATCATTCCTTTGGTGCATCACCTGGTAATTTAGTCATTTCTTATTTCTTATACTCTTTTATCCTTGTCTCCTTGGCAAGTTTTAGATTAGTTATAGAGATATATCCTCTTTAAATTCTCACGTATGCACCTAAACAGAGGGATAAGGAACCGACTTTTAATCTGGAGAGTTTTTCCTGTTTTCGCAAGGTCCCACACCTTGGGGAAGGTTCAATGTTATGTAATCACACCAAATGACTCTGCCTTAGAAAAATAGACTTGTAGAAATTATTTAGGGGTGATGTGTTTTCACACTAAAATTTTTGGCATGCCCAGTGGGACAAAGAATTCTCCATCTTATTACAGTAGGAATTGATGTACACTTTATGTGACTCTGGATTTTAAGAAGCCTTAAAATTGTACATCTAGCGACTCCAAAAGAGACAAATCTACTGGTTTCAGTAGTCCAAGAAAGTTCATGAGAATAATACAAACATGGTCAAGAACTAGAGATGACGGATTATTTTTCTATCTAAACATGTCACCAAAAAGAGGGAGGAGAGGAAGAAGAACCCAAGGATCTCTATCCCCACCAAAAAGGGCCTTATCAACACCTCCTCTTGGCAGGTGGTTCTCTCAACCAAGAGGGTGCTCAGATTGATCAGAATGGCTCATCCAAATCCTTATGTCAACTTCATCGGCAATAGTCCACTCGCCTTGAATGCAAAAAATCCAATTCTAATTGCAGCATTAAAGATCATCCCATATTTCACTAGGGAAAACCAAACTTCACCTGGTGATCATGTCCAAGATATTGCAAGTGTCTGTACAATCCATGAGATCCATGAGATGGACATTGCAGTCAAGCTACTCACCTCTTCACTCAAAGTGAAAGCTTCACAATGGTTTAGGAGTCTTGAGGCAGGCTCTATCCAAAATTGGAATCAACTATGCACAACTCTTCACAACCAGTTTAGGGAGAAATTTGATAACTTGTCTCATTGGAGAAACTAATAATGATCAAGAGAGGCCCAAAAAGTAGCTAAGAGACTTCAACCTCATATTCTAGCGGACTGGGACAAAATTCCAACAACAATAAAGCACACTAATGAAGGTACCTTCTTATACTTTCTTAGGGATTTAAATTATGATATTTCTCTGATCATTTAGTCAATGGGGAGAACAACCTTACCTGTAACCTATAGCCTTTCCATAGGGGCTGAGAACCATTTGATTTAGGCTAGCAAAATCACTCCTAGGCCATCCATGCCTCTATACCCCGAGTTAGGAATCCCAGATGCTAACCAAACACCCACATTAGCTATTGTACTGCCCATAGGAGTCAAAGCTAAGGTAAAACTTCTAGCTCATCATCTAACACCTCTAAGGAACACCAAGAAGTCATGAAACAAATTTAGAACTTAGAAAATGAGCTAGTAACCATCAAAAGACAACAAGCTCAAAGTTCCAGGATGTATCGGACTCAGCTCAGCCCTAGGTTCAATATAAAGCTAGACCCCAAGATCGTAGAATATGCCACCACCTCGGATCAGTAAATTAGGGCTAGAACCAAGGACAACCCAAAAATGATAGACCTTTCAGTCGTATGATCCAAACATAGCTTCAACATCAAGGGCATTGGTTCCAACACATAACAATATGGCGAGACGAATGTGATTGGTGTTTTCCATGCAATTAACCACATAACAAATCAATTTGCTTTAATGGTGCTCTAAATTAGGACCTGATGGTACAAACCAAGATGGTGCCACAATAACCTAGCCAAGAGAGAGATCGGTAGTAAGGAGATAAACAAGGTGGTCGTCCAGAGAGACTATGCTTGTCAATTGGCGGTGATGAATTTTGTGGAATGAATCGGTTCCCTTCTCAAAATGTGGCTTCCAATATGTGGTCTAAAAAGAGAAATATTTGAGAGGGCCAACCACCGAAATCAAGTGACCCTCAACCTTCCATCACTCCACAAGGTCATGACACTCTAAGTATAACTCCTAACATGTAAAAAAATCCAAGCCACCTTCCAAATCCAATCGAGCCTCGGTTGTAACAACCCATGTGTAACAAAAAAATGTGTCTGGGAAGGGGCAACAAAAGGATAGGTCATTCAATATTATTTAGCAAATGAAGAGGAAAATTGTGAACATCTCAATATGGGAGTCACTGGCCATTCCAGGATAGAGGATCTATTACAGATCGCCATTTAGAATTGGTCAAGTTTAAATCAACCCCTAACCGACAAGAGAGAGTGCTTGTCAATGGAGTTCAGCTGGTAGGTACCAAGGAGAACAACAAGGTAGGAACTTGAGACCCCCTCCATTCTATGTCTCATTGATTATTGGAGGGAAATAGTTGCACAATTGTATGATTGATTTTAGAGCTAGTAGTTCTGTGATGCCCAAACTAATAGCTGATCCACTAGGTCTCCAATATGAAGTCATCTCTAGAGGGGTAGTGCAATTAGATGGGAAAGTAGTGAGAACTGTTGGAATCATCAAGGATCTAAGCCTCACTCTGCATGTCCGTCCCAATGTGATCAAGTTTCGAAAAGGTGTCAATCATAGATTTGCCACCACATTTTGCTTTGTGTCTATCCGAAGACTTCACTACCAAAATTAGAGCCTACTTATCTGCTGATTGGTCACATATGCTCTTTAGGACAATATATGGGGAAAAGGCCACAATCAGATCTTAAACCATTACAAATTATCATATTGAATCTTATGTGCCTAGCCCAATCAATGCCAATTGTTCAACTTTTGATCAAGAAGACCTCCTAAGCACTTCTAAAGCAAATACCAAGGTGGGATGTATCCTACACTTGACTCTCGATGATTGAGACAACAAACGTCATGATTTTTACCCTTATAAGGAGATTGAAGAATCTAAGCTAGGTGTCTACCGCCTACATGAAGAGAATCATCACTCTTGACATAACTAAACAAGAATATAAAGATGAAAATTAGGTATGGCAATTGTTCTCTAATGACTCAAGGAGTAGACAAGGAGCCGGAGGATGAACCATGATTGTATCCCCAAAAGGTATGAAATATAACTCAACCTTCTTATTCAAGTTTTCTTTCTCAAATAACACTACTGAATATGAGGCTTTGGTCCAAGGTATTCATTGGGCAAGGAAGATAGGAATAAAGATTTTACAAGTGTTTGGTGATAGTGAACTGGTTCCCAATCAAGTTAGAGGACTTAATGCTATCAAAAATGACCTTCTCAAGAACTACAAGAGTAGGGTATGGGATCTCATGGAGGATTTCAATGCCTTCAACATTGTGTCCATACCCGGAAAAAGAATGAAGCTCTTGACAAACTTACAAAGTTGGAACAACGTTTGATGTGGTTGACAACATCAAAAGATACAAAGAACAACCTCATATCCATATAGTTGTCGGTCAGCGGTGCAGATAGCAACACATGTTGGCGGTGTTTGAGAATGATCAGCAGATCATTAACTTTTTCAAGAAGAATATGATTTCTTAGCTAGAAAAAAATTAGACTAGAGCAACAATACAAGAATAAGATAGTATAACTACATACAAACTTCGCAAAGGCTTAGTGACACTGGAATCTATTTTCAATCCTAATGATTAGTTCTAGAAAGAGAGGGCTAATATACGTATCAAAGGAGAAGATTCGAGTCAATCCTAGTTGGAGAAGACAAAACACTTGAAATTGGAAAAGTGGCCACCGAGAAAGAAAGGTATGAATTCATAAAACTTTTTGAAGAGTTTCCAGATGTGTTTTCTTGGAGCTATGAATACCTAAGAGGTTTCAATCCAAAGCTAGCATAACACACAATCAATCACTCAAGCTAGATTGCAAATCTGGTCCCAAAGAAGAAAATGGAGAAATAAGGTTATGTGTAGATTTTTGAGACTTGAACATAGCCTCCCTCAAAGATCACTACCCACTCCCTTCAATGCAGCATATCTTGGAAGTAGTTTCTGGTCGAAAAGATTATCCCTCCTAGATGGCTACTTAGGATACAACCAAATCATGGTGAAAGAAGATAATAAATTCAAAACAACTTTCACCACCAAATGGGGCACATATGCCTACAGAAAAATGCCATTTGGACTCTCCAATGTCGAAGCCACTTTTCAAAGGGAAATGTATATGGCATTGAAAGGGATGATCAAAAAAATACAATTGATATATTTGGATGACATTAGAGTGTTTTCCAAAAATGCAACAGACCACCTTTTCCATCTAAGACAAGTGTTCCAAAGACGCAAGAGTGTTGGGGTGTCATTGAACCCCAAAAAATGCATATTCTTGGCCCACGAAGGAAAGATTCTAGGCCATATTGTATCAAAGGAAGGATTGGAAATTGACCTACATAAATTTCAAATAATGAGAGCATTGCCATTGCCAAGTCATAAGAAGGCTCTTCAAAGCTTCTTGGGAAAAATCAATTTTGTCTGCAGGTTTGTTCCAAACTTTGCTACCCTTGTTAAGCCAATAACATTAATGCTGAAGAAGAGCTTAGGATTCACATGGATATCTCAAGGAAAAGAAACATTTGAGGCTATCAAAGAAAACATATCACAGCCCCAACTCTTGTGAATCCAAATTTCTCACAAGACTTCATAATGTAAGTCTTTGGTTACAAAGTGACATGATTTCTGCAATCTTGGTTCAACAAAATAGAGAAAGTATAGAATAGCCAATTACTTTATTCATCCAAATTCGGAAGATTATGAGGTGAGGCAATCCTTCATTGATAAGAAAGTACTTGTGATGATTATATGATTAAAGAAGTTTAAGAATTTGGTTTCAAACATCAAAATCCAACTATTGGTCTCCCATGCACGAGTTAAAGAATTCCTTCTCAAGAAGGACCTAAATGAAAAATGTGCACGATGGATCAATCATGTCATGCAATATGACATTGAGATCAAGGTCACCAATTTTTTCCGTGGGAAGGGGTTGTGGGAACAACTAGCCTCATGTCAACAAGATGAAACAAATAGTGAAAAGGAGGTTATTTTCATTCTAGAAGATTATCAAGAAGAAGGGAGAGATGATGTACTGCTCTCCTTTTTGGATCTAAGACATGGTGCACTTCCTTAAAACATGCCTACATCCTCATGGGATGAATAAATCAAAGAGGATACATTTCAGTGCTACAAGCCATCCCATATGTTCTTATTGCTGGTATCTTGTTCAAAAGAGACATCAATGGCATTCTGTTGAGATGAATTGGAACAGATCGGTTTGAGAGAGTGCACCGAGAATTCCACGTTGAAGTAGCTGGAGGACATTTTTCATAAAGAGTCATAGCACTAAAAATCATGAAAGCAAGTTATTATTGGCCTAGAGTATTTAGTGACTACTACACATGGATCAAGAGGTGCAAGAATTGTGCATTCTTCAAAGGCAAGGAAAGGCTAACAGAACTCCCATTGCACCCTTTTTCAAATCGACCAACCTTTCATGTAATGGGGATTGGATTTCATTGGAGTCATCAATCCAAATTCAAGCCAAGGCCACAAATGGATTTTGACAAAGATGATTATTTCACTAAGTGGACCGAGGCGGTGGTACTCAAGGAAGCCAATGAGTCTAGTATCCTAGATTTATATGAAGGGATAGTGACAAGGTTTGGAGTGCTAGCCACCATCATATTAGATAATACATTAGCTTTCATAGGTTCCTAGATCACCGAATGGGCTGTTAAGAATGGGACTTATTTGAGCACTTCATCAAATTATTACCCTCAAGGTAATGGCATGGATGAGTCCATAAAAAGAACCTGCTAAAGATCATCGAAGAACTCTTTATGAGAATCGAGAGGACCTGGTGCATAAAGCTAAAAATGGCTTTACGGGCTGATAGAATAACGCCCAAGAGATATACGAAAGCTCTCCATTCAAACTTGTCTATGTGAAAGAAGCAAAGTGTTGCCTATACACTCACTGAGTTTCCAACATTGGAGATCATGAAGCAAGTAGAGATGTCTAAATTTGAACCAATGGAGGTCGGTATGTGGGCCGATAGAATTAGAAGAAACCAAAGAGCATGCTCTCCAAGTAATAGAGAAGAATCAAGCTTCAATCAAGAAATTCTTTGACAAGAAGGCAAAATCAACGACCTTCTAGGAAGGAGACCTTGTTTTGAAATGGGATGTACATCGTGCAAAAAAAAGGAAGGCATTCCAAGTTTGACGCCATCTAGAGTGGTCCCTATATGGTCACAAAATGTAATAGTAGCAATGCTTTCCAATTTCTACATTGGAGGGTGAAAAGTTACAGATTCTATTGAACAAGATCTATCTCAAGCACTACTACTAAAAGGAAAGTCTCACCCTCTACATATTAGTTTATTTTCTTTTTTTTGCTAAGTACTTGTGTATATCGCATAATTGTAGTTTAGGTTGCTTTTCTCCTAAGTGCTTTGCATGATCTACATGTTCCATTTGGAGCATGTGTGATTTCTATTTTATACATAGTTGTGGTGTTGTTTTGTTGCTCTTATGCAATCCATTCAAAGAGACAGATGAAGCCCTGGTCAAAACAAATTTCTACTCTCAAAACCTTCATTTCGATATTTCTTATGAAAATTGAGAGTGAAAACAATTAGGCTCATGAATATGAGGAAAAATCAAGATCGTCGTCGTCTTTCTCGACTCCATGCCAAATGGATAAGACATGGCAATTGGTATTTTTATCTTGCAGTAGTTACCCCAGGAGTCACCAAATTGCTATCCATATTTCACCCCCGTAAAATATTTCATCGGCCATGACCTTGCATAGAGAGAACATGCGAAAACTCATTCAAATCCTACAACTTGGTCATAGAAAGACTCAATCATGGAGTGGCGGAGGCCAAGAAATACTAAGGGACCTTGTGTAAAAGAAACGAATTTGTCCAAATTGCTCCCATGTCTTAAATCCATTATTCGAGTTACAAGTTGAATCAACTATGGATAAGTAGGATAAGACAAGAAGGATAAATTCAAAAAGAACCAAGCAAGAAGGAGAAGAAACAAAAAGATCCGAAGTCCGTGGGCTCAAAACCTGCTCGAAAAGGGTCCAAAAATGACTAAGTATGGAGGAGGAAGCAGAAGGAGCCACGTGTCCTAACGGCGCTTCTCTAAAGGTGAATCCAAAAAGGGAAGCCCAAACTAGTGCCAGACTTCCACGCATTAAGAACCCCAAAAGTTGTGGGGCCATTGAAAATTCTTCAACTAAGAAAGAGCGTGCCAGGTGTTGGCTCGACACAAATTTGGAAAGGAAGCCCAAGGTGGAGACTTAAACTTGTGCCAGCCCTCCACGTAGAAAATGGTCAAATAGAGTCAAAAGTGGATAGGGCGAGCTTCAAAATTGGCTAAGTATCAATGTGTAAGCAGAGAATGCCAAGTGTCAGTGTGGCACATCTCTAAGATTTGATCCCAAGGTGGAGACCAAAATGAGTGCGAGCTCGCCATGTAGCCCAAAGTCTAAAAAGTAAGAGGGACCATTGAAAGTCCATAGATCAGCGGAGGATGACAAGTGTCAACTCGATGCTCCTCCAAAGGAAAATTTTGGGTCATGTTTTCAAGCAAGTGCAGTGCCTCCACGTGTTTTTCTAAAGGGGAAAAATTGGTTGAATAGTCAATGCATGGGATAGGCCGGTAGAGGCTACCAAGTTTCTTAATGGTGTTGATTACGGGGTTGAATAGAGAAAAGGTTCCTAGACTAGCACCATACTACCACGTGTGCCAAGGAAGGCGGGCCATCGGGAGAAAGTTGGTTTTTTTGCCCTTGTATTTCTTAAGGGGTAAAAGTTAGTGAAATGGCCTATAGCTCCGCCCAAGGGAAAAAGTCAGTGTTAGAATCCAAGTCAAAACCAAAGCGGGGAGTCGAAGGAAAAGGTGAAAATTTTCCTTTTGTCAAAAGGCACAAAGATAAAGATGGAAGTGCATCCCCAACCAACCAAAGGGTGCCACGTGTCCAGGTGGAGCTTCGGGGCTGCAGGAGTTTTTTTGAGTTTTGCATTTTTTGTGCAAGAGGGCAAAAAGATAAATTCCGGACCCGTAAACCAATTTTTTTCTCTAATCTTGTTGCCATGTGTACCATAGAAAAGAGGGACTCATTTTTTCAAATTGTTTTCTCGCCTATTTATGCAGGATTCGTTACAAACTTCGAAGAAGGGGCATATATTTCAACCTCGGGACTTGAAATATTGCAAATCGTTACCATTGGAAAGATCTCGACCTCACCCACACCATGGAGGTCTCGAAACTTTAATTTTGAGGAGGCTAGGTAAATCCAAATGAAGGAAACATATTCATGATTTCAATGCAAGATCTTCTCACTTCAACAACCGATCAGATTTGATCTACTCCATCGTTTACCCTTCCTTCAAGGAGTTGAACCAAAAATTGATCTAGTAAAGACAAATTTGGGGGTAGATTTTATCGAAGTATTAATAGCATTAGTTTAGCTTCAACTTGATTTTCCTGCTTCTCGCTCTCTTTCTTCTCTCTCGATCGAATGTATAAATGCAGGGGTAGGATTCATTAGAAAGGGTTGAACATTCTTTGTTTTGTAGGCTCCCTTCTCCTTTTAGCAAAGGGATTTGTGGGGTTTAGGACTTACATTTAAATTACAATACATTCCTACCTTTTGGATACTTTGTAATGAATTGTATCAATCGACAGAGCAATAAAACACGCCTACGTGATCGATTTTAGATCCGTTCTTGTCTCTTTTGCTTTCATCTAGTCTTCCATTGCATATTTGGCTATCTTTTCTTGTTTATTGTATGCATTTTGTAGGTTTGTGTCTATTAGTAAAATAATTGTTCATCATTCCTTTGGTGCATCACCTAAAATTTTAGTCATTTCTTATTTCTTATACTCTTTTATCTTTGTCTCCTTGTCAATTTTTAGATCACGTATGGAGATAGATCCTCTACAATTCTCATGTATGCACGTAAAAGGGATAAGAAAATAGCCTTTAATATGGAATTTTCCCATTTTTGCAAGGTCCAAGTTTTGGGAAGGTTAGAAATAATTTCTGTGTCCTGTCGCCTAAAATATAAAGTATATTTTTTTGGGGGTCGGCTTCGCTTCATTTGAAAACATCTCCTATAAAAACCTATGTGATTCGCCGGTAGATACCTCAAGATAGCTTACCAAATTACCAATACCGTGAAATTTGAACTCGCATACCCTCGAGCACCATTTTAGATTCATATTATCTAGTTATCCTGTTCGCCTGATTGTATGACGCGCGACAAATGCAAATTTGTTCCTACGCCTATGTGACAAGGGCAATATCGACGCTTACGACAAGAGTCAGAAATTTGAACGCATACGACAAGAGCATATTACTATTATCGATTGTTGCGCGACAAGAGCCAGATGTGACGCGACAAGAGGCAATATTGACGCGCGACAAAGAGCTATACCGACGCGACGAGCGACACTTGGGCAAGAAGTGACGCGCGAGAGGAAGGGTCGACGCTATACCGACACGTGACTTGGGCTAGGTGACGCGCGTGTTGACGCGCGACTGTGGGCGCAACTGGGCAAAGTGTTGACGCGCGACATCGACATACTTCACCCGCGACAAGACCTCGTAGACCGGACACAGAATCGCTTCTTGTTCTTTTTGTCGACGCAGACTATTTTCGAATAATGGAAGGTGCCACCAAAGAATACGAATAACCTAAAAGTAAGTAAGAAATCTCAAAATCACTCTTCAAGTATTTTGGAAACTCATGGATACAGATAATGTAAATACCAATCATATAGATGCCACCAAAAAGAATCGATATCGATCAGGTGGAAGGTATTATTGAGGTGGACATGCATTCCCGCATAAGATCACAAACAAACAAATGAAACCTACGATAATATGCCGATCTTGAAGATATTGTTCCCGTTGGGGTGCAACCAAGTGCAGCTAGATATCACAGATACAAACACTCAAAAAATGGAAGACAAAATCAATATCAAACTCTAGTCCAAGAAAGAGGAAACCAGTGATCGCGATATTGCTCAAAATTCTACTCAAAAAAGTAAAGCATCAAAAACGAACAAGAATATGTGGACCATTGCGTGACATACAAGTTTGATTGGGCAATAAATTTCCATTTATCAACCTCGTATAATCATCTAATTCTCAAGAAATCCCATGTGAATGTACATGTAAAATATGTACGTGGAAATTGGGAAAGCAACAAAAATGCAAATCAAGCTTGACACTATAGAAAAACATTGTGGAAAACAATATTTAATCAGAATAGGGGCGGATGGCCGTAAAATCAAAACACATAGGTGGAAAATCAAAAAGGAGTGCATGCATGTCGATATGCGCAGCAATAATATGAGGCAGAGCGTAAAAAACACAGACATCTCTGTTGAAAAGGGAGGAACAATCACATCGCATATTGGTAAGATGAAAGAAACAAATCTACATGCAAAATTCATACAATTCTCTACTCTTTTCAAATACTTAAAAAGGAAGGGCGATGTCGATTTCCTTGATTTCAAAGTTTTGTATCAATTTAACTAAATGTCGAATGTACCTCGCCTCATTGGTCCGAGAGTAGTGGATGGGAAATGGCAAAATGCCTCTCGATGATAGAGAGGAGGAAGATTTGAAAGAGAATGTAAAAAAGCAAACTTTATCTCTCTTTCAATTGATGAAGTGACAAAGAATGACAACACCGCATGGGTATGTATCCACATATATACTTTAGAAAATCATATAAGGACTCCTCATCCGTTGGGTGTTATGAAAATGGTTGAAAATCGCAATGCTGAAAACCTATATAAAATAGTTGTTTCTCATTTGAAAGATGTCATGCTGGTATGACTGATTATGAAATTGCTACGGTTGGTATGCGTTGGAGCAGATGGTGCATCCACATGCAGGTCACCGAACAGTAATGTGTGTTAGATTACAAACAACAAGTGGCCCCATATATGCTACCAATTCACCGTATGGCTCACGTAATGAATTTAGCGTATAAAATGGTAAGCAACCACGAAAATGTTGCTAAATTAGAAGACCTCATAAGAGAACTTCATGCCTATATGTCAAGCAGCCCAAAGCGTTTTCTCGAGTTCCAAAATTTGCAATTGGAATTACAGACGGCAAAAACTTCAAGGATGTGGAGACTAGATGGATCTCTTTGTATGAACCAAAGATGCAGAGTTCGTGAGGAGTATCCTTCATTGGTTGGTTTCATGCACAAATACCGCCATGAAGTTGATAGGGCAAGGGACCCGTTGTTCCGCTTTAACTCGATTTGGAGACTTTGCTTACATTGGTTGGTATTCTTCCAATGTTAAAGGAGATCAATACATCGATGAAGCATGCACAGGCGATTGATCTATATTGTGGATTTTATACGGATGAGGAAAATGGTATGTCAAAGTCTTGATATATTGTATCTGCTCCCGTGATAGTTTTGATGCACCTGCTTTTGAAAATTGGAGAGATTTATTAGATCTTAAAATCCTAACACCTTTTTGAGATTTAATATCCACGATCACCTATGCATCTCTCGTAATGGGAGGGAAATACCTATGCACATTTTGCAAAGACGCCAAGATATTACAGATCGGAACGAGAAGATGTTCCCGTGACACGTAATTTGTTTGAGTCTCGTGATAGTTGAAACAAGAATAAAGCTTAAAAAAATTTCAAACCTTGTCATCGTAAATTAGGAACGCTTTCAGAAAGATAAAATTCTCGAAGCCATGGGTGTGATGAATCCGAATTTTGGAATACGTATAGGTGGCCGTGCAGACTTTGTCAAGAAGCATTTCCATAAATCAATGGGTACAATAATGGAACAATTTACAAAGACGCGAGCTCAAGGGTACGGAAATCAAAGGTATATTGAATGCCGATTTATTAAAGTTTCAAATAACCAATTTTGCAACAACAATGAGGAACCAATATAAGAATTTAGATCAACCTTCCGAAAGTGGTGCTATTACAAGGTCATGGAGAGGAATCTATCAAAGTTCTATCTTACAAGAAGATATCAAGAGTATTTCAGACTATATGAGTTATGCCGATAATGATTTTGGGGTCTGTGGAGGATGAAAGAGTTTTCAAAGCATTGTCATTTATAAAATCAAAACCGAGAAACAGTTGATAAAAATCGAAAGTCGATGAGGTGTTACGCTTCACGATACTCCTCGAAACCTTCCGCTTGACAGAGCAATCACAAGACACCGAATTCCTTTGCATGAAGAAGAGGTGTAAATAATATAGCTACAAGTACAAATGTTCCCAACCTTGAGAGTGTAATTGGCTCTTCGTCACATTCTACAGAAGACAACATCGACTTTGATGAAGCTATTGATAATGGATTGTTTCAACTTTAAGTAGGTATCTTCTTTATCTATCTTTTATCTTTATCATTAAAGATGTTACAGGTCTATATACTAAAAATGTCAGGCAATTCACCCATCTATCTACTAATCCATTTCTCATGTTGGATTTTTTTAAAACACAGATCTAGCGCATTACCAGTGGCAGTGATGATTTCAACTTTAAGCAGGTATCTTTTTCCCCTTAATCTTATTGTTTGTTACTATTCATTTTTTGACAGAGCAATTGCTCACTGGAATTCCCTTTGCAAAAAAAGAGGTGTAAATAATACAGCTACAAGTACAAATATTCCCAACCTTGAGAGTGTAATTGGCTCTTCGTCACATTCTACAGAAGACAACATCGACTTTGATGAAGCTATTGATAATGGATTGTTTCAACTTTAAGCAGTATCTTCTTTATCTATCTTTTATCTTTATATACTAAAAATGTCGTGCAATTCACCCATCTATCTACTAATCCATTTCTCGTGTTGGATTTTTTTAAAACAAAGATCTATATCATTACCAAAGGCAGCAAGATGATTTCAACTTTAAGCAGTATCTTTTTCCCCTTAATCTTATTGTTTGTTACAATTCATTTTTTCAGCTCTGTTATTATTAAAGATGTTACAGGTGTATGTATTTACATTTAGTTAAATACAAAATTTTTATTTTTTGAAAACGTGGGTTGACATCCGTCCGAGGAAGCTGTTACTTCTCGGGACTGACAATGTCAGGCAACTCACCCATCTATCTACTAATCAATTTTTTGTGTTGAATTTTTTAAGACAAAGATCTAGCACATTACCGGTGATGATTTCAATTTTAAATAGGTATCTTCTTCAACATAATCTTATTGTTTGTTACCTTACATTTTTTCAGCTCTTGTTATCATTAAAGACATTACAAGTCTAATTCTTTATATTTACATTTATTTAAAGATATTGTTGGTCTATATATTTTAAGATGTTGCTGGCACTTCTCAGGACTGACAATGTCAAGCAACTCACCCCTCCATCTACAATGTCATGTGAAACAAAGATCTAGCACGTTACCCTTGATGATTTCACAGCAATCTAATACGCAAGAGGTAAGCTAAACCCTAGCAT
This sequence comes from Taxus wallichiana var. yunnanensis, assembly GCA_018340775.1. Taxonomy (NCBI): domain Eukaryota; kingdom Viridiplantae; phylum Streptophyta; class Pinopsida; order Cupressales; family Taxaceae; genus Taxus; species Taxus wallichiana. Next base: position 1,021,371,938 of record CM031242.1, read on the forward strand.
ATTTGCAATTATGATTAATTTCTTACCAGTGATGATTCTTTCTTGATTTCTTAGAATTATATTTAATTTATTTTTAAATACAAGTCCACATAAAATTCACATAAAATTTGGGATAAACAATACATTATACGATTTTAAATATAAGTCCACATAAAATTCCTCATCATCCATATATATCATATCATCACCATATCATTATCATATCCTCATTATCATCATCTATCATTAATTATCAATTATCATCATTCATCATCTACGTCCACATACAATTCATGACAATGCAAATAAACAAGAAACATACATATAATTCATGATAATCACCATCTAATGCAATTAAAATTAAAGATTGTATGTAAATCCATATAATTAAATTCAAATACCATAGTACATACTCAATAGTAGAAGTTTTCAAATTCAATATTTAAAGTTTCCTCAATAATAAAAGTTTCTAGTTTTCAAAACCCTTTTTCTTTATTCAATTCTACTCCTCTCGCACTATTTCCCAACGCTTCTTCCACTGTGGCTGAACCTCTTTCCCAACACCAAAATCTCCATGCGATAAAGCAATTTGGATCAGCAGCGTATAAACTATCCCGCTGCAATAATTTTCATTGATTAGAACCTTTAGCCCTTCTGTCCCATTCTATAAGCTGATTGATATGAGGAAGCATCTCCATCTTTCTCATCAACCCACACAAAATCTTTTTTGTGCTTGTCCAGATCTATGAAATACTCCTTGCCCTCTTTAGAGGTACTTGTGCCCAAACCCTGGGGCCTGTATGGTCCAAGCAACAAGTGATACCTAATCAGCAAGTGAACAAAACCGTAACTCGAAAACATATAAAGAGGAAACAAACTAGCATTACTTGTACTATATGGTCCAAATTGGTTATCGATCCGCTCAATGATTCTCTCCAAGCTTCATACTCAGGAATTGTGTAGAAAGATAACACATTTCCATTTTTGTGAGTTGCCTACATCAACATGTGCCGACATTAGACATGGAGATACATAACATCTGGAGGCTTAGAAAACAAATATAAAAAGTCTCGAAACACAACCAAATATACAGGGGGAACATTTACAGAAACTAAACAACGCTATACAAAGATCATGTACCTGGTCTGTCATTATCATCAGATGGCCATATATTTAATGCTGTCATATATTTTATCTTCCTGTAGACCAAGGATTTTTTTTCTATTTACTATCTCTTTATTCTCCATTTGTTGGTGAGTGGTAGCTTCCCAAAAAATAGATATTCCTGCCACCTGATAGGATAAAGATAACTAAAATAACAAAAAATTAAATTGGAAAGTGATGTCGAAACATGTCACAATACTACCAAATTCAATATTCAGATTTCCCTGATTCAAGCCACAAACACTTACAAATGATCGCAAGAGCCTCGCCGAGTCACCTCCGTTAATATTAAAGTACATTGATCGAATTCTTCCTCCCGCTTGATTTGCATCAAGTTTGGGAACATCAATTAATTTCCCCTTCTTGGTTCCATCAGTTTTCTTAAGATCTTTTTTTTTTTTTTTAAAACTTTTCCACTGCACTCATCAGGTCAAACAAAGTTACAAAGCCCATCTTAGATAACCCGACCAAACAAAGTTGCAAAGATAGATAAGCATTTGAATCAACGCATTCCCGGAGCCACCACAAACCTTGCATTAACCTCTAAGAATCCTTTAAGAAACAATGTGTTACACTCTTCCTTACTATGCACAAATCTTATGACAAGGTAACATCAATATGAGATTTCTCAACTTTATAACATTTGTAGATACTCATTTTTCCCTACTTTGAGCATGAATCAGAAGTATAACCTCTATTACACAATACATCTTCTTGTAGTAGCAATACATTCTTGTCTCAACACCATGATAGACCACATAATGACATATAGAAACAATGTGTTATACTCTTCCTTACTATGCACAAATCTTATGACAAGGTAACATCAATATGAGATTTCTCAACTTTATAACATTTGTAGATACTCATTTTTCCCAACTTTGAGCATGAATCAGAATTATAACCTCTATTACACAATAAATCTTCTTGTAGTAGCAATACATTCTTGTCTCAACACCATGATAGACCACATAATGACATATAGCATGACATTTGGGTCTTGACAGACCTTGAGCTTTTCTCAAAGATGTGAAAACATTTCTTAAGGCATAAAACAAGGTCCTCTTAATATGTCACCTTTTAGAACTACAAGACATTGATGAATCAACACCTTGACATGGTCTTATACCACTTTTAGAGAATTATAAATCTCCTTGATGAAATTCTTTCACTTTGTACATCATGAAGCACTGATAATTTTCATCACCAACTAGGACTGAGTCAGCTTGAAGCACTGACAGAGTAACTTGCACTTGACAATCCAATATTCAATTCATGAATTCCTTAACAAGGATGAGCTTTACCAACTAGATAACAGGACAGATTGCTAGACCTTAGCATCATTGACTTGGATATCTTTATTTTAGACTGATAAAGGTCATTCATAAAATCCAAACACACTTTGAAGTCCTCAACACGTTGAAAAATCATAGTACAACACAGATTCTTAACCTATCCACCTTTTACCAACTATAGACCTTAAGTCTACTTTCATAGACAGAGATAACCCCACGTATACAATTAAAGTCCCACAACATAATTTTCAAGATAATTAAAGTCCCACAAGATATTTAGGCACTAAATTTTACATTATACACATTAAATTGATCATCGTCTTTCATCATCATCTATCATTGATTATCAATTGTCATCATTCATCATCTACGTACACATACTATTCATGACAATGCAAGTAAACAAGAAACATAAATATAATTCATGATAATAACCATCTAATCACCATATAATTAAATTCAAATAGCATAGTACAAACACAATAGTTGAAGTTTTCAAATTCAATATTTAAAGTTTAGTCAATAATAAAAGTTTCTAATTTTCAGAACCGTCTTTTTCTTTAGAAAACTCGCTCGCTCTCTCTTCCCCAACGGCTTCTTCCACTCTAGCTGCACCTCTTTCCCCAACACCGTAAATAACTCCCGAACTTATAAGATCTTCTCGCAAGACTCCCCGCATTTTTTATAATTCTTTCTTCTTGATTTGTTGATCTCCATGCGACAAAGAAATTTGATCAGCAAATGCTTTGGCTTTAACAAGATGTCGTGGTCGAGACCATGCTCTTTAATTATCCGCTTTAGTGTATTGTTTTGTTTTTAACCAAAACAATATTTTGCTTCAAATTTTTTGTCATGCGATAAGTCGTTTTTCATTCGTTTCCAAGTGAACTTGCAAAACCTTCGCCTGACTCTTCAAATTTTCATATTTCAACTGCACAAAAAGAGTAACGTCAATTCAAAATATTAATGTAAATTCAAAATTTCAAATTAACAAAAATGATTGTTTGAATGTAATAGTACTTACAACCGCTCTATCTCTTTCGGCATTTGCGATTGATACCAAATCCTTGTCCTTTGACCATTTGTTAAAATATGCCCGGCCTCGCACTAATATTTTCCAATTTGTTTAGTGCCTTATCTAAAATGCCATCTTTATAGTCGTTGTTAAACGTGACACTCCCACATTTTACTTGGGTAAGTAAGGAATCCATCTTCGCAGGTTGATTCTGGACTGCAGCGTATAAACTATCCTGCTGCAATAATTTTCATAACGACTAATAATCTCATTGATAAGAACTTTAGCCCTTCTCTCCCATTCTATAAGTCGTTGGATTTGAGGAATAATAAACTCACCGACATGGGATTCACAATCATTACCAATTAAGTTCTCCAAAGGAAAAGGTGGAAACTCTTCACTATCTGAATCTGATGCAGACGATCTTGCTGGAGAAGTGTGGGGGCTTTCACCATGACAAAGATCAACCGCTCTCTTTTTCGTCTTTGGGTGGGCTGATCCTATTTTTGAAAAAATAAATCAAGATTTAGATAAATAAATTTAAATCGTAATGTAATTAAAAATTGTAAAGCATATTAAAATTGAAATTTGAAGTATACGTGCTTGCCTTGAATCATCTCGCGGTATCGAAAAAACCAAATTGGGTCATTTCTATCAATGCCCAAATAATCTTCATCTAAATTTATATTGTTCAAAACAGATATGCCCGCTACTGGGCAAGCCAGCCACCAAGTGAGAGAGTTGGAATTCAAACGAGGAGTCAAGGTTTAGTGTCCCACTAGGGGCTTGAGCAAAAGGCATGCGTTTACCAATGTTCTTTTTTACCGCTCCTCCGTTGGCATTTTAAAAATTAATGGTTGAGTGGGTGTCGGTGCCGTGGTTTGATCATGACTCGATATGTGCTGAAAAGTACAAGAAAAAATGAAAATATTAAAACAATTCATAAAGTCAAAACTACGAAATTAAATGTTGTATAGAAAAGTCAGTACTTTGTTGCCGAGGGGTATTTTTTCTGGTGCTACGGGTGGCCTTGTAGGAGTTGTACTCAAAGTGGTCATCGTCAAGATATCAATGCATGCGATCATACGGAGTGAGTTGGGGAAGAAGGTTCCATAGTCCCCGCTATTCATCAATATTAAATGTTGTCAATTCATTTTGTTAAAATTTAAATTGAAAAATAAATCTGCAAGTTTGGAATTTGTAATTAATATATGAGAATGTATTACTTCTCCGGCGTTTAACGAGTTCAAACTGCTGAGGGTTTGGAGAGGAGTGAGCTTCCATTTCAGATTGGGAGTCCCCCAAGCCTCCGCGTGTAGTTGGCCTCTTCCTCTCTCGACATCTTTTTTTTTCGGGAATGGCTTCAAGATATCTTCTCTCGCATAACATTAAAATTTAAGTTTTAATAATCAGTGCAATCAGTAATGAAGAAAATTGTAATACAATTACAAACTAAATAGTTTATACCGTTGTTCTCGCAAATGGAATTGAGAATTTCTTCAAAGCCTCATCGAGCAAGTAGGAATTTCTTTAGCTTTTAAATTAAAAAGTGCCTCATAAGTAGAAGCCGAGGAGATAGTTTGTCGAATAAATGAAAGGTTTTTCTGAGATTTTTGAATTTGATATTTCAGCTCTTATTTTTTTGGATAGAAATGTGCACCAATCAAATTTTTGTTTTGAGATAGTGGCACAAATGTATGCAATGGCCCAATTTGGTATATCTGCATGCGACCCCGCATAACAATTCTCGCTTGAAAATGCAATAAGTGCAGCAAGAAAGTGGTGTGCAATTGATTGTGTATCTACACCACGCCGGATTTATCGACATGGGCTGCAAATGCGAAACAAGAAAATTACTATAAAAAATAGCAAATTATATCGTAATAAAAACAGAATAAAAATTTGAATCAAAACGAATTATACTTACAATCAACATGGAAACCGTGACGCTGATTCGAGAAATTTCTTGTTTTCTTCCACGAGTGTTGCCTTGGTCAGAATAATGGTAAATTTCGATAGAAGGCCCGTAAACCGATGTATGTCATTCGGTTCAATAGTGAATCGGAACATTTGGCCATCGCTCGAGTCACATAAAATATACCGTCCTCCTCAATTGTAGCATGACAAAGGTAATTCAAAATATCCGGATCTGCTTCAAATGGGGCATATTAACGAGCCCTCATAAATCCACACTCCTCCATTATAGCTTGATATTCTCAAGACATCTTTAAAGCCGTATGGATGTGAGGGCATAAGGGATTCCCGTAGGTTATCTTGAAATCGATTGACTTGGATTCTCTTCATTTTCTTGCTGAACTTGCAATTGGGAAGCATGTGAAGTCGACATTATAGCTGTAATTGCGCTTTGTCAAAGATTTAGACCTGCAAAAATTCAAGAACGAGAAAATGAAAACGAGAAAATGAGCGGCATAAGGGTATTTATAACCTAAATAGGGCGTCACTGTCCCCTATTGACGTGCGTCATTTGCTTCAAATGACGCGCGTCAATAGGAGGCAGTGTCGCGCGTCAATAGAAAGCACTGTCGCGCGTCAATAGAAGGCTGTGTCGCGCATCATTTGTCTACAGTGTCGCGCGTCAATAGAAGACAGTGTCGCGCGTCATTTGTCTACAATGTCGTGCGTCAATAGAGGACAATGTCGTGCGTCAATAGAGGACAATGTCGCACATTAATAGAGGACAATGTCGCGCGTCAATAGAGGACAATGTCGTCGCGCGTCAATAGAGGACAATGTCGCGCGTCAATAGAGGACAATGTCGCGCGTCAATAGAGGACAATGTCGCGCGTCAATAGAGGACAATGTCGCGCGTCAATAGAGGACAATGTCGCACGTCAATTGAGAACAATGTCGCGCGTCATTGTGATCAATGTCGCCCAATGCACATCATCGTCTATTGTCGCGCCATTGATGCGTATCGGTTTCTTGTTGCGCACGTCATCGATGGATCTAGGCGAAAATTTTGTTTTTGAATACTGTCAAATTCGCCTTTCGCTGAAACTGGTTACGGGCATATTCGCCAGGTATTTTCCACCTTCAATTTTATAGGGGTGTCTTAAAATGAACCCCGCCCAATCAAATTCATGAGAAGAATACAAACACGGTCAAGAACCGGAAAGGGATTATTTGTCTATCTAGACTTGTCCCTAGATAGAGGGAGGAGAGGAAGAAGAACCCGAGATCTCTATCCCCACAAAACAGGCCTTATCAACATATTCCCCGAAAGGCCATTCTCTCACCAAGAGGGGTCAATTTTAATGGCTCACCAAATCCTTATGTCAAATTTACAACATATTGCAAATGTCTCATATAATCCACGAGATCCATGAGGTGGACATTGTAGTCAAGCTGATCACGTCTTCACTCAAAGAGAAAGCTTCACAATGGTTCGGGAGTCTTGAGGCGGGTTCTATCTAGAATTTGAATCACCAATGCACAACTCTTCAAAACTAGTTTGCGGAGAAAGGTGATAACTTGTCTCTGTTGGAGCAAATAACAACGATCAAGAGAGGCCCAAACGAGCAGCTGAAAGACATCAACCTCAAATTCTAGTGGACCTGGGACAAAATTCCAACATCAATAAAGCCCGCTAATGAAGGTTCCTTCTTATACTTTCTTGGGGATTTAAATTATGATATTTCTCTCGATGATTCAAGTAAATGGGGAGCACAACCTTACCTCGCAACCTATATCCTTTCCATAGTGGCTAAGAACCATTTGATTTAGGCTAGAAAAATCACTTCTAGGCCATCAATCCCTCTATACCCTAATTTAGGAAGCCCGATGCTAGCCAAATGCCCACATTAGCTCCAATACCCACCCCTAGGAGTTAAAGCTCAAAATGAAAATTCCACATCATCATATAATACCTCTAAGGAACTCCAGAAATTCATGAAACAACTTCAAAACCTAGGAAATGAGCTAGTAACCATCCAAAGAAAAAAAGCTCATAGTTTTAGGCCGTATCGAGACTTAGTCTCACCTCGGGCTCAATATCAAGCTAGATCCCAATGATCGGCAAAATAGGCCACCACCTCGGACTTTAAATCGGGGCAAGAACCAAGGACAACCCCAAATGGCTAGTCCTTTCAGGTCGTATGATCCAAACACAACTTCAAAATCAAGGGAATTGGTTCCAACACATAACAATATGGCACAGGAATATGATTGGTGTTTTCCATGCAATCAGCCACGTAACTAATCAATGTGCTTTAATGGTGCTCTAAATAAGGCCCTGATGATGCAAACCAAGATGGTGACATAAGAACTTAGCCAAGAGAGAGATCAAAATCAAGGAGCTCAACAAGGTGGGCCTCCAGGATAAACTATGCTTGTCAATTGGCTAGCTAAAGACTTTTGTGGAATTAATTAGTTCCCTTCTCAAAATGTGGCTGCCAAACATGTGGTCCATAAAGAGAAATATTAGAGAGGGCCAACCACCAAACTCAAGTGACCCTCAACCTTCCATTGCTCCAAAATGTCTTGACACTCCAAGTACAACTCCTAACATGTAGAACCAATCCAAGCCATGTTCAAAATCTAGCGATCAAGCACTTTGGTTGTAAAAAACCATGTGCAAGAAAGAAATGTGTCCTGGAAGGGGCGAAAAAGGATAGCTCATTCAATATTATTGAGAAAATGAAGAGGATAAGTGTGAAAATCTCACTATGGGAGTCATTGGCCATTTCGGCACAAAGGGATCTACTGCAGAGTGCCATGCAGAATTGGTCAAGTTCAAATCAACCCCCTAACTAGCAAGAGAGAGTGCTTGCCAATGTAGTTCAACCTAGGAGGTACCAAGGAGAACAAAAAAGTAGGAACCTGAGACCCCCTCAATTCTATTTCTCATTCATTATTGGATACAAATTATTGCACAATTGTATGATTGATTCTGGAGCTACTAGTTCTGTGATGCCTAAACAAATAGCTGATCAACTGGGTCTCCAATATGAAGTCATCTCTAGAGGGGTAGTGCAATTAGATGGGATAGTAGTGAAAACTATTGGAATCATCAAGGATCTAATCCTCACTCTGCATGCCTACCCCAATGTGACTATTTTGTAAAACATGTCAATCATAGATTTTCCACCACATTTTGCTTTGTGTCTATCTAGGGACTTCACTACCAAAATTGGAGGCTACATGTCTACTAATTGGTCACATATGATCTTTAGGACAAGGTATGGGGAAAAGGCCACAATCATATCTAAACCTATTGCATATTATCATATTGAATCTTATGTGTGTAGGCCAATCAATGCCAACTACTCAGCTTTTGATCAAAAGACCTCATAAGAACTTCAAGCAAATACCAAGGCGGGATGTATCCTAGACTTGACTCTCAATGATTCAGCCAATAGAAGTCATGATTTTGACCCCTATAAGGAGATGGAATAATCTGAGCTAGGTGTTTACTTCCTACAAGAAGAGAATCAACCTCTTATTAACCTTATTAAACTAGAATATAAAGATGAAAATGAGGTATGACAATTGTTCTTTGATGGCTCAAGGAGTAGACAAGGAGCTGGAGGAGGAGCCATGATTGTATCCCCCAAAGGTATGAAATATTATTCATCCTCCAGTTTCCAGTTTGATTGCTCAAGTAACACTGTTGAATATGAGGCTTTGGTCCAAGGTCTTCATTGGGAAAGGAAGCTAGGAATCAAGAACTTACAAGTGTTCGGTGACAGTGAACTGGTTTCCAATCAAGTCAGAGGACTTAATGCTTTCAAGAATGAATTGCTCAAGAACTACAAGAGTATGGTATGGGATCTCATGGAGGATTTTGAGGCCTTCACATTGTGTCCATATCCAAGAAAGAGAATGAAGCTTCTAACAGGACTTCTAATAGTTGGAGAAACATTTGATGTGGTTGACAACATGAGAAGAGACAAAGAATATCCACATATCCATATAGGCATGTCAGAAAGCATTTCCAAATAACAACACATGTTGGCAAGTGTTCGAGAATGATTAGAAGATCATTAAATTTTTACAAGAAGAAGCTGAATTCTTAGCTAGAAACCAAAGCAGACTAGAGCAACAATACGAGAATAAGATAATATAGCTGCATACAATGAAGCTTCAATAAGGATTAGTGACACTGGAGTTTATTTTCAATCCTAATGAGTAGTTCAAGAACAAGAAGGATAATATACAGATCAAAGGAGAAGATTCAAAGTTAATCCCGTGTGGAGAAGACAAAACACTTCAAATTGGAAAAGTGGCCAATGAGAAAGAAATGTATGAATTCATAAAACTTTTTGAAGAGTTTCCAAATGTGTTTTCTTGGAGCTATGAAGACCTAAGAGGGTTCAAGAAAAAATTAGCACAACACGCAATCGAACTAGATCCAACTACTCAAACAATCGGGAAGAAGTAGAGACCAATCAACCCACATATTGAGCCTCTGATGAAGAAGGAGCTGAAAAAGATGATAGAGGAAAGTATCATATTTCCAATCAAACAATCAAGCTAGGTTGCAAATCTTGTCCTAGTTAAGAAGAAAAATGCAGAAATCAAGTTTTGTGTAGATTTTCGAGACCTAAACAGAGCCTCCCTCAAAGATCACTACCCACTCCCTTCAGTGGAGCAGATCTTGCAAGTAATGTATGGGTAAAAAGAATCTCCCTCCGAGATGGCTACTCGGGGTGAAATAAGATGATCAATTCAAAACCGCTTTCACCACCAAATGGGGCACTTATGCCTACAAAAAAATTCCATTTGGATTGTCCAATGTTGGAGCCACTTTCCAAAGGGAAATGGATATGGCATTCAAAGGATGATCAATAAAATAGTACTAATCTATCCGGATGACATTACAATGTTTTCTTAAAATGTAGTAGACCATGTTTTCCATGTAAGGCAAGTGTTCTAAAGATGCAGGAGTTTTGGGGTGTCATTGAACCCCTAAAAATGCATATTCTTGGCCCATGAAGGTAAGTGTCTAGGCCATATTGTATCAAAGGAAGGATTAGGAACTGACCGGAGTGATTTAAAACAATAAGAGCATTTCCATTGCCAAGTCATAAGAAGGATCTTCAATGCTTCTTGGGAAAAATCAATTTTGTCCACAGGTTTGTTCCAAACTTTGCTACCCTTGTTAACCCAATAACATTGATGCTTGAAGAAGAATTTAGAATTCGGTGGAAAGATGAAGGAAAATAAATCTTTGAGGCTATCAAAGAAGTCATATCACAAGCCCCAACTCTTGTGAATCCTTATATCTCCAAAGACTTCATGTATGCCTTTGGTGGTAGTGACACAATTTCTGCAATCTTGGTTGAGCATAACAAAGAAAGTACATAACATCCAATTGCTTTCTTCACCCGTAGTCCGGAAGATTATGAGGTGAGGTACTCCTTTATTGAGAAGTAGGATCTGATGGTGATAAGAGGATTCAAGAAGCTTAAGCATTTGGTTTCAAAAAACAAAATCCAACTATTGGTCCGCCATGTAGGAGTTAAAGAATTTCTTCTCAAAGCAAGTACCAATGAAAAATGTGCAGGATGGATCACTTGTGTCATGGAATATGACATTGAGATCAAGGTCACTAAGCTGGTCTATGGGAAGGGGTTGTGTGAACAACTAACCTCATGTCAACAAGATGAAACAAACAGTGAAAAGGAGGTTGTTTTCATTCTACAAGATGATAAAGAAGAAGGGAGAGATGATGTACCTACTCTTTGTTTGATCCAAGATATGGTGCACTTCCTTAAAATAGGCATGTGTCCTCATGGGATGAATAAATCAAAGAGGATAAATTTCAGGCTACAAGCCATCCCATATGTTCTTATTGATGGTATCTTGTTCAAAAGAGACATCAATGACATTCTCGCTTTGATGAATTGGGACAGATCACTTGGAGAGATTGCTACAAGAATTCCAGGTTGAAGCAAATGGAGGCCATTTTTATCCAAGAGTGACATCACTCAAAATCATGAAAGCATGTTATTATCGGCCCAGAGTGTTTAGTGACTACTACACATGGATCAAGAGGTGTAATAATTGTGCATTCTTCAAAGGCAAGGAAAGGCTAACAACACTCCAATTACACCCAATATCAGTCGACCAACCTTTCATGCAATGGTTATTAGACTTCATGTGAGTCATCAATCCAAATTCAAGCCAATCCCAAAAATGGATTCTGACAGCGACAGATTATTTCACCAAGTGGTCTAAGGCAATGGCACTCAAGGAAGCCAATGAGTCTAGAATCCTAGATTTCTATGAAGGGATAGTGACCAGGTTTTGAGTGACAAACACCATCATATCGCACAATAGATTAGCATTCATAGGTTCCAAGATCAAAAGATAGGATGTTAAGAATGGGAATTATTTTAGCACTTCATCAAAGTATTACCCTCAAGGTAATGGCCGGGTTGAGTCCATAAACAAGAACCTACTAAAGATCATCACAAGAACTCTTGATGAGAATCGAGAACCCGAGCAAACAAAGATCAAAACGGCCTTATGGGCTGATAGAATAACACCTAAGAGATCTATATGCTTCTCTCCATTCAAACTTGTCTACTTGAAAGAAGCAAAGTGTTGCCTATATCTTTTGAGTTGCCAATATTGGAGCTCGTGAAGTAACTATAGATGTCTGAATTTGAACCAATGGAGGCCAAATATGTGGAACTGATATGTTTAGAAGAAACTAGAGATAATTCACTCCAAGTAATAGAGAATAATCAGGCTTCAATCAAGAAATGCTTTGACAAGAAGGAAAAAGAAAGGACCTTCAAGGAAGGAGACCTGGTTTTGCAATGGCATGTAGATCGAGCAAAACTAGGAAGGCATTCCAAGTTTGATGCCATCTGGAGTGGTCCCTACATGGTCACAAAATGTAAGAGTAACAATGCTTTCCAATTATCTACATTGGAGGGTGAAGAGTTGCAAATTTCAGTGAATGGGATCTATCTTAAGCACTGCTATTAAAAGGAAAGTCTCACCTTGTACATATTAGTTTAGTTTCTCTTTCCTCTAAGTGCTTGTGCACATCGAATTTTTGTAGTTTAGGTTGCTTTTCTCCTAAGTGCTTTGCATGCTTTGCATGTTCCATTCAGATCATGTATGATTTTGATTTCGTACATAGTTGTGGAGTTGTTTAATTGCTCTTATGCAGTCCATTCAAAGAGACAAATGAAGCCCCAGGTCAAAATAACTTTCTACTCTTAAAAACATTCATTTTGAGAATTCTTATGAAAATTGAGACATAAATCAAGCTTGTGAATCGGAGGAAAAATTAGTATCGAACATCTTTCTCGACTTCATGCCCAATGGATACAACAAGGCAATTGGTATTTTCATCTAGCATGTAAATACCCCTATAAGTCTCCAAATTGTTATCCATATTTTGGCCCCATCCAAAATATTGGATCATCCACGACCCCGCATAGAAAGAACCCGAGAAAACTCATTGAAACCCTAAAAATTGGTCCCGAGAAGACTCAATCATGGAGTGGCAGAGGCCGAGAAAGTATAAGGGACCCTGTGTAAAAGAAACAACTTTGTCGAGCCGTTGCCATGTCTTAAATCCATAAGTTACAAAGTTAACTCAACTATGGAGAAAAAGGATCGAGACAAGAAGGGGTAGTGCCAAAAAGAAGAAGAAGCAAAAAGGGGAAGAAATGGCTAAGATCTAAAGTCCCCGGGCTTGAAACTATTCAGAAAAGGGTCCAAAATGATTAAGTATGGAGGAGGAAGTTGAAGGATCCACATGTCCTAATGGCGCTTCTCCAAAGGTGAATCCAAAATGGAATCCCAAACTAGCACCGTGATTCCATGCATGAAGAACCCCAAAAGTTTTGGGGCCGTGGAAAACTCTTCAACTAAGAATTTAATGTGCTAGGTGTCGGCTCGATGCAAATATGGAAAGGAAGACCAAGGCGAAGACTCAAACTTGCACTAACCCTCCACGTAGCAAATGGTCAAACAGAGTCAAAAGGTGGATAGGGTGGGCTTCAAAATTAGCTAAGTATAGATGTGTAAGTGGAGAATGCCAAGTGTCAGTGTGGCGCATCTCCAAGAGTTGGTCCCAAGTTGGAGACCCAAATGAGCGCGAGCTTACCACATAGCCAAAAGTATAAAAAGTAAGAGGGACCATTGAAAAGTCCACAGATCAACAGAGGCTGACAAGTGTTGACTCGACGATCCTCCGAAGGAAAATTTTGGGCCAGTTTTTCAAGCAAGTATAGTTCCTCCATGTGTTTTTCTAAAGGGGCGAGTCGGATGAATAGTTAATGTATGGGCCAAGATGATGGAGGATGTCAAGTTTCTTAATGGTGCTGATTCAAGGGTTGAATAGAGAAAAGGTTCCCAAATTACTGCGCCAAACTACCACGTGTCACAAGGAAGGCGGGCCGTCGTGGGGAAAATTTGTTTTTACCCCATATTTTTCTAAAGGGGTAAAAATTAGCAAATTGTCCCATCGCTCCATCTAAGGGAAAAAGTCAACGTCTCGAACCCGAGTCAAAATCAAAGCGGAGAGTCGGAAGAAAAGGTAAAAATTTTCTATTTTCCAAAAGGCACAAAGATAAAGATGGAAGCCCATCCCCTAGACAACCAAATTGTGCCACGTGTCCGTAAAGATATCCGGGGCTGCGGGAGTTTTTTTGAGTTTTGCATTTTTTGCACAAGAGGGCAAAAAGATAAATTGCTGACCCGCGAACAAAATTTTCGCTCTAATCTTGCTGCCACGTGTCCCATAGCAAAAGAGGGACTCATTTTTCAAATTGTTTTCCCACCTATTTATACGGACTCGGTACAAACTTTGAAGGGGAATATCTTTCGACTCGAGGGATTGAAATATTGCAAAGCTAACACCGTTGGAAAGATCTCGGCCTCACCCATGCCATGTAGGTTTGAAACTTTCATTTTGAGGAGGTTAGGTAAAGGTAAATGAAGGAAATGTCTTCAGGATTTTAATGTATTATCTTCTCACTTCAACAACCAGATCGGATTCAATTTTCTCCATCATTTCCCCTTCCTTCAAGGTGATGAACCAAAGATTGATGCAATAAAGATGGATTTGGGGAATATTTTATCAGAGGCATTAACAACAGTACTTGAGCTTCAAATTTCTTTTCTCCCTTCTCACTCTCATTCTTATCTATGATCGAATCTATAAATGTCGGGGTAGGATTCATTGTAAAGGGTAGGAAAGTATTTTTTTTGTAGGCTCCCTTCTATTTCCAACAAAGGAATTTATGGGGTTTAGGCCTTCCATTGAAATTGTAATACATTCCTTCTTTTTGGGTACTTTGTAATGAATTGTATCAATCCACAGAGTATTAAAACACGTCTGTGATCAATTTTAGATCCTTTCTTGTCTCTTTTTCTTTCATCTGGTCTTCCATTACATATTTGGCTATTTGTGCTTGTTTATTGTATGTGTTTTGTTGGTTTGTGTCTATTAGAAAAATAAGTGTTCATCATTCCTTTGGTGCATCACCTGGTAGTTTAGTTATTTCTTATTTCTTATACTCTTTTATCCCTATCTCCTTGGCAAGTTTTAGATTAGGTATAGAGATAGATCCTCTACAAATCCTCACGTATGCACCTAAACAGAGGGATAAGGAACCATCCTTTAACCTTGGGGAAGGTTCAATGTGATGCAATCACACCAAATGATTATGCCTTATAAAATTAGACTGTAGAAATCATTTGGGGATGTTGTGATTTTGCACTAACACTAACCCAACTCGAATCTTGAAACCAACCTAATAAATAATCACAGCTCAAAATTAGTAGGAAAACCAATGAAACCTCCAATGTATCCATGGCCAAGTAACCTCAATGGATGAGCTTGAACTCACAAAAATAGTGCCTGATTTGGAAGCAAGAGATATGAAACCCTTGAATTAATCGAGCAAGAAAACCCATGACACCAAACAAGGAATCATGGTGGAAAAGTACAAAAAGGGTGTTCTCCAACAAAGAAACCAAAGCTTGAACAACTAATAAGTATCGCGACAACACTAAAAATGGAAAATAAATGAAAAATTTCACTACAACAAGCTAGGAAACAACATGACAATGGCTTCCTAGTAAGAAAGACCAACTTCAATTAAAAAAACCAGATTTTGAGCTTTTCAACAATGGCATCCACACAAGCATTTTGTCAACGTTTCACCTCCAAATAAAAGCCTCCAAAAGATACAAATTAAAATGAGTTCATTCTAGGGTTTTAACCTAATAAGGAATGAGAGGTCAACCAAGTTCTTTGACCAATGTCAATTTTGACCATTATAAATTTTTACCAGCTTTTAAATCCACTTTATAGTTTTGGAAAATTTTAATAATCCTTGCAAAATGCCCATCTAGGTTGGACTTCCATAATACTTTTAATCATTGTGATTATTTGGAATATGAGGGGGTGGTAAATCATGCCTTTCCCAAATCAAAACAAATGAAATAATTAGCTCGTATATTCTCGTTGGTTGGATATTTTGTCAATCCAAAATATGAGGTTCAACCACAAGTACATGGGATTAAATCCCTTCTCAAAGATAGGTGAGGCTCCCTGTTTATTACTAATCTAAAATACAGTAGAAACAATATATACAAAAAAGATTCACACTAATCTAACCATTGGGGTTGGGATGAAATCCCAAGATCCATATACATACGTTGGGAAGATGTTATAATAAATGGATACGTTCGAAAGTTATTATAATGGAAGAAACACAATGGAAAGGAAATGAGAGGAACATATTTTCTTTCGAGTAAACACAGAGCACAAAATAATCGTATTTGAGCTTTAGATCATAATATAATGTTTGAAATGAGTAGAATCATCAAGATGCTAAACGAAGAATAGCTTAAGATCATGAACATAAGAACAATATCTTAAGAAAGATATATCTCACAACACAAAGTTTGCAAAGTAATATCCACTCCTATTCCTCAAAATGATTAAAAGAAAACACAAAGTTTTTCTTCTTCACAACAGCTCCCAATATTCCAAAAATCCCAACCCTTTGGAATGCATAAGCATCCCTTATTTATAATAAAAGGAGTAGAGAGAAAATAGGATAAATCCTAGAAAATAGTGTTCTTTAGAAAGAGTTCTATTGTGCTTGACTCTCACGTAGGAGACCAAGTCAAAATATGTTTAAAAATGTGACGAAACAGAAATGAAAAAGACATGTCAATTTCAAGATTGAAATGACACATCGCATCGGGACTTAATCTGAATCGTCATCTTTCGCTCCTTCATCTTTCTCTTCCTGCAACTGAGCCTGTTTGTTCCGAAATTCTTGGAACTTCCGAATTATGCCTTGTATTTCATTTTCGTCGGAGCACGGGAATGATCATTCAAAACTTCGCAGTTTCATGAGTATCACTGCATCTTGCCGAAGCTTTTCGAGTCTTTTTCTAAGCTTTCTCAAGACCTCCAAAGAATGTTCAATATTTACAAACTCTGTCAATGATTTCAATACCAAATCCGTGAGTTGGCTCATGCTGAATAGATTCTTGGATTTGTTTGAAAATATCATCAACTGATAGGATGCCTGAGTTTCCAACTAACACTTTCGCACATATTTTTAACACTTCTTCCTCCAGGTCACTCTTGCCATCAATCAACTAATCTCTTGATTCTCTCAATTTACCGCAGCCTTCGTTGAGAATTTTCACCCCGAACACGATGGCTTTGGTCAGAACTTCTTATTCACGTGCTTGATGCAATCCTCCTGATCATTGTCCCAAGATTTTTGGGCTAACTTGAGATCCATATCTCCATATTCTTCAAAATTGGGCAGCTTGAGAAGATCATCAAAGTAACCTCCATCCAATTTGATTGCAACTTCTCCCCCCTGATTCTTCACAGAATGAGAAGCAGAGTCATAATTTGAAGCGCAGGCCAAGATGAATTCGGGGCACTGAGCAGACATAGGGAAGCCTACCGCAAGTGGTAGGCCACTGCCAACTATTGATTTCATCCATGGAGTTTGAGAAGGGCTCTTGACCCTATTCCAGAAATCCTCCATGTCTACGTTTCCGAGCTCTGTATCTCGGATGTCGAAATTACAGTCAATATATGATGGAGACTCCACCTTCCTGAATTTGTATTTCATCCTCCCAGACTTTTCACTCTTATCTTGTGATGGACAAGGGTCCGACATGAGGAATTTTAGAGGGGGAGAGTGTCGGAGATTAGAAGATGTTGAGCACTGCGGAAAACCTGACACACTGAGAAGTATGCCGGAGAGTGCGGAAATCCCGACACACTGAGAAGGATGTCGGAGAGTGCGGAAAACCCGACACACTGAGAAGGATGCTGGAGAGTGCGGAAAACCCGACACACTGAGCTTTTCAAATATACTGCAAGTTTCCTTCAACATTTATATCCCAAATATTATAACGACATTCTGGGGAATAAAACCAAGTGATAATTCCGAAGAGACAACCTTAGAACAAAAACCCGATATAGAAAACAAACCCAAAATGAAAAAGATAAAAACCCCACAAACCTGATAAGAAACTTGGAAGAATTCCTTACATAATTAATTCACAAAAACCATGAAAAAATAATGAAGAGAAAAATACCTTCAACCAGGGCAAGGAAAGACCAAAAACAAACAATGCAATCGGGCACAAAGTTTTAGGTTTTAGGGTTGAAGAAGCATGCACGAAAATCCACGAGGTAAAAATACGTCTGGTAAAAATGACGTGGAAATCCAAATATATATAAGAAAATTTGCATTTAATACACTTCAGTTGACACATGCCAACTACCCGACAACTCAACATTAATGCCATGTCAGCATGCTCGGGAGATCCGGAAACCCGACACAAAGGTGTTTAGAGTAATTCGGGTTTCGGGTTGCGGGAAACAATCGACATGAAGCATGATGCTTAGATGCTTCAAAGTTCTGAAAACTGACATGAAGGACTTAGGAAATTCAGGTTTCGGGTTGCGGGAAACAATCGACATGAAGCATGATGCTTTGACGAAGGCATGTTCCGATGCTCGGAAGGTCCACAAACCTGACTCGCCTTACTTGATGCGGGTTTTAGGTTTCGGGAACACAAGACATGAAGCATCCAAAACACATGTTGTCCTGCTTGTGAAACCCGAAAACCCGATTATCTCTCATAAAGGTAATTTTGCAAAACCAGCTTAAAAATTTCGTAGGGTTATCTGATAGTTTTGGCGTAAACTCAAAACTGAGATAACAACTGGCTCTAGTTGGGGACTTTCTTTGTGATACCAAAGGAAGAGAACTCAGAATCTCTGGCTTTATCCATTGGGCTACGGAGTCGGAAAGAAGAAAACCGAAAAACAAAACAAACAAAGAAAGAAGACTAAAAGCAAACACACGACATAAAATAAAGTATATACAATGCAAGAGAGCGTCTTGCATTAATGATGGAACAACTTTAGATGTTGACCGCTGAAAGGAAAAGGGAGTAACTCTCCATCAAGGTATGATAGATGGAAACTATTTTCACCACTCAGCTGATGAATCTTAAAAGGTCCTTTCCACAAGGAGTCGAACTTTCCATGCATTCCTTTCTGCTCCCTCCTTTTATCCCAAAGCAACACCAGGTCTCCAATTTGGAAATGACGTTGCCTTGATTTCTTGTCAAAAAATTTCTTTACTTTTCTTTGATGGTCTGCAATGCGATCAACCACTTTGCTTCATTCCTCTTCTAGCTTGGCTAGGTACATAACCCTTTTCTCAATAGAATTTTGAAAAGTCACATCTTCCACTACTTTGGCCAACTGTAAGGCTGACAACTCTACTGAGATAGGAATCTCAGCATCAATCCCGTACAACACTTGGAAAGGAGACATTCCTATAGCTTGCTTTGGGGTAATTCGATCAGCCCACAACGCATCATACAATGCTTTGTGCCACATCCTCTGGTTTTCATCTACTAACTTTCTTATTATGGTAACCAGGTTCTTGTTGCTTTGGACTCGGCTTGCCCATTGCCTTGATGAGTGAGTCAAGGTGATGCCGAATCCATAGCAAAATTCACAACTCATGCGACGAGAAATTAGAGGCATTATCAGCTACAATCTTGTGAGGCACACCGAATCGACAATTATATTTTCTTTAAGGAACTCGCACACAACTTCGAGGTTTCTTGCTTGATTGGTGCGGCTTCCACCCACTTGGTAAAATAGTCCAGTAGCGATCGGCAAGACGTAATTATGTCCAAAGACAGGAGGTAGGATTCAATGTTCCAATGAAGTCAATTCCCCACTGGCGAAAAGGTTCTTCAATCACTACGGGCTTCAAGGGGAGAGCTGCTAGCTTGGGACGACCAACGAAATGTTGACAAGCTTCACACTTGGACACCCACTTGGCTGAATCCCGAAAAAGAGTAGGCCAATAGTACCTAGCCCGCAGGATCTTATAAGCTATTACAGAGGATGAGAAATTTCCTCCGCATGCTAGGCTATGGAAGGATTCTAACAACTTTAACTGTTGTGATTTATCAACACAGCTCAGGAATACACCATCAATACCTTTCTTATATATCCCATTATCCCACAAGAGGTATCTCACAGATCTTAACTTGACCGTCCTCTTCTCCTTTTGGCTTAAATGTAGAGGGCATTCACCATAAGTTAGAAAGAAAGCAATATCCGTGTACCATTCATCAGTTATACTCACGAAAAGCACCATGGGCAACTCCGAAGAAGTGTCTTGGGTCTTTTCACATTCTACTTCAGCATGATTTTCTGCGATCAATTGGCACAGGCCCCTTCCTCGTACTAACTTGGTAGGTCTGATGTCTAAGTCGTATTCCTAAACTTTAGCTATCCAGGTACCTCGTTGGCTCTCCAGCTCTTGTTGAGTCAAAATGGATTTAACGACAATGTCGAGAATGAGAAGGAGGGTATGGGAATTCAGCACATAGTACCTGAAATGTTTCACCGCTCGTACCACTGCATAAGCATGATTTTCAATTTGTGACATCTTTAATTCATGTTCCTTTAATGGGTAGCTCATAAATCAGATGGGAGCTTCAATGCCCTCCCCGTTCTCCTGCATCAAGATGGCTGACACTGTGTGAGTAAAGGCATAGCTGTACATGATGAAATCTTTTTTGAAGTCCATACATACTAGGATAGGAGCGCAAGCAACTACCCTTTTGATTTCATTGAACGCAAGCTTCCCTTCAGTACTCCATCGAAATGGAATTTTACCTTTCATCATCCCAAGGATATCCTTGGTTTTATCAGCAAAATCAGGTACGAACCTTCTTAGGAAATTAACCTTTCCGAAGAATGAATGAACCCCAGTTTTACTTGTGGGTAGGGTAAGGCTTTGAATGGATTTTACCCCCTCTGGGTCAATTATGGTTCCTTCTTTAGTCACGATATGACCCAAGATTTCCTTCAGTCACTCCAAACATGGACTTCTTGGGATTTAATGAAATCCCGTGACGCCTGCATCTCAAAAGTACTTGCTCTAAATGATCATAATGATCACTCCATTTTTTAGAGAAAATGGTCAAGTCATCTAAATATACCACTATGACTTTGCCCATCAGGTCTCTGAATGCCAAGTCCATAGCTCTCTGAAAGGTGGCTCCGGCATTGATCAAGCCGAAAGGCATCCTTCTGTAAGCAAAGGTACCCCATGGGGTTGTGAAGGTCGTCTTGTATTGATCCTCCGCAGTTACCTCAACTTGATTATATCCTGAAAATCAGTCGAGCATGGATAGCATTTCTGATCCAGTAACAGATTTGTAACACCTGATCCATGATAGGCAAGGGATAGTTGTCCTTCAACGAAGACTGATTTAGGTTCCGGAAGTCAACACAAATTTGGATTTCACCATTCTTCTTCCTGACAGGGACGATGTTAGCAATCTAGGTGGAGTGATGGATTGGAAAAATAATCCTGGCATCTAACATTTTCTGAATTTCCGCAAGGATAGTCCCTGAGATCTTGGGGTTGTAATGTCTTTGCTTCTTCCTGTATGGTTTCACATCAGGCTTCAAAGGGATACTGTGCTTTGTACGTCTTTGGGTTTGAAGGATTTTAAATCTGTATAAGACCAAGCTAAGACATCCATGTATCTCTTCAAGAGTGAAGTGAATTTCACTTTCTCCTCAGGGGAACAACATTTTCCAATATTCACCATCCGAGGTTGATCAGACGAACCTAGATTGACTTGATCTACCTCCGAGGAAGAAGCTCCTTCAACTTGCCTTTTTTTTTGAATAAAACGATCATGCTTGTCAAACAAACCCTCCAGAGAAACCAAACCTTTTGGTATCTTGTTACCTTTAAGCTGGATAAACTCACCATCAACCTCTTGATATGGATCTGAGATAGTTTCACGAAAGCTGATTCTAAACCTTCAAAGTATAGTCCACTAAAATTATCAACTTTTTCTAGAAAAGCTAACACTTGTTAATCATTGTTGAAAACTTGCCAATGAGCCGCATTATCTAGGATACTGGGACGGTACACAATCTCAATGGTGTACGTATCTTGTTTGAACTGGGGATGAGGAAGAAGGAGGGATGCAGACACGGCCAAAGAATCAGCCTTGTCGTTATAATCTCTCAAAACTGCCTTAATAGAGAATGCATCAAAGCATTCTATACTATCCCAAACTTTGTTCCTGTAATGTCTCAAGTGATCATTTTTTACCTGATAGATTCCCTTGACCTGGTTGACAATCAGCTCCGCATCCCCCTGAACCTTGAGATTTCAAATTCCCTTCTGTCTGGCCATTTCTAATCCTAATAACAGAGCTTCATATTCAGCCGTGTTATTAGTATTATCAAATTGCAACTTGTAAGCTGATGGGAAAATCTCGGAATTAGGAGATATAAGAACTACACCAGCGCCCGATCCGGTGGTTGAGAAGCTACCATCGAATTCGAGGGTCCAAATAGCATTGGGATCTTCTTCCTTGACATCCACAGTTGGTATCTCTGAAGTCATGAAATAATTTCCAAAGCTAGCATCTTCGAAAAGAATTTGAGCCTTAGGATCATCTGATTTAGTTACCAAATACCTCGCCTGAGGTTCGGGATGGAGAACATGATAAACCCCATTGACTAGAATCCTGGCCTTGGTCCAATCCATATTAATCTCACCTCCGACATCTTTACAAAAACCTCTACCCAAGAGGATACCGTAAGCTGTAGGGATGTCAGCAACTAGAATGGTCATTTTCACTCTCTTCTCTGGGAAGGCAACGAATGCAAACTGTGCATCTTTGATTTGACCAATCAAAGGAACTTGTTTGGTTTCCATGGAGTAACACCGTCCATATGACTTAGTCAAAGTAAGCCCAAGGGCATGAGCTACTTTCGCGGGCATAACATTGTCGGAGGCCCCTGAGTCGATGATGCAATTGCTGAGTTTAAACCCATTTATAAGTAAAGACAAATAAAATGGTTCAATCTTTCCCGAAGAAGAAGTAGAGGTCAGATTGTTCTGAGGTGGGGGTTGAGTAGGATTTGGAAGGAGACCTTTTGAAGGTGGTGGAACAGCCACTTTACTTCTGATGAATTTTGCAAGTTTTTCAAACTGTTCAGGATTTGACTGAAGGTATTCTACTTCCGACATTCGATTTTGGTTCTTTTTGCATGATCAATAATGTCAAAAGCAGTATAAGAAGGGGTGATGGTAGGCTCATTTCTAATCACTTGAGCTTGAGCTGAGGTACTGACCTTAGGAGAAAGAGAATGAGGAGAAGCTACCTTTTTAGTGACTTCTCTTTTAGTTTGTGCTGAAATAGGAGTACCTCTCCTAACTATGGCTATGGGAGGTTCCTTGTTCTTATCCTTGGGGTTTTCAAGAGGTTTTCTTGGATTCTGAGATTGGGATTGAGTGAAGACAGCAAATGACTGACCTTCCGGCACACATTCATCTTCTTTGTATTCCAAATACCCAATGCTGGAGTCACCAGCTGAATCATCATAAGACTCATTAGCATATCCTGAAGCTTCAAAAGCCTCGGGAGAATCTTGTTCTTCTGGTTCTTCCTCTTCTTCAACTATTTCTCTTTGCCGCATTAATAAGAGGAGCTTTAATTGCTAGCCTCGGTTGAGCGGAGTTAATCGCAGCCTATCCCTTACAGCGCACCATTGTTGTTATTGAAATTCCGTCTAGGGATATCACAATACGAGAACATTGCTCACCCATCTTTGGGACATTTGCTTTTTTAAAGCGATCAAATCATTAGCCATTTTTTGAAACATAGGATCAGTATTACCTTGGGAAGAACCTTGATTTTTAGCCTTGGGTACATCTTTCCTGATCCTTCCGGCCAAAATGAGATCATCCTCTATTTCAATAGCTAGTGACTGAGTGACAGCCAAATCTGGGATAACCGACCTTCTTAATAAAAATCTCACATCGGGAGGCTGAGCATTAATGAAGAAGCATTTCTGATTTTCCGAGTTGGTACAGCTATCTCTGGAATCTTTCGGATTAGCTTATTAAACTTTGCCACAAAGTCCCGCATGGGTTCATGCGATTCCTTCTTCATATGAGTAAGTTGAGCTAACAAAGCATGAGAATCTTCGGCTGGTTTGAAATGTGCTTCGAACTTGGTCCACATGGTAGCCCAGTTTGTGATGCATGCATTCGGAAGGTGATAAAACCATTCAGCTGCTGCACCGTGCAACGTTTCAACGAAGAGTCGAATAGAGACATCTTTGTGAGCTACTCCGAGGACACCGCATGCTATGAAGAAAGATGCAATGTGTTCATCAGGATGCTGCTTCCCATCCCCATTGAACTTGGGAATGTTTTTACATGATCCATGTGGTAACTCGTGCAATGGTGGAGTTAAAGAAAGAGGACCAATAGCTGCGCCCCAGGGCACAGGTTGTACTGCCATCCTTCTGACAAGAGTATGTATGGGGATCTGAGTGTCGACAAGAACAACGCACGACAAGTTGCAGATACGTCTCGTTCTACAGGGACCCGGTTTCTCCGAACAGCGAAGAACTTCTGGTTCGGTTAGAAATAACGTTGTTGGGGAAAGACTGAAATTGTGTCGTTGTAGCAATTCAAAGAGTGGATCAACTTCACCCCGGGCTCGGCGGGACCGAGTAAAGATATTTCCGGCCAGTTTGAACCGAGAAAGAGATCTTGTTGAAAATAAGGCAAATACGGAGTCGCCAGACACCAAGAGGATAAGCTTTATACTATTAATCCGTATTCCCCAGTGAGTCGCCAAAAACTATTGGTTGGATATTTTGTCAATCCAAAATATGAGGTTCAACCACAGTACATGGGATTAAATCCCTCCTCAAAGATAGGTGAGGCTGCTTGTTTATTACTAATCTAAAATACAACATAAACAATATATACAGTATTCACACTAATCTAACCATTGGGGTTGGGATAAAATCCCGAGATCCATATACATACGTTGGGAAGATGTTCTAATAAATGGATAGGGTCGGAAGTTATTACAATGGAAAGGAAATGAGAGGAACGTATTTTCTTTCGAGTAAACACAGAGCACGAAATAATCATATGAGCTTTAGATCATAAATATAATGTTTGAAATGATTAGAATCATCAAGATGCTAAATGAAGAATAGCTTAAGATCATGAACATAAGAACAATATCTTAAGAAAGATATATCTCACAACACAAAGTTTGCAAAGTAATATCAACTCCTATTCCTCAAAATGATTAAAAGAAAACACAAAGTTTTTCTTCTTCACAATAGCTCCCAATATTCCAAAAATCTCAACCCTTTGGAATGCATAAGCATCCCTTATTTATAATAAAAGGAGTAGAGAGAAAATAGGATAAATCCTAGAAAATAGTGTTCTTTAAAAAGAGTTCTATTTTGCTTGACTCTCACGCAGGAGACCAAGTCAAAATATGATTCAAAAATGTGACGAAACAGAAATGAAAAAGACATGTCAATTTCAAGATTGAAATGACACATCGCATCAGGACTTAATCTGAATCGTCATCTTTCACTCCTTCATCTTTCTCTTCCTCCAGCTGAGCCTGTTTGTTCCGAAATTCTTGGAACTTCCGAATTATGCCTTGCATTTCGTTTTCGTCAGGCGCAGTGGAATGATCATTCAAAACTTCGCAGGTTTCATGAGTATCACTGGCACTGCCGGGAAGCTTTTTCAGTCTTTTGCTGAGCTTTCTCAAGACCTCCAAAGAATGTTCAATCTTTACAAACCTGTCGATGATTTCAATACCAAATCCGTGAGTTGGTTCATGCTGAATAGATTCTTGGATTTGTTTGAAAAGATCATCGGCTGATAGGATGCCTGAGTTTCCAACTGACACTTTCACACGATTTTTAACAGTTCTTCCTCCAGGTCGCTCTTGCCATCAATCAACTGATCTCTTGATTCTCTCAATTTACCGCAGGCTTCGTTGAGAATTTTCACCCTGAACCTAATGGATTTGCTCAGAACTTCTTATTCACGTGCTTGATGCAATCCTCTTGATCATTGTCCCAAACTTTTTGGGCTAACTTGAGATCCATATCTCCATATTCTTCAAAATTAGGTAGCTTGAGAAGATCATCAAAGTAACCTCCATCCAATTTGATTACAACTTCTCCTTTGATTCTTCACGCAGAATGAGAAGCAGAGTCATAATTTGAAGCATAGGCCAAGATGAATTCGGGGCACTAAGCGGACATAGGGAAGCCTGCCACAAGAGGTAGGCCACTTTGCCAACTATTGATTTCATCCATGGAGTTTGAGAAGGGCTCTTGACCCTATTCCATAAATCCTCCATGTCTACGTTTCCGAGCTCTGTATCTCGGATGTCGAAATTACAGTCAATATATGATGGAGACTCCACCTTCTTGAATTTGTATTTCATCCTCCCAGACTTTTCACTCTTATCTTGTGATGGACCAGGGTCCGACATGAGGAATTTCAGAGGGGGAGAGTGTCATAGATTAGAAGATGTTGAGCACTATGGAAAACCCGACACCTGCGAGAAGGATCTTTGGAGAGTGCGGAAAACTGACACACTGAGAAGGATGTTGGAGAGTGCGGAAAACCCAACACACTGAGAAGGATGTCGGAGAGTGCGGAAAACCTGACACACCGAGCTTTTCAAATATCTTTGCAAGTTTCCTTCAAAATTTATATCCCAAATATTATAACGACATTACGGGAATAAAACCAAGTGATAATTCCGAAGAGATAACCTTAAAAACAAAAACCCGATAAAGAAAACAACCCCAAAATGAAAAAGATAAAAACCCCACAAACCTGATAAGAAACTGGGAAGAATTCCTTACATAATTAATTCACAAAAACCATGAACAAAGAATGAAGAGAAAAATACCTTCAACCAGGGAAAGGAAAGATCAAAAACGAACAATGCAATCGGGCACAGGCGAGTTTCGGGTTTCGGGGTTGAAGAAGCATGC
This sequence comes from Taxus wallichiana var. yunnanensis, assembly GCA_018340775.1. Taxonomy (NCBI): domain Eukaryota; kingdom Viridiplantae; phylum Streptophyta; class Pinopsida; order Cupressales; family Taxaceae; genus Taxus; species Taxus wallichiana. The sequence goes on from CM031242.1 coordinate 1,021,398,777, forward strand.
GCGAAAATCCACGAGGTAAAAGTATGTCTGGTAAAAATGACGTGGAAATCCGAATATATATAAGAAAATTTGCTTTTAATAAACTTTAGTTGACACGTGCCAACTACCCAACAACTCGGCATTAATGCCATGTCAGCATGCTCGGGAGATCTGGAAACCCGACACAAAGGTGTTTAGAGCAATTCGGGTTTCGGGTTGCGGGAAACAATCGACATGAAGCATGATGCTTAGATGCTTCAAAGTTCTGAAAACCCGACATGAAGGACTTAGGCATGATGCTTAGACGAAGGCATGCTCCGATGCTCGGAAGGTCCGCAAACCCGACTCGCCTTACTTGATGCGGGTTTTGGGTTTCGGGGAACACAAGACATGAAGCATCCAAAACACATGTTGTCCTGCTTGTGAAACCCGAAAACCCAACTAACTCTCATAAAGGTAATTTTGCAAAACCAGCTTGAAATTTTCGTAGGGTTATCTGATATTTTTGGTGTAAACTCAAAAATGAGATAACATATTCCCAAAGGAAAAAGAAAGAAAATGAATATCATTGCTAAGAAGGTAAATTGTTTCCTTATTTGATGCAAAAGGTGAGGTTGAATAAATTAAACAAGGAGTCAAAAGACCTTGTAAACTCATCATTTTTCCCTTGCAAATCACGTGCATGATAATAATCCTATAATTATTATTTAAAAATTGTAATTTAATTTTTAGAGATCAAATTATAAAAAAGAGAGCTAGCATTGGATTTTTCTCCAACTAGTCGCAACAGAAGTTGAAAACTTAGATTTTAATTGTTCAAGTGAGAGAGGGATTTCAATGACTCTTGAGTTCTAGGAGAAAATTGAGGTGAACCGAATTCTTGAGAAGTTTGAGTTCTACTTCCTTTTCCCTTCTCTTCTATTTGATAATTTTTCATGCCAAGGTTATGCAAAATTTTGTACCCCAACACCTATTTGATGCAATAAATGAATGAATTCCTACATTTTTGTAGATGAATTGAAGTGTGTTATGATAGGAAATCGAGAGAGATGAAAAACACGGGAATTTTACATATTATATTCTTCTATAAAAATGCATACATATATAGGAGAAAATTATCCTATATTTGAGGAAAACCAATGCCAAAATATCCCCTATAGTCATTCCCGACAATACTCAATTCTATATACGAGAATTTTAAAAAAATTATCCTAATAATATCTCTAACACCTAATCTACGTGAGTTTATTCACAACTCACTTTAACTATTACAACTCCAATAATATATGTGAACACTAACCATAATATTTTTAAACATTTCTGCTTAATGTTTATGTGTTAGAAAAACATTTAAACTTCCTTTGAAGCTTGTCACCTCTATGCACTCATAATAATAGTACACAACTCGAACTAAAGGTAGAAGAAGGAAAACATCAACTTCTTATCTACCATGCCTTTATCGAGAACACATATGAAGGAACTAGTGTGAAACCTACTCAGTGTGGGAAGTCAAGAAGGAACCATCTACATAACCTTCAATGGTTTTAAGAAGATTTACCAAAAACCTAGGTATGAATAGGAACACATATGACTATTCAACCTCTTTAATAATCATGAGTTTGTGTTTCTCTGTGCCATCTATTCTTCACTATGTTATCACATCAAGGAATTATGTAGGAATAACCACATATACATGTGAACAGGAATGGACATCTGCTCTTATTTTTCACACCACACTGAAATTCTAAATAATTGAAATCCACACCACACAAGTGAAAATGAAAGTCACCATCTTGGAAGTGTGGCCCCATTGTTGGTGACTGAAAAGAGGTCATTGATTGATCTCCAGCCTCCGATGCCTCCGTCCTCCAATATCATGCTACTAGCTCGAGACTAATTTTGATATGAAGCTCAAAAACCTCCACATTGTTTATTATTACTCCACAATGTGAAATCATTTATTTTTAAGACTTTGGGTAACACCAAAAATGCTTCAGTAAAGAATTTTTATTTTTATTTTTCACACTTTTGAATCTAACTCACATTGAACTTTTGACGAGACACTTGCCAAAGATAAATTTAGAATAAACAACAATGAATCAAATTTAACTAGATGACACTTGATTTTGACTCATGATATACACTAAATGACTATAAGACTTGTAACTTTGACACAAATGTATTTCAAATAACTTTTGACAATAATATTGATGACATATAATATTTTATTTAAAAAGACTAATGACACAAAAATATATCAAGACTTAATTTTGATAAGTTATAAACCACACAAGAGACCTTGTTGATTTAATTAGTGATAATGGAAACAATATAACCTTTATGAAAAATTGATTTAACAATGACAAGACTGAGTCTCTAATATAAAAACAACATGAATTTACTATGACCATAGGAGGACTCATTAAAATTTTATTAAATTGACAAGAAACAACTTATTATATTTTGACCAATGATATATTAAAAAATAATGAAAATTAACCGACTCTTGATATGGTAAAGAAAAAATTGACTCACAATGGTGAAGATGTTCACATGGAAATGGATGATTAATGCAACACTTGTCAAGAAAATGTAGTTGGGGAAATTGCAAAGACCATTCAATGACATCAACTCCACTAAAAACATTGTCAAGTAAGCATCCAACTCGAGCTTGGATATAGTTCCTTATGTACATATCCATGCCTGTCCATCTCAATCCAATGATTTATCCATCCACAAAACCTTTCATGCATCCATCTCATCAAGGATAAATGGAGGTAGGATTAAGTCAAACTATCCAATCACCCCTCAAAATTGTGATAATGATTTTATCTTCAACGTCTCTCCATATAGTTTTTGGTACCGATAACAATTACTTGGTCCCATGAATTTTTCACTTCTTGTTTTTTAATAGAGATGTACGTAAAATATTGGTGTGACTTGAAGAGTGCAACATAGATCACAAATAAGGAGAAATGACAAGTATGATGCCAAGTAGGACTTCAATGACCACCTCGTCAATGGTATGTTAGATGCCTCTTCGCTACGCCATTTTTCCCAATATGATTCCCATTCGATGAGAAATGCAAGGTAATTGAATGTATCCATGTTAATATAGAATGGGGATGACTCCAAATTGAATGGAAAATATGTTCGATTCTACTATTTTAGAAAATAAGGAGCTTAGAGCAAAATAGATCTTTGAGAAAAATAGAATGCAACCAATGAAAGAACAATGAAGGTGTAGAATATAAGAGATATCCTGAAAAATTGTCCTTATAAAAATGCATGAAATTTGTAATCATTACACATATCCAAGGGTTTAATCATACACGACCAAATTCAAACCTTCTCTCTGATACCACCGATAGGAAATCGAGAGAGATGAACAACACATATATTTTACATATTATAAAATATTATATTATTCTATACCAAATGCATACATATATAGGAGAAAATTCTCATATATTTAAGGAAAACCAATCCCAAAAATTTCTCCTAAATCTGCTCCTAACAACACTCAATTCTATATACGAGAATTATTAAAACAACTCTCCTAATAATATCTCTAATACCCACTCTACGTGAGTTTATTCATAACTCACTTTAAAAATTGCAACTCCAATAAAATATGTGAAAACTAACCATAATATTTCATAATATGTGAACACTAACCATAAGTGTTCAAGTGAGAGAGGGAGTTCAATGACTCTTGAGTTTTAGGAGAAAAATGACGTGAACTGAATTGTTGAGAAGTTTGAGTTCCACTTATTTTCTACTTCCTTTTCCCTTCTCGTTCTATTTTTGAATTTTTCATACAAAGGATATGCCAATTTTTTTACTCCAACACCAATTTGATGAAATAAAAGACTAAATTCTTTCATTTTTGTACCTTAATTGAAGTATGTTAAACATGTCCATTGGTATGTGTAAGTAAATATAATGTTTCCTTTGCATGTTATGAATCGAACACCTCCATTAAGTTGTTTTGAAGCTTTCATAGGTAATTTTAAGTGTAAGTAAATTTGTTTCTTAGCTTGGAAGTGAAAACTACCTCAGATCTGCCCTACCATTATATATTAATAGCTTGCTAATGCCTATTGTGAGATTTTGTGTGAAAGCCAATCAAACAGAAAATTGAAGTGATATTTGCAAGTCTTGAAGAATTTAATAGTGTGTCTTGTGTATTCATAAGTCTCCAAAACATTTTTGTATCACCTAATTTTACATTCTTTTTGGGAGTTTACGTTATTTATGTCCCTTACCCCCAACTAGAGAATAGTTAAGGCGATTGATCAAGGGAACCATCCCTTTATAGAGGATCTTTTCAACATTGAGTAACCCACACTTAGAGAAGATCCCATTGTATAAACCGAAGATATGGATTCCTTTCACTTCTTCAACTCAAGGTGCTCTTTAGATTGATAATAGGTTTTACATTCCTGGTAGGAGATTGACGTTATATATTTTACGGTGTTCTATTACAACAACAGTATACATTTATATTTTTCTAAGTTTGATTTGTGCTTGATAAGTTTTCCTCCTTTGGAGGAATTTTCTAAACATATACTGAGACACTCCGCTAGTCTAAAAACCCATTTTCCCATTCATAAGAACATTTTCTTTCTTTTCCATCATTTCATGTCACTTTTCCATGAAGTTATACAATCATGAATTTTTCCTTAAAGGATTCCCCACTTTTAACAACAATATGATTTGAATCCAAATCCATCTTTCCAAAACCCATATTTGAGCTATTATAGCACTCCTCTAAATAAACGTTTTGATCAAGATCATATTGAGCATGCATGTTCTTATGAGTATGAAAAATTTGGAGGCCATTTAATACCTGAAGAAGATTTTGAAGGAAGAGTTCAAAGGATGGAGCATATGTTACAAGCTGTCAAGGAGAGGATTACATATTTGTAGGAATTATAGGATAATGACCAGAAGATGGAGGAACCTTGTCAATGGAAAGTTCTCTCTTACCATTTATATCAATATCCAATTCCCATTCCTTATCAACCGTCTCGGTGGAAGGTCAAGGTTCCTAGATTTCTTAAGGATCATGTTTTCACCCCATATCCTTCACAAGAATATATTACACCTCCCTCATGATCCAAATCCCACTTTTGAATGAAAATAATCATCAAATTAGTTTGGAAGAACATACAACTTAAGATCCAAGTGAGGAATCTCTAAGGAAAAATATGAGAAATTGGAACTCAAGGCTCAACTTCAAATAAATTCGACAACTTGTTAATCCTCAAATTTATTATTTAGAGAATGAGTGAAAGAAATAAGTTGAAGTTATAGAGCATCATAAGAAATATAACCAATAGGAAAAGTTATACAAGTCTTCTCAATTGTCTTTAGATACGAAGTAAAGATAATGTTATGAAGAAGCCTATGGATGTTTCTAAATATTAGATTAACAATCTCAAGATTATATCATCTTCTAGTAAAGAAAATGATTTTGTAACAATCTATTATTGGTATGATTATTATATAGACCATCAGAATGTGCTAATCATTCAAGAAAATATTCCTACAAGCAAAGATCATAAATGATATCCTAATAAAGAAAAATCTTAGAGTAAATCAAGCGGGATTATCATATAAGTTAGAGTTAATTTATGATAAGGACCAGGATTATTTCAGCTTGTAAAACATTTTTCTAAATGATAATAATGATATGAGAGAGGAATAAGGGATTCCAAGTGAGCAAGATATTACACCTGAATTACATGATCCTCACTACTCTGCATGTTTAGAACTTGCTACGAGTTTTGGAAGGTTATAATGATACACCAAGAACATCATTAGTCACTAAAATAAACCATGTTCACACCATACTAAAAGTGTTTGTTGGTTTATCTTCAAAAAAATTAGAAATGGAGGATGCCAAGTATGTTCCTAAGGACTTGGATAAAATCACTTTTGAAAATTGAAATTCAGATTATTATTCCCCTTCATCCTTTGTTGAACTTGATTTTATTTGAACAACCCGCCATGGAGGAGGATATCATAGAAGATGATGCTTACCAAATCATTCCTCAAATGGAGCAAAAGGATGCAGTTGATTTATCAAACTTCATGGTAGATGAAAATGGAGAAGGATATGATGAAACCATTGTAGAAGTAGTCATCATGGAAGAGACATAGCTGTTTGAGGAAGAAGGATAAAGTTTCAATCATATTCTACCATGCTCAAGAATAAAGATAATGTGTCTACTAGCTCCATTCTTGGAATTAAATACAAATATTATGGGAAAATTCAAAGATTAGGCCATGTACAAGTAGATACATGGCTGATTTGGGATCAAATTTAGATTTTCACTAGTCATGCTCAATTTAGAGCATTACAATGAGCTCTGAATGTGTCGAAGATCAACAACAATGCTTCTCAAATCTAGATATAAAGAAACTAAAAGAGGTATTCTCTATTTTTCCATATGATACTTTGAGTTATAGGGATGGAAATTAAATTTTAAACAATTTTCAACTCTCATTAAAGGCCATGTTCATTGGGAAATTAGTACACGGTCTCAATGTGTAAGAAAGGGAAGTTACTTCTCCCTACATGTATCAAGCTTTCTTTAGCTTCTCATTTTTTTAGTTAGAATAGGTTAGTATAGGTTTGTTTATTGTAAAAAGTGCTTATGATGATCTTTCTAGTTTTGTTTTTAATAAGTGGCTTCCCTCTTGTTGGCTAGCCTTGATAGGGTTGTATACTTCCTCTAAGTGTATTTTTGAACATGTTTTTAGAGATGGTTTTAGTTAGTGCAAATGATTTTCGGTGTTGAGGTCAACTTATTGGCCTTGGGTATTCTTGGCCAAACTTATGTGGAGGTTTTAGATTGATTATCATGGCTAGGAGGGAGAAAATTAGAGGGTTATTGTTGATAAGAAGGCAATCATTTCAACAAATCCGCCAAAGATATTGACCATTTTTTGTCATCATAGTGGAGGGGTATACCATTTTTTTTTTAGAAATCCTTATTTTTTAGTGGATGGAAAAATGAGCGAAATGCATAATCATCAAAAAAGCTAGAAATCATGTTTTAGAATACCCATTCCCCATATAGGATACCATTCCAATTTTTTCATCTTCACCAGAATCATGCATCAGCCATTATGAACTACTGTAGGGTCCTGATGGAGATGAAAATGGCATTATACATAAAAAAAAACATGTAGAAGTAGTTTTCACTTTCATTATTGATCATTCATTCATTACTCTTAGTTTTAGATGAGTACAAAAGGTACAAATAGTTCATTATCAAGTTTCTTATGATTAGATGAAGGTGCTTTAGTCAATTGATTTTAAAATGTTCATCCAATTATGCAAATGAGGATCATAATAAAGAATAAAAAAACAAATACTAAACTACAAAAAAAAATTGCTTATATTCATAAGGAAGTTTGTACAAGTTTCCCCAAACAAGATGTGGGATATAAATATGGAAGAAAAGAATGCAGATATATGTGAAACTAAATACATAAGGAAGAGAAGAGGGCATGTCATTACACGAAAACTAAATCCCCTTACTCAATGATGTTACAATAATTTGTGCCATGATTATGCTCAAGTCCACCTAAAAGAGAGGAAAGTACAATTGTGTTAGAGATTAGGGTTCTTTAAGCTTCATTCTATTTTCAGCTTCAAATGTATTTTCATTCTTTAAAAGAAAGGAAATTACTAGAAGAAGGAAACATTTGTTTAGTTACTGTTTAAAAAATGCATCTATAGGAAAAAATTGCACTTAATGATTAAAGTTTTGCTTCAACAGTTTGTGCATGTAAAAAATTGCATCAAGATGCCAAGATATAGAGTTTAGATCAAAATAAATTATCGTGCATTTTTAGTTGAGTATCCATCATGTAAGAGTATATTTTCATATTTCAAGCATGATGAAAAAGTATTGAAAAAATGAAGGAGCATCACATTCTTGAAAAATAAAATGAAAGGAAACATAATTTCTTGCTTGCATTTTTTCATTCATGTACTACAATGAGAAATAGAGTGCAAGGTTTCCATCCAAAGACATGCAATAACTGGTTTTCGTTCTTCATGTCATGAAAAGAATAAAAGATAAAAATATTACAGTGTTTTCTTAAAAA
>CM031242.1:1021411882-1021459382 GCA_018340775.1 Taxus wallichiana var. yunnanensis
GCTCCATGTAGGATTCACTTCATCATTCCTCCACTCCAACACAACAAGTCAAACCCCAAAACAAGGAAATTAAATGAAAAAGGTAAGGTTATGACATGCCCATATGCACACTTCACATGCACCCCATACCTTTCAAGGACAAAATAAATGTGATAAGAAGAGAAGTGAATTTATTTTCCCTTTTACACTCAACAAAGCATTAAAATGGTCAAAATTAGCCCCATACTTCATAAGTATGGTTGGTAGATGATTATGAGAGACAAGGACAAGGTTTACTTGTCCCACAAGTCTCAAAAAGTGCCCTCCAAGTCAAATTTCGGGTTTGGAGAGGGAGAAAGAGTGCACACACACAAATGCAATAAATTTCATTCATCATCATGCACAAATCAAGAACTAACTACCCCATTTATTACCCACATGTCACCTCTTCTTTTTAGTTTAAAATTTAAGTTAAATTAGCTAATTAAGACACATTAACAAGTGTTAATAAGTGACTAAATTTTCCCAATTATTAAAAACATGCTCCACAAAAAATTAAAACACACAAAATAAAGAAAAGGAAAACATCACCACCCTAGGCCACATATATGAGGTCACCCCATGGGAAACCTCCTAACCTAGAAAAAAAACACAACACTCACACAAGTTGTCAATTTGCCCTTGTTGCAAACACACAACATCCTTCTAGGGTTGGTCCCCTATCCCCTTTTGATGTATAGTGATATAATTTTCCTACAATCACAAACAAAAATACCTTTCTATCTGGCCTCAAGGCCATATCAATATGTCATGGAAATCAATGCATATAAAACATCCATCATACAATCCTCAACATACATCAAGAAATACAACACACACATATATTTATCAATTAACATCATTGTATAACGTGGCTAAATCATTATCATCAAATTTACAATTTTTATCAATTATTTGTAATTTAATTAACATTTCAATTCTACTCTAGTAAATAATTTACAATCATCAATAATCCAATTTCACATTCTACAAAATCATGAAATTCCCTATATCTACTATGTGACTCCTAACTACTAGATACACTCAACAACATATTACCGATCCCTAATACCATCATATTGTTAGCAATTCACAAAATCAATGAGACCACATGGTTAGTCCAATACTCCAAATATACTCAATACGTCAAGAATCCAAATGTCAGTATATAACAAAGTGACCATTCTAGATTATCATCATATCCTTAAATGTCCATCAAGGTCCACAATACATCCATACAGTCCAAAGTAACAATTAAAACACAATAGTAATCATGATGTCCCTCATATCTTATTAACATGCTAACTAAAATATAATAATAAGGTCCATGTCTCTAATCAATAAAATTAAAATCATAGTATAATCAATGTTCAAAGAGGAGTGGGCATTACATCCCCCTCCCTTAGATTTGACTTCCTCTTGAAGTCACGGAAAGAGGTAGGAAACCAATGCATATGAATAGAAGTCATGCCTTCACGAGATTTCTTTATTTCAAACAAAAGTGGGTTCCTTAGAACCCAAGTTTGGTCCAATGCTATTCAACAAAGAGAAGGGAGATTATTAGGCACATATACTAAACCTCCTCCTCCAACAAGGTTACAAAATTTTAATTTACAGAGTAAACTCTACGAGGTTAACCAAGTTACAACACTAAGCATTTAAATAGGAATTTTCCAATGGAATCCCAAAGAATAAAACCAAGGTCAATGAAGAACATGAAGGGTTACGCACATACAATGGGTCCATGTAGTCACACATGGGTGCAACACACATAAAAGGAAGGATAAAACCTCCATTTAGGTTGAATTATACTTCAATGTTCATTATTTAGACAAAGTTTTAACAACTACCAATCATGACCCCAATTTTTATGAAGGAAACACACCTACTCATAGGTCTAGAAAATTTAGGACCACACAAGATGAGGTTTAACAACAAGGAAAACACCTAAATTTAAAAAACATGTTTACAAGGATGTACTATTCATTGGAAGAACTTTTATAACTTGAAAGGATTCAATTAAATTTTCATGGTAATACTAAGCATAATCTTGGCCACAAGGTTTCTATAACTTAAATTTGTACTCAAATATCAAACACACAAACACTAATCCTTGATTTAGAAACTTCAAACACTTAGATAATATTTCCACTTTGATGATAAAGTATTTTTCCATACTAACATATCAACACAAGAGACACTAATCACTCTATATAACAAAACATATTTATTTATTTTAAATCCTACCCTAGCTCAAAAGAATCTTAAAAACATTCACAAGCATAATATTATAATCCATAGGAAAACTCAAGTGAGCTAGAGAACTAGGAAACAAGAGAGGTCCAACTACAATTTACGAGAGCAACACACAAGACATTCTTGTAGAAACTTATGAAGAAAAACTTGCACCATTCTCTTCCTTAAAGGATCATCATGGTTCCAAAAGGAAAGAAGAGGATTCCAAAATTCCTCCATATCCTTAACATATGTTTCCTAAGCTTTCAATAAGCCTAGGTCACCAATGACCTATTCCACACACAAGAAGGGTGCCTTTCTTAAAACTAGAGATATACTCACTCCTAAAAGACCACAAATCATACACTCATTGAGCTAAGAGGAAACAAGGGTACGATGACCCATTGAAAGGATCCAACAAGGGAAATCACACACATTTATGTTCAAGGGAGTAAAACACAACTAGAACACATCACTATCAACAAGGTGTTTCATTAATCGAGTAGGTAGGAGACAGACCTAAAGGTTCAAATAGTTTCCACCTTTGGCATGATGGGACGTAGGGTCCATCAATATGAACATAACAATTAATTCATTCTAACAAAGGGATAGAATCCTTTAGTACTCTCTAAAACTTCACACTACCCAAAGAGAGGTCCAAAATGACCTAGCATATACTTGTGTTATAACCATTTTACATATGTTTATTGTTTGATATAACAAGGGGTATGGAAAGTACTCAACCATATCACAACCCAAAATCTTAGGCCAAAAAGAGATTAGATATTCTCACAGTAGTTCAAGGGAACCTTTCAATTAGTTCAAACTTTTTAGATTTTGTTCTTTATAAATTTTAGGGCATGCAAAAAGCAATTTATACAATCAAGGTTTTATTTATTTACATTCTACTTGTGTTCAATCTCATAAAATTACTCATTCCATAATCCAAATTATAAGACACAAGTTATAGTTACATTCACTAAGCATATTCTTATAAGTTTTCTTAATTAATGCATTCCTTTTATTATGATATCCCATATCTTGTGTCATTAAGGATCATCACCATGTTGGCATGATATCTCACCATTTATATAGGGGAAAAACTCTTTTACTTAGGAGGGTAAAGAGGATTCTATTTGTTTCACTAGTTTCTCTCATTTTTTTTCTTTTTATTTCTTCTATTGAGCTACAAAGCTAGAGTAAGGAACCATCCTTCCTAATGTTCCAGTTTACTTATTAAGTTTCAAAATCCAAGCCCCTCAATTAGAGTTCTAATATGTTCAGGTTTATCACATTACCAATTTAATTTTAATGAGTAGGAAGGGTTAAAGCATATCACATTATTAATTTTATAGAAACAAGAGATCATTAACCAAAATGGACACACCAAGTTTACAAGATTTTTCCCAAAAGATACATGCATCCACAAGTATCAATAGGAGTTACAGATGAAGGCACACATTAGAGATACAATTTTTTTTTTACAAATTCAAGGAGTCTAGATTAGTATGAGGGGAAAAAACAATGTTTATGGTTTAAACTCAAAATAGGTTCACTATATAAGAAAGAGAGTTTCCAAACAAAAATTATACCTCTACAAGGTACCATCAACCCAAAAATCAAGATGAAAGGGGAAGATTACCCCATGGAAACCACACTTCCTCATCAAGAGGACATCAAATACCAAGAGGAAAATCAACTGACTTACTCAAACATGGCCTCTATGGCCAAGAGTTATAGCCTAGAAGAAAGAGCATGACATAAACACAACTAAGATCGGAAACTTAAGACCTATAAAACCAAAATATCTAAGAACAAGGTCCAAAAGGACCCCAAGGCATCCATATCTATCTCAACATAACTCAATACTAATAGATTATAGTGTGGTATACTTAAACAATTTAAGAGGTTAAGACAAGGGTAGGTCTATCTATGGGTCATCGAGAGAAAAAAAAACACACTTATTTAAGCACAATGCCCGAAGGGGCTTAAGTATAACCATATTTACCCAAGATACATATAGTCCAATTATCGATATCTTTTAAAAAAAAAAAACAAGGGAACCACGTTAGAACTTAGTATGCCCATCGGTGGACCATCACATCCAAACAATACACTATCCACTAAAACCTATAATCATCCAAGAGTTAATCCATCCCTAACATAATCCATAATTCCATAGTGAAAACACATCTATTTTGATGATGAACAAAGCTCCTACCAGGGTGCAAAAGATACACAACCACCATCAAAACTACCAACTATACCATGACACAGAGAAATCTCTCTCTAGAAAGTTGAGTGTCGAAAGAGTCACTCCAAGGTCCTAGACACACCAAACCCACCACTCCAAAACCAAAGGCATGACTTGAAGCACCTAAGAAGACTATCAAGGCACCTAGGGTGTACCCCCATACGATGAGAGATCACAATACAAACAGTGTAGAACCAGCTCATCAATAGACAAGAAAAGGATGGTCACATAACATTCTTGAACAACATTTAGCCAAGTGGCCATTGAGACAAATGAGCTCCGAGTCACCAATTAAAGGTAAAATCTAAGAAATCTTAGCAATCAAGAAAATGGCTAAGTAGTCGCATTGCAATCCTTGAAAATCTTGTAATAAGATAAAAATAACAAGAAGAGCCTCAGAGCTTCTCAATCAAATCATAAAATAAAATTTTGGTCCTTGATAAAAGAACTTAAGTTAAATATAAAACACATGAAATGTCCACATCACATTCACTTCGCATCCCTTCATGGGCCACTTGGTAGGGGTACTATACATTGAGCTCGATCTAAGAACACACATACAAAACTGGATCAAATGCGACACCATGTCCCGATATCTACTCTCCCATATGGGATTAAGTCCACAAAGTGAAAACCAAAACCAACTCATCTAACCACTAAAGAAAAAGGGAGCTCTAAACAACTAATCAACCTTATATTTTTCCTCCAAACTAACCCCCAAATGCTACCTCTAACACTAATCCACAAGAGTTTCACCACACAAAATAACACTCCAAATAAGGAAGGGTCTCTACAGGGTCAACACATCACACATCTATAACCAAGAGCTAGGAACCCAATAACCAACATCTTCGCAAGGAAACCCAGTTCCTATCACTCAAGAAGTTCACAAGAATATCAAACTTGAATTAGCATTTCTTATTAACCGGGTTCGACAAGATGCCCACTTGGGTGAGTACAACAATCCCAAAATTTTTATTATTTTTATTATTATTTTAATTTCTAGAGGTTCAAGTGTCCTAGGTTTAAGTTTCGCTAACTAGTGTCATGTTCCCATGTTTTCCCAAGGTCCAAGTGTTGAAACCCATGACTCTGATACCAAGTGTAATGCCCACAAATTTAATCATGTAAAAACCATAATAAAACCTAATAATTTAATTAGGAAAAATTTGCAAATTTTATTTTTGTTTTTTAAAGAGTTAAGGGTAAACATTATTCCACCAATTTAATGAAAATCTTGATTAAAGATTTCCACACAATATTGTGGAAGTTGGAATTAAATTAATAATTAAATATTATTAATTTATTTCCCAAAATAATTTGGTTAAAAGTCTCCCATTAAGTTCCTATTTATTTAATTATAGTTATTTTTCAAATTTTTAATAGTCATGTCCCATTAGGTTATAAAGCTATACCCTTACCAATATTTATTTAAAAACCCCTTTTTGTTTCATTATTTAACTTTCATGCACAATGTTTAATTTATTTACTACCTCAAAAGGTTAAAAACTTGCCTAGTCACCAAGTGGCCCCATTCACATATTACCCATACCCTTTTTAATTTAATCCCATTCCCACAAAATCCCCATCACTTAAGTGATGTAGGGTTTATTTTCAACCATTAGATTTGATCATTTTTGGGCCATTGGATTAGGATTGCCCTAAAATCCTTATGAGGTTTCTTTTTTTCTTTTTTAACCCTAAACTCATTCATTTCATTTTCAATTTTGTTTGGTTTTGGGAGAGATGGAGGCCATGGAAGGTTTCTCATTGTTCTTGGATGGATACACACATTTTTTTTAGTTTTTTGCATCCTCTTCTAGGGTTTTCCTCGAATTTATTTGATATTGTTTTCATTTATTTTTTTTTTTTTTTTAATTTTCCATATTTAGGGTATGGGCATTTTTGCCCCATTTCATTTCTTTGATATTTTTTTACAGATACATTATGTATATATACACACATATATATTATATATATATATATATGTGTGTGTGTGTGTGTGAAACACACATATATATATATTATAAAAACATCAGATTTAATTTTTTTAATACATATAATATAATTATTTATATATTTATATTATATATATAAATTATTGATATTAGTTCCTACATAGGTATATACACACACACTTTTCAAATAGGATCCACGACATAAACAGAAGCGCATTATTTAGGGGGCCATGGCCCATAAAATCGTGGAGGTTTAGGGAGGAAGGAGGGTGTGTCGAATCCAACACCACACCACATTTTAATTAAAATGTGGGTTGGGGTGGGTTCGACACCCACCCCCTCCCACACTCCACTCATTTAAATATATATATATTCAATTCAAGATCATAAGCCATTCGGGCCAATTTTTATTTTATTACACATTTTTTCAATTTTTTTAAAATATAAAAATATATATTATATATATATAACATCACTTTATTATATATATATAATATATAGATTGTTATATATATATATATATATATATATATTTATAATGATATTATATATATATATATAAAATATATATATTATATATATTATATATATATATATATAATTTATATTAATATATTGTATATTATTATATAAATATTTAATGATTTGATAATGTATAATTATAATTTTATATATAATATATATATGTAATTTAAATACTATATTATATAAATTTTAGTTTATAATATATATATTTTTATTTTGTTATATTATAAACAATTTATCAATTTAACCCAAAATTTTAATGGAAAATAAGGGAATATGTAGTTGTGAAAAATTTATTTCTATTCATATATGTGGGATAGTTGAACCATTTTCCTTGTAAAAATTGATTATAATTAACTCAATCAATCCTTTTACATATACACAACTTGGAGAGAAAATAATATATCACAAATATAAATAACAAATAAATTTCAATTTTCAATTTTAAGTTTGCAAATAATACAAAAGAAAATCAACCACTTTCTTTTTACAAAACATATTTCTTTTCCAAATAACACATTACATGCAACTTTGAAATAACATCAAAAATTTGGAGAGTTTCATTTCCAACAAATATACAACTTAAGCTTTTTTTTTCATTCCACTATAACATTACAATTTTGATAAATGAAATTTACAAGAGCATCCTTTTAAAATACAAGAATTACAACCTTCCACTCTAAGTGGAAAAATGGGGTCAAATTTACAACATAGAGATTCTTCCAAAGGTTCAAATAGACAAGTCTTCATTTCAATCATCTCCCAACTTCATAGCTTCAATTTTCACTCTTTCACCTCTTCAAATTTTGAATCACAATACAAAGAAAGAGGAGTAGGCGATGCTCTCCACCCAACCTATAATCCAATAAGAGAGAATCATCCTCCTTATTGGCCCCAAGCCCCAACCAAAGAACAATGAAGTGTGTATATGCAACTTTACAAACTTTCACAAAATGGCTTCCACAAACATCATACAACACCAAATATACAACACATTCAAATAAACACACAAACAAAGATTTACACAAGCCACAAAACCCAACACATAGGCTTACATTCAAAGTCAAAGGAGAAAGGAATATGAGAACCACCTCCTTTTTCCTCCCAAATGAGTTAGGGTTCCACCAAAATACCTCCATGTGCACATCTAAACTACACAATATAACCCTTTTCCCTCCCAATGCATAATACACAAAGTATAGAAATTTTATCCTTTTCACTCCCCATAGGTGGAACTCCCTACTCATGCTCCCTCCACAATGCCTAAAAATTTCCTTTTTCCCTCCCAATGGTCCCATTTTCCATCTCCCACACATCTTAGGGCCATACTACAATCCCATCACACATCACACAACACTCACATGCATTTACAAAAAATTACAACAAAATAATAAATAAATAAATAAAAAAGGTATAGACCCTACCTTTCCATACTAGCTTCCACAATATTGAATCCACAAGCTTTAATCCTTTCCAAAACTAAGCAATCACCAAAATAAATCCTTCAAGCTCCAAGCAAGAATTCCCAAGACCAAATTTCCAAAATGCAAATCAAGAAAATGAGACAAGTAACCCCCATTCCTCCAAATTCACACCAATAAATAGAAAAGAGGTGAGGATGATGAGGTGGCTCCATGTAGGATGCCACTTCATCATTCCTCCACTCCAACACAACAATTCAAACCCCAACACCAAGGCAATTAAATGAAAAAGGTAAGGTTATGACATGCCCACATGCACACTTCACATGCACCCCATACCTTTCAAGGAAAAATAAATGTGATAAGAAGAGAAGTGACTTTATTTTCCCTTTTACACTCAACAAAGCATTAAAATGGTCAAAATTAGCCCCATACTTCATAAGTATGGTTGGTAGATGATTATGAGAGACAAGGGACAAGGTTTACTTGTCCCACAAGTCTCAAAAAGTGCCCTCCAAGTCAAATTTCGGGTTTGGAGAGGGAGAAAGAGTGCACACAACACAAATGCAATAAATTTCATTCATCATCATGCACAAATCAAGAACTAACTACCCCATTTATTACCCACATGTCACCTCTTCTTTTTAGTTTAAAATTTAAGTTGAATTAGCTAATTAAGACACATTAACAAGTGTTAATAAAGTGACTAAATTTTCCCAATTATTAAAAACATGCTCCACAAAATTAAAACACACAAAATAAAGAAAAGGAAAACATCACCACCCTAGGCCACATATATGAGGTCACCCCCCCATGGGAAACCTCCTAACCTAGCAAATAAATAACACAAAACACACAAAGTTGTCAATTGGCCCTTGTTGCAATTAACACACAACATCCTTCTAGGTTGGTCCCCTATTCCCTTTTGAGGTATAGTGATATAATTTCCGTGCAATACAAAAAAATACCTCTCTGGCCTCAAGGCCATATCAATATGTCATGGAAATCAATGCATATAAAACATCCATCATACAATCCTCAGCATACATCAAGCAATACAACACACACATATATTTATCAATTAACATCATCGTATAACGTAGGCTAAATCATTATCATCAAATTTACAAATTTTTATCAATTATTTAAATCACTTAACACTTCAATTCTACTCTAGTAAATAATTTACAATCATCAATAATCCAATTTCACATTCTACAAAATCATGAAATTCCCTATATCTACTATGACTCCTAACTACTAGATACACTCAATAACATATTACCAATCCCTAATACCATCATATTGTTAGCAATTCACAAAATCAATGAGACCACGTGGTTAGTCCAATACTCCGAATATACTCAATACGTCAAGAATCCAATGTTAGTATATAACAAAGTGACCATTCTAGATTATCATCATATCCTTAAATGTCCATCAAGGTCCACAATACACCCATACAATCCAAAGTAACAATCAAAACACAATAGTAATCATGATGTCCCTCATATCTTATTAACATGCTAACTAAAATATAATAATAAGGTCCATGTCTCTAATTTCCTCATGGAAGTCACAAAATAGAGGTAGGAAATGAATGCATATGAATAGAAGTCACAACTTTCTCATGGGATTTCTTTATTTCAATAAAAAAAAGGTTCATAGAAACCAAGTTTGGTCTAATGCTATTCATTAAAGAGAAGGGATATTGTTATGAACAGCTAAAAAACCTCCTCCTCCAACAAGGTTACAAACTTTTAATTTTACAAAGTAAACTCTATGAGGTTAACCAAATTACAACATTGAGCATTTAAACAAGAATTTTCCAATGGAATCCGAAAATAATAACAACCATGGTCAAGGAAGAATAGGAAGGGTTAGGCACACATGGTGTCCACGTAGTCACACATGTGTGTATCACACAAATAAAAGGGAAGGATAAAATCTCCATTTAGGCTGAATTATATTTCAATGTTCATTATTTAGACAAGTTTTAACAACTACCAATCATGACCCCAATTTGCATGAAGAAACACACCTACTTATAGGTATAGAAAATTTAGACCACACACAAGATGAGGTTTAACAACAAGGAAAACACCTAAATTAGCAACAATGTTTATAAGGATGTAGACTATTCATTGGAAGTACTTTTATAACTTAAAAGGATTTAATTTATTTTCATGGTAATACTAGCATAATCTTGGCCACAAGGTTTTTATAACTTGAATTTGAACTCAAATATCAACACACAACACTAATCTTGATTTATAAACTTTAACACTTAGATAATATTTCCACTTTGAATGATAAAATATATTTTCCCATACTAACATATAAACATAGAGACACTAATCACTCTATATAAAAAATGGAATTTATTTATTTAAATTCTTTCCTAGCTCAAAATAATCTTAAAATGTTCACAAGCATAATATTATAATCCATAGGAACACTCAAGTGAGCTAGGAGAACTAGGCAACAAGAGAGGTCCAACTACAATTTATGAGAGCAACACACAAGACATTCTTGTAGAAACTTATGAAGACAAACTTGCACCATTCTCTTCCTTAAAGCATCATGGTTCCACAAAAGGAAAGAGGATTCCAAAATTTCTCCATATCCTTAACATATGTTTCCTAAGCTTGCCAATAAGCCTAGGTCACCAATGACCTATTACACACACAAGGAGGTGTCTTTCTTAAAATGAAAAATACATACCCTCTTCTAAAAGACCAAAATCATTATACTCATCAAGCTAAGAGGAAAAAAAGGTGTGACGACCCACTAGAATCCATCAAGGGGAAATCACACACATTTATGCTCAAGGAAGAAAAAAAAACTAGAACACATCACTATCTACAAGGTGTTTTATTAATCAAAGTAGGAGGCAAACTTAAGGGTTAAAATAGTTTCCACCTTTGGCATGATGGGATGTAGGGTCCATTAATATGAACATAACTATTAATTCATTCAAACAGGGTGATAGAACCTTTAGGCATACCTCTAAAACTTCACACTACCCAAAAGAGAGGTCCAAAATGACCTGGCATATACTTGTGTTATAACCATTTTACATATGTTTACTGATTGATATAAGGAGGGATATGGAAATTACTTAACCATATCACAAAACCAAAATCTTAGGCCAAAAATGAGATTAGATATTCTTACAGTATCCCAAGGGAACCTTTCAATTAGTTCAAACTTTTTAGATTATGTCCTCTTTATAAATTTTAGGGTGTGCAATAAGCATTTATACACTCAAGGTTGTTTATTTTTATATTTGACTTGTGTTCAATCTCATAAAATTACTCATTCCATAATCCAAATTATAAGACCTAGGTTATAGTTATGTTTGCTAGCCATATATCTTATAAGTTTTCTTAATTAATGCATTCTTTTTATTATGATATCCCATATCTTGTGTCATTGAAGGTCATTACCAATGTTGACATGATACCCCACCACTCTTAATTAGGCAACAAAACTATTTATTTTTCTTTTATGGAGGGTAAGGGAGGATTCTATGCAATTTTCACATACTCTTTCTCTTCTTGTTTTTTTTATTTCTTCTATTTAGCTACAAGCTAGAGTAAGGAACCATCCTCCTAATGTTCCAGTTTACTTATTAAGTTTCAAAATTCCAAGCCCCTCAATTAGAGTTCCAATATGTTCAGGTTTAACACATTACCCATTTAATTTTAAAGAGTAGGAAGAACAAGCATATCAAATTATTAATTTAATAAAAATAAGAGATGGTTAACCAAAACGGTACACACCAAGTTTACAAGAGTTTTCCCAAAATATACATTCATCCACAAGTACCAATATGAGTTACGATGAAGGTGCACATTAGAGATACAATTTTGCTTTTATGAATTCAAGGAGTCTAGATTAGTATAAGGGGAAAAAAAATGCTTATGGTTTAAACTCAAAATAGGTTCACTATATAAGAAAGAGAGGGTTTCCAAACAAAAATTATACCTCTATAAGATACCACTAACCAAAATAATATAGACGACTAGGGGATATTACCCCATGGAAAACCACACATCATCTTAAAGAAGACATTAAATATAAGAGGAAAGTCAACTGATTTACTCAAACATGGCCTCTACGGCCAAGAGTTATAACCTTGGAAGAAAGAACATGGCATAACCATAGCTAAGATTAACACCTTAAGACCCATAAAACCCAAATATCTAAGCGTCAATTCAAAATACCCCAAGGCATCCATATCCATATGAACATAACTCAATACTAATTGATTATAGTATGGAATACTTAAACAATTTATGATGTTAAGACAAGGGTAGGTCTATCTATGGGTCATCAAGAGAAAAACCAACACACTTATTTAAGCATAATGCTTGAAGGGGATTAAGTATAACTATATTTACCCATGATTCAAGTGTAACACCCATCAAAGTGGACCATCACATCAAACCAATACACTATCACTAGAGACCTATAATTATCTTATAATTAATCTATCCCTAGAAAATTCCATAAGTCCATAGTGAAAAACCACACCTAATCTAATGATAAACAAATCTCTTACCAGGGTGAAAAAAATACACAACCACTATCAAAACTACCATCCATACCATATGACACATGGAACTCTCTCTCCGTAGGGAAGCCGAGTGTTGAAATATTCACTCCAAGTTCCTAGACATAGACAACCCCAACACTCCAAAAAAAAGGCATGACTTGAATCACTTAATAAAACTATCAAGGCACCTAGGGTGTAACCCCATACAAAAATAGATCATAATACAAACAATGTAGAATCAGCTCATCAACAGACAACAAAAAGGTCACGTAACATTCTTGACAAAATTTATCCAAGTGGCCATTGAGATAAATGAGCTTCGAGTCATTAATCAAGGTAAAATTCAAGAAATATCAACAACCCAAGAAAATGGATAAGTAGCCACATAACAAACCTTGAAAATCTTGCGATAAGATAA
The DNA here is from genome assembly GCA_018340775.1 of Taxus wallichiana var. yunnanensis. Lineage (NCBI taxonomy): Eukaryota > Viridiplantae > Streptophyta > Pinopsida > Cupressales > Taxaceae > Taxus > Taxus wallichiana. Next base: position 1,021,425,273 of record CM031242.1, read on the forward strand.
AAATAACAAGAAGAGCCTCAGAGCTTCTCAATCAAATCATAAAATAAAATTTTGGTCCTTGATGAAAGAGCTTAATTTTATGAATATAAAAAACTTGAAATGTCCATATAACATTAACTTTGCAGCCCTTCATGGGCCACCAATAGGGGTATTATACATGGAGATTAGATCTAAGAACACACATACAACATTTGATACAATACAACACCATGTCCTGATATCTACTCTCCAACATGGGGATTATGTCAACAAAGCAAAAACCATAACAAAATCACCTAACCACTTAATAAGGGAGCTCTACACAACCAATAAACCTATACTTTTCCTCCAAACTAACCCCTAAATGCTACCTCTAACACTAATCCACAAGAGTTTCATCAAATCAAGTAACAATCTACATAAGGAAAGGTCTCGGCGAATCAATACCATCACACTATCATAACGAAGAACTAAAACCCCAATAACCAACATCCTTGCAAGGAAATCCTTTTTCCTAACACTTAAGAAGTTCACAAGAATATCCAACTGAATTAGCATTTCTCGTTAACTGGGTTTGACAAGACGCCCACTAGGTAGGTACAACAATCCCACAAATTTATTATTGTTATTATTATTTTAATTTCAGAGGTTCAAGTGTCCTATTTTTTATTTTCACTAACTGGTTGTCGTGTTCCCATTTTTTTCTAGGGTCCAAGCGTTGAACCCACGGTGTAACACCCACAAATTTGGATGTTAAAATGTACACCAAGTCTAATAATTTAATGGGAAAAATTTCTGGACTCTTTTTTAAGTTTAAAGAGTTGTAAGGGTAAACTGGTAAAAGCACAATAAAATGTCCCACTTTTTGGTATGTTTTGTACCATTATAAACATGAATTTTCAGTTTCATTGATTTTCTAAAGGTAATAGCCATAAAACCATACATATTCATGAAATTCCACAAACTAACGAAATGTTGTATTTAGAGTGTAGAATACATGTAAATTTTTTTAAAAAATTTACAAAAAAAAAACGTCTTTTTCTTAATTTTACTCATACGTTGTTTCTTATGTTATAAAAGAGGAATGACTGTCCCCGGGTGGTTCTTTTGAATGAAAATTTATTTTTTCACCATGAAATTTTAGATATGTGTTCAAGATTTGAATTTTGAAGTGCTGTCAAATTTTCATATTTTTTGGACTTATATTTTTTTTTTAATTAATTATTTTGTAAAAATATTTTCAAATAAATGGCGTACAAATGTTTATGCCAATAAATTTTAAGATTTATATCAAAAATGATTTTTTTTTTCACAGGTAAGAAGAAGACTTCAATAAATAATAATTTTAATTTTTTCAAATTTTTTTGATATTTTTGCTATTTTTCAAATTGGGTTGATTGTGTACGATCGATTGTCCTAAAATACCATATGTTAGAAAAATATAAAAAATAAATAGTAAAACATATTTTTAAAAAATAAAAATTATATTTTTAGAAAGCTAATAAAATTCTGTATTTTGTGTTAAATTTTTGTAATTTTATTCATTCGTTAACCCTAATTATGTGGCACCTAAGTGGCACATTTTGGCATAAAATTATCCTCCAAATGGATTTGGCGCCAAAATGTGCCACATAGGTGCCACATAGGGGTTCACGCGAAGGGGGTTCGCGTGAACCCCCCCTTCGCCCGAACCCCCCTAAACCTTAAATCCGCCGCCCAAAACTATATAAATATCTATATATAACTCTTTGCCGGCAAAATATTTGAATTCAAGGGGTTCGCGCGAAGGGGTGTTCGCGCGAACTAGTTTCTTCATCCTACGTGGCAGTTCAGGCGAAGGGGGTTCACGCGAAAGGGATGTTCGCGCGAACACCCTCGATTTCCGATCCCGCCCAACTTCTTACTCGCGTTTTTGGGACATGAAGTGGGCGCAATCTTGTGGAAGTCGGAATTAACTTAATAATTAAATATTATTAATTTATTTCCCCAAACTAATTTACTGGTATAAAAGTCTCGCATTTAGTTCTGTAACTTAATTATGGTAATTTTCAAATATTTAATAGTCATGTCCCATTAGGTTATAAAACTATACCCTTACCAATATTTATTAAAAATCCCCTTTTCATTTCATTATTTAATTATCATGCACAATGTTTAATTTATTTCCTACCAAAAAGTTTAACAACTTGCCAAGCCGCTAAGTGGCCCCATACAACCAATTACCCATACCCTTTGAAGTTAATCCCATTCAAACAAAAATTCCATCCTTTTAATTTATGTAGCATTTATTTTCAACTATTAGATCAAGTCATTTTGGGCCATTGTATTAATGAATAGGTAAAATCCTTATGAGATCTTCTTATTCTTTATTTTTGCCCTCAACTTATTCATTTTCACTATTGCAGTTTGGGAGCATGGAGACAATGGAAGGTTGCTCAAAGTTCTTGGATGGGTACACACGGTTGGAGAGTTTTTTTGCATCCCTCTCCTAGGGTTTTCTCGAATTGATTTTTATTGTATTATCATTTTATATATATATATATTTTAAAATCTTTCCTATTTGGACATTGGCATTTTCAATCATTTTATTTCATCTTTCTTTGATATTTTTGTTGCATATATATAAAAATATATAAATACATATATGTATATATAAAAAGATATATATATTTATGTATATTTATATATTTATTAAAAACTCATATTTAAACCTTTTTGGCCAGGAATAAATGTGAAAATAAATATTTATATATGTATATATGTAAACAATTGATGTTGGTTGCATCTATATATAATGCACATTGTTTAAATAGGATCTAGGACATAAAAAGAAACTCGGGGTTATAAGGGGCCGCGACACATAAAATGGTGTAGGTTATTAAGGGGGTGTCGACTCAACCAAACTCCACATTTAATTAAAAAAAAAATATTCACTCAAAAAAAAAAAAAATACGATCGTAGGTCATGGCCTTTCGGGCACAACCAATGTTGTTTTACTTTAATATAAAAATATTTGCTTCTCTTAATATATAACCCTTTATTAATAAGTTAGATTGCTAATATATTAATTTATATATATTTCTTAATGATATTTATATTTGTATTGGTAATATATATATGTATAAAATATTAAGATATATTATTAATATATACATATATTACATATTAATAATATATATGTATATTATACAAATATACCAACCATTGAATGTGGTTGCGATTGATGACACCCTAAAATTTACAAAGAAAATTGTATGACTAAACATGGAAAGCTAACACCATTTCCATCCATCTAGCCAAGGTTCTAAGTCTATGAATGTAATATTTAGATAGAAGCTTAAAAGAATGTTGAACTAGTATGAAAAAAAAATACAAAATCTAACTAAACATGCCTACTAATATGCTTGAATTACTTAACATGGGCCTAAATATACCTAAGAGGGAAATCAAATGGTTATGGTTTCTACTCCAAACAAGATGAAATGGCCTCTCCAAATGACTACTTGGTCATTTTGAATAACCATCTACTAACCCCATTGAAGGCTTTAAGAAAGGGTTAAACTTGACTATATATCATATTTATTATATGAGATGCAAATCAAATCATGGTGTAAAGTAAAAAAAATGAATGAGGTGCACCTTTTTATAGTTTTACTTTTGGGAGAAACTTATATTTTGGTGTAGGTGGGACTAAAATCCCCAAATTAGATTATAATCACTAATCATGAGTAGGCCTTGCTAATCATAATTAGTGAATTACTAAGTGATTAAGAGGTGTGAAGCCTTAATCATCCACTTAGGAGTTAATTAGGAGGCTAGGATAAGATTTTGAAGCTTGCTTTGAGATGTTGTGGTGGTGAATGGGGTGATTTGGAGTGGTTGAAAAAGGGATTGAGTCAATACTAGGGTATATTGACCAAATCAATGGCGAGAATAGGCCTAATTAGCTAATAAACACTAATTGTCATTTTTGAAGAGGATTTTGACTTACGATTCTCCCAAAGCGGCATCCCGAATGTGAAAGTGGTAAAGGTCTATTCCTCCAATTTCACACCAATAAATAGAAAAGAGGTGGGGATGATGAGGTGGCTCCATGTAGGATGCCACTTCATTATTCCTCCACTCTAACACAAAAAGTCAAACCCCAACACCAAGGAAATTAAAGGAAAAATGTAAGATTATGATAAGCCCACATGCACACTTCACATGTACCCCATACCTTTCTAGGACAAAATAAATGTGATAAGAAGAGAAGTGACTCTATTTGCCCTTTTAATTTCAAAAAGCATTAAAATTGTAAAAATTAACCCCATACTTCATAAGTATAGATGGGAGATGATTATGAGAGACAAGGGACAAGGTTTACTTGTCCAAAAATCTCAAAATCTGCCCTCCAAGTCAAATTTTGGATTTGGAGAGGGAGATAGAGTGCATACAACATAAATTCAATAAATTTCATTCGTCATCACGCACAAATCAAGAACTAACTACCCCATTTGTTACCCACATGTCACCTCTTCTTGTAAGTTTAAAATTTTAATTGAATTAGCTAATTAACACACATAGTGTTAATAAGGTGACCAAATTTTCCCAATTATTAAAAAAACATGCTCCACAAAATTAAAACATACAAAATAAAGAAAAGGAAAACATCACCACCCTAGGCAACATATATAAGGTCACCCCTATGAGGAAACCTCCTAACCTAGAAACCAATAAAACAAAACTCACACAAGTTGTCAATTGGCCATTGTTGAAAACTCACAACATATTTCTATGGTTGGTCCCATATCCTCTTTTGATGTATAGTGATAGACGTGTCGTTGAAAACACAAACATAAATACATCTCTCGGCCTCAAGGCCATATCAATATGTCATGTAAATCAATGCATATAAAACATCCATCCTTCAATCCTCAATGTACAACAAGAAATACAACACACATATATTTATCAATCAACATCATCATATATTTAGATAAATCATCCTCATCAAATTTAAGGATTTTTATCAATTATTTGAAATCACTTAACATTTCAATTCTACTCTAGTAAATAATTTACAATCATCAATAATCCAATTCACATTTTACAATAATCATGAAATTCCCTATATCTATTGTGACTCCTAACTACTAGATACACTTAACAACATATTGCTGACCCCTAATACCATCATATTGTTAGCAATCCAAAAATAAATTATACCATGTGGTTAGTCCAATAATCCAAATATACTCAATATGTCAACAATCTAATGCCATTATATAACAAGTGACCATTCTAGATTATCATCACAACCTTAAATGTCCTTCAAGGTCAACAATACACCCATACGACCCAATGTAACAATCAAAACACAATAGTAATAATAATGTCCCCCGTATCTTATTAACATGCTAACTAAATTACAATAATAAGGTCCATGTCTATAGCCGATTGAAATTAAAATAATAGTACAATCAGTGTCATAGAGGAATGAGAATTAAATTCCCCTCCCCTTAGATTTTAATTCCTCCTAGAAGTCACAGAAAGAGGTAGGAAACCAATGCATATGAATAAATTTCATGCTTTTTGCATTATTTCTTTCTTTCAAGAAAAACTAGGTTCCTATAACCCAAGTTTTTTCTAATGCTATTCAACAAAGAGAAGGTACATTTTCATGCACAGATACTTAAACTCCTCCTATAACAAGGTTACAAAATATTAATTTTACAGACTAAAATCTATGAGGTTAATCTGAATTGCAACACTAAGCATTTAAACAGGAATTTTCCAATGGAATCCCAAAGAATAACAACCAAAGTCAAGGAAGAACATGAAGGGTTACACACACACATATCTGCATATTCACACATGGGTGCAACACACGATAAAAGGGAAGGATAAAATCTCCATTAACATTGAATTATACTTCAATGTTCATTAATTAGACAAGTTTTAACAACTAACAATCATGACCCCCAATTTGCACGAGGAAACACACCTACTCGTAGGTATAGAAAATTTAGGACCACACAAGATGAGGTTTAACAACAAGGAAAACACCTAAATTAACAAAAAATTTTACATGGATGCAGATTATTTATTTGAAGAACTTTTATAACTCAAAAGGATTCAATTTAGTCTTCATGGTAATAATATATGAATCTTGGCCACAAGGTTTTCTATAACTTGAATTTTAACTCAAATATCGAACACACAAAACTAATCCTGATTTAGAACTTCAACACTTAGATAATATTTCCACTTTGGATGACAAATAAACTTTTCCCATAATAACATATCAACATGCAGGAGACGTCAATCACTCTATACAACACAACATAATTTATTTATTTTAAGTCTTTCCCTAGCTCAAAATAATATTATAATCCATAGGAGAACTCAAGTGAGCTAGGATAACTAGGAAACAAGAGAGGTCCAACTATAATTTATGAGAGAAACACATAAGACATTATTGTAGAGATGTATGAAGGAAAACTTGCACAATAAAGGATCATGGTTCCATAAAAGGAAAGAGGATTCCAAAATTCTACCATATCCTTAACATATGTTGCCTAAGCTTACCACTAAGCCTAGGTCACCGATGACCTATTTCACACATAAGGAGGTTCCTTTCTTAATAGCAAAGATACAAACCCTCTTCTAAAATACTACAATCATACACTCGTCAAGCTAAGAGGCAACAAGGGTACGATGACCCACCGAGCTCCAACAAGGGGAAATCACACACATTTTTTCTCAAGAAAGAAAAACACAACTAGAACACATCACTATCGATGAGGTATTTATTAATCAGAGTAGGTGGAAGACCTAACGGTTCAAATAGTCACCACCTTTGGAATAATGGAACGAAGGGTCCATTAATATGATCATAACTATTCATTCATTCAAACAGGGTAATAGGAATGTTATCCCAATTTTGCCCCCTAGAAAAATTGATCAAACATGACCCTACACAGGAGATAATAGAAGGGGCGCTCGGACTGCAAGCTCACAATCGATCCCAAATCTGAGGTCCAAGTGGGCTCTACAATGTAGGATCGGGGTTGGTGAAGGATCAAACAACGTCAAAGGAAGCCGAGGCTCAATAGGAAAGAAAGCGGGGAATGGCTTGAAATTTTCAGTCTTAGCCACATGCGAGTTGACTCGGGATGAAAAACAAACTCGCAGAAGGAATCATGTGTCACTCGCGTAATTCCAAAGGGTGCATCAAAAAGTAAGGAACCTAAACTAGTGCCAACCCACCAAGTGGTCGGATCCGAAAGTTAAACCGGCCCCAAATTGGTTAAGTATAAAAGGAATGATGGAAGCCCTTACGTGTCTATTTGGCACAACTTCAAAGGAATGACCCAAACGAAAGTCCCCAAATGAGCACCAACCTTGCCACATAGTCGAGTAAAAGGGGACGGAGCCGATTGTTTAATCACTAATTAAAGAAGGGCTTACGGAAGCCTCCACATGTCATCTTGGTGCATATTCAAAGGAAAAATCTAGAGGTAGGTCCCAAACTAGCACCAACTCTCCATGTGTCCAATCAACGCAAATTTGAAAGGCATGACCACATATGGCCCCACCAAACAAAAGAAACTTAGCCAAAACCTAAAATAAATAGAGCAACACTATGGAAGGAGCCACATGTCTCTTTGGCGCTCTTTCAAGAGGTGAATCCAAAAGTGGTCCCCAAACATGCGCTAGCTCTCCACGTGTCTCGAGTCAGGAAGAGCATCTCCACCAACATGAGGGACTTAGGTAGAACACGAGGAAACCGAGTAGGCCCATGGAAGCTGCCATGTGTCGGTTTGATGCAACTTCAAGAGCAAAAGGAATGGACTGACTCTTCAAAACGTGCGGGGCCACCACATGGATCTTGCACAATAGATTCTCGACCTCGAACTTCGAGGAAGCCATGAATTTCGACCGAGAGATTGGTTTTGAGTGGGAAAGGACATTTTGGAAATCTCTCAGAACCTACTACCCACTTGCCACCATTAATGTTTTGATCTGCCATTTTCAAGGCCATCAAGTCTCCCACCTACCACAATGATGAATAATGGGCTTCTTTTCTTGCCTAGTAAGGGACAATGACAGGGGACATGGGTGTTGTAACGAGACTCATCATTGTGGTAGGTGGATTCAATGCTCTTCTAGGGGTGGTTGGAGAAGATTTTGAATTCTTCCCTCTCTCCTTCTCTCTTTCTTTTATATATTGTAAAGGAGGGGCATATTTTAAGGGTTGGTCATTGTTTCTCTCATGCCCCCTTTGTATTTCTTCCTTAGGGTAGAATGTGGATTCTAAGCCTCCTCTCATGGCTCTGTAATGGCATTTCCTTACCTCTTTCCCATTGATGATGTATTATGTGAACTCATGGAGCAATAAAATCTGTTTTGTGATGCATTTTGTCCATCCTTTTCTTATTTTATTGTCTCTTCTTGCCTCTCATCATTGCAGGGTATAATGTGCATACTCGATGCATATTGCGCAGTTTTGTGAGATGTGTTTAATGAATTTTTTGAAGTGGTGTTCTGGGTGAATTTTATCTCTTGTCTGTGATGCTTCTGTCCATTCTCTCCATTTCTCACCTCTCTCCACTTCAGGCAGTTGGATTTGTGATTAGCCACTTCCTTTTTTGGTGTATCACTGCTTAGTGTAGGCTTTGTTTTCATGTATTTCTCTCTCTCCTTATCTCCTTGGAAGGTTAGATTAGGATTAGATAGTTTGCTGCACTAGAGTAGATTGTGGCAAGTAGTTTAGGAAGAAGAATCTAGATTTCTCTGGAGGGCCATCTCAAGTCCGCAAGTCCCACAACTTGAGAGATGGTCCCATGTTGTACAATCACACCGAATGCCCCACTCAGATTCGAGGCCATTCGAGGGTGCTGTGATTTTGCATCAACAAGGACCTTTATGCATACCTCTAAAAATTCACACTACCCATAGAGATTTCCAAAATGACCTAGCATATAATTAGGATTTTTGGCCTCTCTTATGTTCCATAGGTTTTTATTTTCTTCTCTCTCCTTATTTACGAGGGAATAAATCAAGTATGTTGTTACAGAATAGTACTTTTATCAGTTGTGCCTTTGATCCTCATGTAATTTATACCTCCTATTGTTAAGAGATCCACCTACATGAAGTCCAAATCATGTAACCAAAATCTACCTTTCTGAAGGTCCAACCCTTCCAAAACTAACTAAAATTGGAAATGATTTGGTAAACCAGATCATGTGCAAGAATGCACTTTATTGAATTGAAAAACATTGCGATGTGTAGGAACTACACCTATTGAAGGTAAATCCTACTCTAGATAGACACTATAGGATTTTCAATAACAATTTTTGAGAAACATATCATTCATAAGAATGGAAAGTTCCTCTCCATTCAGCCTCAAGAGTTGAAAAGCATTGTATTATTTGTGATTGAAATCATGTAAGCACCACTCCAGTTGTATCAAAATTAGTATGTTTTCTTGGCTTTGTACGATCAACATTCCACTTCAAACATAATATATCCTTCGTTGAAGATTCTAAACTTATCTTTCTTATCAAAAACTTTCTTCATCTTTTTCTAATTCTTTCCCATGTCCACATGAGATTGATCTCTTAGCTCTTGTAATTCCATTAATTCTAGCATAACAAACTGCAATGGTTCATTCTCAAGAAGCTCCATTTGATGTAGCAAATCTAGTGCAGATAACTCAACTGAAATAGGCATTCTTTCTTCTCTTTCGTAAACAAGCTTATATGGTGAATTGCCAACTAATATTTTAGGAGTCACTCTGTCAGCCCAAAGTGCTAAATTCAACATTAGATGCCAAGATCTCTAGTTATCTTTGAGTTTTCTTCTGATGATCCTTAAAATATTGTTGTTAGTACTTTCAGCAAACCCATTACCTTGTGGGTAATAATTAGATGATGAACTTAAATAAATTCCATGTTTGAAATCCCAATCTGCTACCTTTGCACAAAGAAATGCTAACGCATTATCTAAAATGATAGTTGCTCTGGAACACCAAATATGCAAACTATACCTTCATAAAAGGATAATATCAAAGTTTCATTAGCATCTTTCAAGGCTATTGCTTCAGTCCATCGTGTAAAGTAATCTATAGCAGTCAAAATCCACTTGTGTCCTTGTGACGAAGGTGGGTTTATCATGCCAATAAAGTCAAGACCCCACTGCATAAAAGGTGATCAACTGAAATAGGCTATAAGGGAAGCGAAGCTAAACATTCTTTTCTAACAAAGAAAGAACATTTCTTACACTTTCTAATCCATTCGAAATAGTATTTGAAAATGATGGGCCAATAGTAACTAAATTTCATAATTTTTAAGGTTGTGGTACGTGCTGAAAAAATGACCTCCAGTAGGTCCTTCATGGAATTCGGATAATAATTGCTGAATTCTATCATAATCAACACATCACAGCAAGATTTTGTTTATATCCTTTTTAAATAACACACCATCAATAAAACCATAAGGTACAACTTGTAACCTTAAATACCTTCGTTTATTCATGGCCATACCTTCGGATAAATGCCATTCTTTAGATATTTAACTAAATCATTCATCCATTTTGATTCCTAAACTTCTTGAGCAAGTTCACGATGTTGATTTTCTTGTTGTACCATGATGTTTGATTGCTGATACGTAACCTTAGAATGTTGTTTTAGATCTTCTCGATTCTGCATCATGTTGTTTTTCCATATCAGCAATTAGATTCTCATGTAAACCTTTACCTTGAACTGTCTTTGCAACACGGATATTAACATAGTATTCCATGACTTTTGTTATCCATCCTGCTCTTTTCTCATTCAATTATTTATTTAAGAAGAAATATTTTACACTTGGATGAGAAACAAGAACGTGAATTTTTTTGTTTGAAAGCATGTACTTAAAATTATTTAGTCCTCTGAGTACTAAAAGTACTTTTTTTTCAAGAAATTTGTAACTTGTTTCGTAATCTTTCAAACTTTGTCCAAAGAAAGTAATTAGTTGCTTTATATTTTCATCATTAACCTAAGTTAATATGGCTAAGATTGTTTCAGCTCCTGTAAGTGCATACATTGTAAAATCTTTATCAAAATTTGGATTTGCAAGAGTAGGAGCTTGAGAGATGGCTACTTTAATTGCTTCAAACCCTTCTCTCCCTTCACTGGTCCAAGAGAAAGTCTTCTCTTTCTTTAACATAGTTGTCAATGGTTTAACCAATGCTGCAAAATCTGGAACAAATCTTCTAACAAAGTTGATTTTTCCCAGAAAAATCTGTAATGCCTTCTTGTGATGAGGCAATGATAGTTGTGATATGGATTCAATTCTGAAAGGGTCAATTGCTAAACCTTGTTTAGAAATAATATGACCAAGCAATTTACCTTGATGTACTGAAAAGATAGACTTTAGTGGATTCAAAGATATTCCAAACTGTCTACATAACTGAAAAGTCTACCTTAGATGTATTAGATGTTCTTCTGAATTTTTTGAGAATACGGTAACATCATCTAAATAAACAAGGATGCATTTATTTAACAAGATATGAAAAATCCATGTCCATTGCACGTTGAAACATTGCACCAACATTTTAAAAGGCCAAAAACATTCATTTGTAAGCATAAGTACCCCACTTGGTGGTAAAAGTTTTTTTGTACCTATCTTCTTTCTAAAGACTAGAATCTGTTGTATCCACTATAATCGAGTCCAGAAGAGATAGTCTAATGTAACCAAAACTATTCTCAAAATCTGATCCATATTAGGCGGTGTGTAATGATATTTTAATGAAGCTTTATTAAGATCTCGGAAATTCAAATATAATCTGATTTCTCCATTCTTTTTCTCGAACCGTAATAAGATTGGCTACCGAACTTGAATTCTTAACTAGAAAGATAATACCTCATTCAATCAACTTAGATAGTTCTTTCCTCATTAGAGGATCTATCTTGGGATTACGAGGCCTCTATTTTTACCTACTTGGCTTAGAATTTGTATGTAATTCAATAGTATGATGTGCCAAACTAGGATCAAACCCTTTCAGTCTTGGTAATTCCAAGCGAAAAACATCCTTAAATTCCTTGCAAAGTTTAATAAAGGAATGTTTTTCAGCTAGAGAACATATCTTTTCGAGAAACCTTTTTTTTCCTTCATCAACTGAGATCTATTCATAATTGTTAGCATGTGTCGACATCTTAGTTTTTTCTTTCCTTAACTAATCATCAGTGCTAAAGATGTCTTCCAATGTGACCAAGACTTGAGGTAGTTTATTTATCTTTAAATGAACACTTTGGTCACCATATAAGTGTTGTAATTTATCTTGATTTACTACAGAAAATTTAGCTTCTTCTTTAAAAACCTACAAATTTGTTCATCATTTCCAAAAACCTACCAATTCAAATCATTATCAAGTATAGAAAGCCATGTGAATGCCCACAAAAATGATATTCTAGGAACTCACTTCAACCAAACACTTAACCCGAAAATGTGACTAATTTTTTTTTGTTAGGTTAAAAGAGAAGATTACGATACAAGGATGTTGCCAAATGCTTAATCTTTAGAGTTCATTAATTTACTTACACTACTTAGCTCAGTTTTATGATTGAAGAAATGGGTCAAGTTGAAAGTTACATGTTAGCACAATTATCTCTAGGGTACATTTGTCAATAGTTCTATAGGAAGATAACAAGGTTTAATTCACTTAATTAGATATTTTCTTCGATTCAATTTGGTTCAATCCTAACAAGGTTAACCTTATGCCAATTTATTAAACTCAATACTTTAATAGCTTAAAGGATCCTTTAATAAATTTCTACACATACTAAGGGTTAAAAAGGAACATCACACCCCTAGGCAATTAAATGGCCCCACTCACCCATCTACACATACCCTTAAGGATTTTACATTAAACATTTAAATTACATTTATACTTAATAAAGGTAGGGTCAATCCTCCACCATTGGATCAAATCCATCTTAGCCACTAGATCCTAGGGTTCCCATCCTTGCCCTAAAATCCTTATGAAATTCTATTAAAACCTATTCTCATTCTATTCTTCTCATTTGATTCATTTTCTTTTGTTAAATTTGCAGGTTGGAGAGGAGGAAGCCATGAGAGCAAAAAGGAAGAAGCCATGGAGGGTTCTACAAGAAGATTTAGTCTAGGCTTAGTTTTTCTTTTATTTATGTAATCTATTTCCTTCAAGGATTGGGAGGAGTTTCCTCCTCCAATCTAGTTTTTATTCCAAGATTCTAATGTATTGGGTTTAAATTTGGGGCAAACCCTACCCCTTTGATATAAATGAAATAATGCTTTTAGATTCACCATTTGAGTGTTTTGTTGTCCCATTCCTAAGCATTTATCTTTATTTTACTTGCTGGTAGTAATAGGTTAAATTTTACAACTTAGGAATTAGTGAAAATCTGGTTAAATTTCATGCACGGCGTGGATCCATGGAATTCTGTCATAAGTGACAGGACCACCACCCAGAGTAGACTGGTGGTTCTAAGACCACCACCCTACTAGGGTGACAAATAGTGGACCACCACCTTCTAGAGCGGTGGTTGTGAAACCGCTGCCTTACCTGGGTGACAAACACATGATTCTGCCCTCTCTTTAGTGGTGGTTTTGAGACTACCATCACTTTATTCGCACGAGCAAAGTTAGTTATGGGACTTCCATTCTGCACAGGGTGGTAGTCATGTTTCTGAAAAATAGAACCTTAATGCTGAGAATTTTACAAAAAACTAAAGTTGCTAAAGGGTGTAAAAATGCATTTTAAGTTGTCTTTGTTCATTTTAAAGCTCCAGAATTGAGATTTGTTACTCATTTACTCATTTCTTAGTTAAGTCTAGTCATTTTAAAGTGTTTCCATTTCTAATAAAATTCATCTACTTATAAGAATAATTTCTATTTGTTTAACTAGATTCTTTCTTCCATTACAAGAGCAAGAAGGGAAAATAAATCTATTTCATTACTTGTCATTTCCTTATATAAAATCAACATTTCTAAATGCAATATAATCTAACTTATTTTCCTCTTCATTTCAATACAATGTTCATACATTCAAAATAGCCATAATAACTTTATTTTCCATACAATGTTATTTTGTAAACAAGTTCAACTTCTTACTATTTCTATTTTTCCTTCTTTCCTATTTTCAATAAACACAACTCTATAATGAAAGTAAACTTTCCTTTCCATTGCTATAACTTAAATCTTTTAACACAACACTACTTTTCTCATAATACATCCAAAATTCCAACAAGGAGAAAATACTTTCTTTTATATTTGCAAAACTAACTCTACAATATTCACAATGAAGAAGACTTCCTTTTTCATTTCCTAACTAAACCATACAAATATTTCTTTCTCTTTTCAATATACAAATATTAAATGTAAACTCCTTTCTACAAGATTACAACAATGTTCTCCACTTGATGTGGGAAGTCATACAAAAGTAAATACAAGAATGAAATACATTATTACAATTTCTTCCACTCTAAGTGGGTAAAATACAAGAAAGTTTCACATGGCCACCAACAAGACTCCATTCTCCAACTCCAACAAGATAGCTCCTCCAAGGATTTGCTTGATTCACAACAAAATAGGGGGAGAGGCAATGCTCTCCACCCAACCAAGATACCCAATGGAGAGGAGAAGCCATCCTCCCCATTGGCCCCGAGCCCCAACCACATTACAATGGGAGAAGATCTCAACTCATGGCAACTACTAGCTTCCACAATACTTAACAAATAATTTTCACATTCATTCCATTTACATACAAACACAACAACAACTCAACAAGAAGAAATCAAACAAAACAACAATATAACAAGGCTTATCAAGAAAGCCAAAAGAGTAAGACCTATGGGGAGGCCACTTATGCCTCCCAATGGGAATGGGTGCCCACCTAAAATTCTCCAATGAGAAAAAAATTTCCCAAACTCTTATGCCTCCCTCAAGTACCCCTTATACCTCCATACACTCTTATGCCTCCCTCCAAAACTCTTATGTGTCCCTCATAATAAGAACAAGAAGAAACACAAGAACTCCTCATACTAGGTGGGGCACCCAACCCAAACTCCCTCCATAAGAAAGTGATCTATTATGCCTCCCTACAAGAAAACTCCCCATAGTATCCTCTCACTCCCAACTTAGGCAATCTACCCACACCCAACAAGCATTCCAAAGAGACAACAACATTCAACACAACATATAAACACATACAATAAAACAAATAACATAATTTAAACTAAGGTGAAGCTCCTACCTCTCCATGGTAGAGCTTGTTCCAAGTATGAAGTTCCAAGCTTCTCCAAAGATCAAACAAGCATCCACAAAGCTCCAAAATCCACAAACTCTCTCAAAATCCTCTCACTCTCCAAAAATTTAAGAGACTAAAAATGATCATCCAACCCCAAAACAAGCAACAAGAATTCAATAAATAGAGAAAAGAGAGGGAGGGATGATGTGGCTCCAAGT
Source organism: Taxus wallichiana var. yunnanensis (assembly GCA_018340775.1). Lineage (NCBI taxonomy): Eukaryota > Viridiplantae > Streptophyta > Pinopsida > Cupressales > Taxaceae > Taxus > Taxus wallichiana. The sequence goes on from CM031242.1 coordinate 1,021,440,722, forward strand.
AGGATGCCACCTCATTTCCTTTCCACTCCACATCACTTGGTCAACCTCATATTCCAAAGCACCATTGATAAGTGGTTAGAGTAATGACAAGAACCTTACAAACTCCATCTAAGCCCACTCCCCCAAAGGAAAAAATTAAATATTGAAAGAAATTGCAATTAACATTTCACCTTTTTAACTTCCCAAAACACCTATAAGAGCCTAAATTTTACCCCCCAACCCATAGGTAGGTTTGACATGGGCATTTAAGAGGTTTGGGATGAGTTTGACTTGTCCCACAAGCTTCCAAATTTGGCCTCTAAGGCCAAATTCGAGTTTCCCATGAAGGGTAGAGTGTGCTACACTCAAAACTCAAACACACTTCACTCAACACAAAATCCAAGAGTAAATCAAGTCTAATAAATGAACTCCTTTTTGGTCACATCTTTAATTAGTTTAGAAAAATTTAAATTATCTTAATTAAGACACTACAACCCATGAATAATAAAGGGGTAAACACAAATCCAAAAATCTAAATAATAAAACAAGTGAATTTCATTACTAAAGGAAAAACACATACTATCATACTAAAAGGGGAAATTAAAACAAAACAACACATGACCCCTAGGTCACAATTTTCTCCTAACCAATAATTCTAACACACACACAATTACATGTTGCCATGGTGACCCTAGTTGAATTATTCTCGAATTTCATGTGGTTGGTCTCCAATCCCCCGATGTTGTTGTGAATATAATATACCTGCAAAACAAAGAATACCTCCTTCGGCCTCGTGGCCATATTAAAACATTCATGTCAAATATGCAATATAAATCTGAAATCAACTATATATGAATTAATATCATCTATGCAAGATACGATATCACTTAAAATTTTCTAGCACATTTCTATTCCACATCTCATTCATGTCAACACAATCATCACATTAATCCAATTATCAAGATCTACTCAATATGACTAAATATATCACATGTCAGAATTACAGATAAATAACCATGTCAAAAGTATATCAATATCATCATCAAATGTCCCTAGTAGTCCATATGCATCATATAAGAATCAAATCAATAACAGTTCAATATCTCTGATATCTACTAGCATGCTAAATCAAAGAAGCTATAATAGATCCATAAGTGCAGTCGATAGTATCTAAAATAATAATAAAAAAGGTGTTGAAGGGAAGTGGGCACTACAACTTGACAATCAACTTTATGTGAGGAGCTGAATCTCACCATTTTTAATTTGTTCCAAAGACTTCAAAATTGGCACCAATCACCGTAAGTCTATCTCGCATGCTTATTTTCTATTCTAGGAATGGACTGGATATTAATAGCATTGAAATATTCCATTAAGTTTGAAACTCGTGACTATAAAACTTCATTAGTCGATTCTTACAAACATTAACATTTCTTACTTGGTTGATAACCAACTTAGAATCACCAAAAATCTGTAACATGCTAATACCTCTCTTTTTGACCCAAAGTAATCCATGAATTAACACTTCGTGTTCAACTATGTTATAAGTGCACAAAAATTGGAGACTCAAAATGAGAAATACCTTTCGTTTGTGGGGAAGTGAGCATCAAACTTGCTCCTTGTCCTTTCTTGTTCTTAGCTCCATCAAAATGAAGCTTCCAAATCCCTTCGCTGCATTTTATGATTTGGACAACAAGGAATTGGTGTTTTTTCTTCATGTAGGAAATACAAACCAAACAAATTTTCTGCTTCAACTTCTTTGAAAGGATCATGAACATGTTCTTCATGTATATTTTCATCCATAGACAGATTAAAAACACCATCTAATGTTGAAACATGACTTGTATATTATCAAAATTAGACAAGTGTAAGGCTACATAATTAGCTAATGCATTAGAAGTGTGAGGCTTAATGTGACATATGACCAATGGTTTAGAATTGAAAATAAGGACAAATCAAGAGAGATATCCTCCTATATTTTCTTTGAAATATCTAGATAAGCATATAGCAAAGTAAGGAGGTAAATCCACAACAATAATATATTGATAAATAGAGACATTTGGGTAGGTATGCAATGTTACCTCCAAATTTTTGATGACACCAACTATATTCCTTGTAGTCCGATCAAATTGTAGCACGCTCTTCTTTGTAGATTCATAATGTAAACCCATTTTTTTGCAATTTCTTTTGTCATAATTGTGTTACTTGCACCGATGTCAACCATACAGTTATGAACAAGATGCTATCCAATAATCAATGAAAAATAAAATAGTGGTGGTATCTTAATGTCTTGGGCATTTAAAACCTTTTGAACCATCCATTTAACTTCTTTAATGTGGTCTTGTTCCTTTATTCCAAGGACCATATTTGTTTTATGAAGTTCCTTTTCTTTTGTTTTTGAAGAAATCTAAAGCTTAGTAAGTTTGTGAGAGAGTAACTCTTGAGTTCTTGGAATAATTAGAGTGTCCCGCATTGAAATGTTAACATTATGCTTTTTCATTACATCTAAAATGTGAAAAGAAGAAACAGCTTTTAGAAGTAGACTCTACTATTTTAATATAGGCTTTAGCGAAAAATGATTCTGCGCTTCACTACTTTCGATATCCGAGGTATAAATAATATTTCTTAGATCGGGCTATAGATGTTTTTGCTGGTCTTTACTAGTTGAAACACCTGCTACTTTTTGTGGAACAACCGAATTGTTAGCTGATTTTTGGCTTGTAGTTATTGTTTTATCGGTGACTGTGGGCAGAATAGGCCTATATTCTATTTTTAAATTTCTTGGGCCTTTTCCCGAGCCCTAGTAGCGACTACAATGAAATCATCCTCACTAAACTTTGACTAAGTTCTGTTCAGTGCTTTCAACATGATTTTCTTGCTTTGCTTGACCCTCCATTTGAGGCATGAACAATGTCTCAGGTTGAGGTTGTGCAACAAGAATTACGTCGAGAGGAAAGCATTTGGGCAACTTGCAGTGAATGAGGTTGATTACAAGGTTGACACCATTCTTTTGTAGCCATATTAACTGGAACTAAAGTGTTAGATGGAGTAGGAGCCTTTGGATCAAACTACCTTTGCTGATAAGGCTACCTATAATTTTGATTATGTTGGTAAGGTTGCCTATTTTGTTGGTTTTGCTGATAAGGAGCCTGATAAGGCTTGCTAGGTAGTGTAAGTCTATTTTCAATTGAAGTCAGCTTGTTTCCCATAGTCTACAAAGCTTTAAACACATCATCTGATGGGGCTGCAATAATAGGTTCTATAATCATGATAGGCTATGGAATAGGTGTTAGATCTGCCAAAAAGGCATTGAAGGCCTTGGTGCTAACTTGCCAGGCTTGAATAAGACTATTTTCAGCTTGGATGGCAATATCATAGGCTTCTGGGAGATTATCTCCTCCCATAGACTGAATCATAGTTAAAATATTGTTTTTTATGGCTCTATGATAATAAATAAAAGCATGGTCAACTTGAGGCTTGACACTTGCTAGAATTCTTTCCAAAGTTTTGGCAAAACATATATTGAAACTAGACATAAATTCATGAGGAGGTATTCTAATTGTAGATAATTGTTCTATAAGAGATAAATGATCTTAATTATCTTGAAATTGTTTCAAAAATTTACCACCTAACTCATCCCAAGTTCTTATGGTTCCAATCTCTAAATTTCTATACCATTGTAAGGCTTTCCCTTTAAAGTATATAACTAAACGTCTCAAGGCCACATCTTCATGGGTTATGTTATGAATTGCACATAGGGCTGCAACATCTTTGTTATGATCTATTGTTGTAACTCGATTTTAACTAGTGAATGTAGGCAAGCTTTTCATGGCAGCATTAGGGATATCATGATAAACTAGGATTACTAATGGGCTGCCATTAGTAAAGGTCACAAAATTCCTAGGTGGTTGAATAGCCATTTGAAAAATATGATCTAAATAGAGAAATTGATACATGGTGAAGGAATATTAGGAGGGTTGCCAAAAATAGGCCTATTATAAGGTAAAGTATTACCAACTCTTCTCCTTCTTGCAGAATTCAAAGGTAAAGAAATAAACTCAGAAGGAATTCCTCTTATTGATGATCTTGTAGTCACTTTAGGCATGAAACATGCTACAAAACTGGTCTGAAACCAACTTTATGGAGTCACCAAATAAATCTTTAAATCTTTAGAATAAATTGCTACAGTTTGTTGATCCAAAAGTAACTTTTGCTTACTGATTCTTTGACTCTGTTGTAATTAGATCGTAGATTTGATTCGTGGTCCCACTAGGCATGCCAAAAACTATTATCTCTCAAAAGTGCACCCTGTAGAGAGATGGATGTAGGTTTTCTAAGCTTGAAAAATTGATCTCTCTCTTTTGTAGATACAATGGAAACACCTCAGTCTATGGGTATACCTATTTTGAGGTGAGTCTCTCGGTATCAAGGCCAGTTCCTTATTGATGTATCCTAAAATAATTTTATGGGGTTTGAGGGTAAAAGATGACTATAAATGGATTCAAAACTGGGGTGATACACCAAACTTGTATGAGGTCTTTGACTGAGCACATGCACAATTGATATGAGAATGAATTCTTGATGCACAAGCCAACAATTTTCTGTAGAATATTAGGGCAAACACTTTGATGTATTGAGGGAAAGTATCACAACAATACTTAAGTTACACATGCACATTAATATCATGCAGAAATTACTAAATTTGCAATAGGGTAAGATGATTAATCAGGAATTTAACATTCACAAGGATTAATAAAACATACACAAGATTGTAAATAATTGGAAAGGTAGAATATACTTCTCATTCAGAGGGAAAAACTGGAAAAATCTATTTCAACACTCATGTGTCCAAAAATTCATCCTCTTGTGCTTTGCCAAGGCACACAATATATAGAAAAAACTATTCCCCACACCCTTCCTAAAATAGGCTAAAATTGTGCTCACCCATGCATCCTATTTTTACCCTTTATTTATTAATAAATAAGGGAATAAAAATAAGCATGTTAATACAAAGAGGCATTAATAGCCTTTGGTTACAAAAATACCATTTAGTCAAACTACAGTTGACTGCTCTATTTTTAAAAAAGCATGGGTGAATAATTTTACAAATAATAAATCTTGCTTAATGAGAAAGTCTCCCTCTAGGTGCATGCAATTTCTGTCTTCTTGTGCCTGATGTGACATCTGTAACTTCCTGATCCACTTGCCTCCTTGGATGCACATGAAAAAATTATCTCCCTATGTGTGAGAAAAATAATTCCATTAATCTGCAATACTTTACCAAAATCATCCAATGTGTGGGGACCACTTTTGATTTGCATACTTGGTCTTCATTGGATTTTGACCCACATCAGGCCCTTCTTTGACTGTGTGAAATGGAATATGATAATTTGAATAATAATCAATTGATTATTATACCTTTGGCATATATACTTGATTTCAAAATCATGGAATCTTTGATCATTAGCATGCACCTTGGAATATAATGTATTTTGCATATGTGTTTGGTTTCAGCCCTTTTGGGATCATCATTGTGAAACATAATGTTGTCTGCATGTGTTCTTTGAGATAATTATCTGACAAGAGATAATGTTGTTTGGACCTTAGAAGATCAAGGCAGATAATTATTGAATCATTGGGGTTGGCCCCTTTCAACGATGACTTACCCCTCCACATGTTTTGTCATTGCATATAACTCGGGGTTAACTTTAACCCTAAGTATGCATTGATGAATTAAATCCAACGTTGGCTATTGATTCTCTCACCTAATTCATCTCTGATCATCGATATTGATCCTTGATTAGGGTTTCACGATCGGCATTTAATGTGGTTGGTGGCACTGTAACCATGGTGGTTTGCTTTGAAAGTTTTTGCCTTGATTTAGGGCATTGATTACTGTCCTTTTTTATCTACATAGCTATTGATTTTTTTACCCTAGGTTAGGGTTTCTAATCTAGAATTTAATGAGGTAGTTGTTTCAAACCATGATTGAAGAGGTAGTTGGCAGTGGTTTATAGTATTGGTCATTGATCTTTCTACTTGGCAATCTCCATCATTGATGTTGTAACTCTTGTTGAGTTTCACTAACTCCCCTCTCGAGCTCATGTAGTTAAGATCATTCAAACCCTAATGATCATTTCATTTCGTATTTTTGGCTTGTGGGAAAATCCTCGACAAATTTTTTTTTCAACACCATTGTTGATCCTTGCAAGCTCAATTCAGTTCATTTTTAGTCATTGTGATGCTCTGTGAGGTCACACATTCGGTCTTTCTAGAGTTTTTGGTCTTAATTTGAGCTCTATCCAAGATTTGATCATGGTCAACATTGTCCTTTCTTGTCTTGAGCTTCATTTTCGAGTGTGTGACTCTCAATCATTCTTCGTTTGATGAAAGAATGGTAATCCCTCATTTGTAGAATGTAACTACCTTTTTTTACCATTCGTGGCTTCATATAACTGATACTTTGCATTTTTGTGTGTTTTCTGGCTTATTTTGGTTCAAAATTCATTCTGGGTCCTCATGATTTTGAGTCTTTCACTTTGGTTCTTTGAGGGTTTGAAGAAATGCACCCAAAATGGTAAGTTGTTGACTCTGTCTTTAAGCTATCTCTGTAAAATGATAACATATCTTCCATGGATGTGATAAAATGAAAAATTATCCTTGTTTCATGACGTTTCCGATCTGTCTTGGTGTATTATCAAGCTGTGAATTTATTTCAACTGTGGTTTCCAGATTTAATCATGTCATGACCTTGTATTTTATATTCTGAAAGCTTCTGTAAATAACTACATATTGAATGTCGGCCATGGATAATAGAAATTTCACTTTTATTCTCTGCAAAGTGATGAGAACTCTTTTCGCTAGGGTTTTCTCCATTTTCATTTGATGACTATAGATATGTAACTTTTAATGTTGAAGGAAAATATTTCGATTTACTAGGTAGCCCCTATTAATTTTTAGCTTTGTATTCTTTTTTACATTCTGAGCACGTGTTCGAAGCTCTATTTTTCCCTGATGATTCCCATTATGGGCCACCATGAGAGTTCTCTCTGCATATTGGTATTACCTTATGAAACTTGATGATGGGTCATCCTCCATTAGCCTTGAACTTAATATTTTCTCCATTTTCCCTGGGCCTCCTGATAGCTTGATACCTATGTATTCATTCATTGTGGATGTTGATCTATGGAGTTGGATTTGGACTTGTATTTAGAGAACTTAATCTCCTCATATCTATGAATATCTTCATGAATCCATTATTGTAAGATGCTCGAATTTTACTTTTTTATTACTTGTATGATTATTACATGGATATCGTACTTTCTGAGTCTTGTTTGTTGCTTCTAGAAGTGGGTTATTCAATTTTCAATACAATGTGGTGTTATTTGACTTGGATTGAAGCTTAATTTAACCCTGAAATATTAAACCTATATCTTTAATCTAGGCTCGTTCTACTTTCATTTTCTCTTGCTCTTTTGTGAAGCCATTCTGATATTTCTTTGAGCTGATTTCGAGCTTATGGCTTCAATATGCATGGTCATTTTCGAATATTTTCATATACATATGGATTCTTTCATGGGTTTTTACATTTTCTTGAGTTCTTCTACTAAAAGAACCACCATGAATTTTACCTTTAAGCTCGTACATGTATTCTGGGTATTTGAATTTTGGAAATAGTGATATTGGGGAAAAGTGGGACTCTTTTTGGTCCTTTTCACATCTAAATCTATATTGTTTAAATATGCTAGAAATTATCTCGCTACCGATCTATAATGCAATGTGAATTTAAATTATTTCTGAGCATTCCATTTTCTTCTTGTGAATTGGCAAATTTTGTTACTCGGGCACTCTATTGTAGCTTGAGTTATGTTGGTAGCCATTGAACTAAGACTCTTCAGATATCCATAGTAGAGGGTGTGCTAAGTCACAATTGTTTTGATATATATCTTAACCCACTCACACTTTTAGATATATAGCTTCTCTTTCATATGAGTATTATTTTCATTAATCACTCCATGCCAGCTATAGACTGCTTCACTGTAGATATTTTGTATCTGTTTGTTTCCCATTTATTTTGTAAAATGATTTTAGATAACCTTTAGATAACCTTTTCATGAAATCATGCTCTGAGAGGTCACCATTTGTTGAAAAGAGAGCTCCGTTATGGAATTTTCCCCACTACCATTAAAACTTTTAGAGGCATAGAAGTTGTAAATTGTTGTAGCTTAATGTTCTGCATGCTTACTTGATTCACTAGTGATGCAATGATATTCTATGGGAACTTTACCCAAACTTGTCGTTTGTGAATGTATTTAAGGAAACCTTAATGATATGATGATGTTTGCTAAAATAATCTGAATGCATCAAATTCTTCTTTAAGCTTTGGTGCTCATGAAAATTTTGACCTGGGTTTTACCACTAGCCTTTGTCTTGTTCACCAAAACCTCTGTAAGATTTATGCATTTTATGGTAGATCAACAATAGAGAGTGCATTCCTCTTTTTGCTCTAAGGCTTGCTCTTTACTCACTTTATTGTATGCTGAAGGATAGAAATGGGTTTATTATGATACTGAAACATGCATGAATGTCAGGTTCTTTTGTTAATTTTACAAACTGAAAACATGAAGAATGGTGACTGTATGTTATCCCTTTCCCTGAATTGGAACATGACATATCTCATAGATGAATACTCATTTCAGATGCATTTTGATTCCTTTTATGCCTTGATTTACTTTCATATTCAGGATCAATGTGATCAATAGTTATTTGTATAATCAATTTTCTGCCATTTGAAAGGACTCTTTAGCTTCTGTTCCTAAAATTATGTACTTGTAACTTGATCTAGCACTATAACAATTCATTTAGATACTTCATGGTTTGTTATTGGGGTTGAAATCTGATAACTATTATCTTTGATCATATCATTCATTATCTTCTTTCTGCATTACTATTTAATTTATATAAATATTTCAAGTATGTATTAGTTTTAAAACATGATGGAAGATGTAAAATGTCCATTTTACATGGCGAAGCCCTATCAAAATTTTCTCAAATTTCCTTTTTCATTTTTCTTCATCTAGTAATCTTATCTTTCTAGTTAACTTCAACCTTTATATTCTGATTCTTCTAGCTTCACCTATTTGAAAATTTGAAACATGTACTATTATCTTTGAATGGAAGTAAGCATGCAAGTTTATCCTCTGATCTGCATTGTAACTCCTATTTCTAGAATAGCTACTGAACTTTGAGTTACATTCTTCTTTCATACCATTATGTACTTGTGATTTATTCCAACTTGATGTACCATAGGATAGAAGTCATTGAACTCTACAATATTTATCTAACAGTGAGGACTGTAAGACATGATTTTATTTTCTTCTTCACTATAACCTGTACCTACACACTTAAGAAAACAGTTAGAAAATATTTAGGCTTTTTGGCCTCTCTTATGTTCCATAGTTTTTTTTTTTTCTTCTCTCCTTATTTCTGAGTGAATAAATCATGTATGTTGTTACAGAAAAGTACTTTTATCAATTGTGCCTTTGATCCTCATGTAATTTATACCTCCTGTTGTTAAGAGATCCACCTGCACGAATTTGGATAGTATAGGAATATGGATTAACCCTGAGCTCATAAACTGATAGTTTTCCCTTTTCTATTTTTACGAGATATAGTGCCATTTGCCAAGTAGAAAAGATGATGATGGAACAAAGTTTGGAGTAGGAGATATATCGATGAAACAAAAGAAACCCCAAGTCAATGATGGGTTCATTCATACTCTTCTACTTTCTTTTTAATGCATATGTACCTCTTACTTCAGTAAATGTAGTTTACTATTTAGTAGTTGTATCTTGATTTTGAGTTACATCCCATGGCTTGTGTGGGAGAATTTGAAATTCGTTAAGAATAAAGCATCGAATTTTGAAACTGAGTTGTGTATTTCTTTCTGCTTTTCAGTTTTTGTACATGGATTGTATAATGATTTAAACAACTCAATAACATAATTGAATGTATTAATCATAAAGGAAAGAACTTTTAAAATACCGATAACTTTAACAATGAAACCTTGAATGCTACAATCTATAATTATGATTGTTATTCCAAAACATTACATTTCATCTATTTTGTAGTTTCATGTCTTCATCAAGGCAACACACTGTCATTTGGGGATTTGTGTTCTCTGCTGAAGATAATCATGAAATTATAGACTATATGATCTGTTACATTTTTAACAAAGACACATAGTCATAGATTTCATGTAATCATAAATTAATTCGATAGAAACAATATTGAACTGAAATAAACTCCCTTAGCTTAGGTCTACTTCACCAATGCTATCCATCGTAATGAAGTTTTGATTTTCCCATTTTTACACAAGTGCACAAATAGTCAACAAGCACATAAGAATACTATCAAGGCACCTAGGTTGTACCCCGTTTATAAGATATCACAATACGCAGACAGGTGTAGAACAATCTCATCGAAGAGAAGAAAAATTCACATAACATTCTTGACAACATTAAGCCAAGTGGCCATTTAGATAAACGAGATCTGAGTCACCAATCAAGGTAAAATCCAAGAAATATGGGAAATCAAAGAATATGGCTAAGTAGCCACATAAAAACCCTTGAAAATCTTTTAATAAGATAAAGATAACAGAAGAGCTTCAGATATTTTCAATAAAATCATAAAATAAAATTTTGGTCCTTGATAAAGGAACTTAATTTTATGAATAAAAACACATGAAATGTCCACAACACATTCACTTCACAACCCTTCATGGGCTGCTTTGATAGGGTACTATACATCAATCTTAGATCTAAGACCACACATACAAAAATGGATCAAATATGACACCATGTCTTGATATCTACTCTCCCATATGGGGATTATGTCGACAAAGATAAAACCATGAAAAACTAACGTAACCACTAAAGGAAGGGGAGGTCTGAAAAACCAAATAAGCTATAATTTTCCTCCAAACTGACCCCCAAATGGTACCTCTAACACTAATCCACAAGATTTACATCAAATCAAATAGAAATCTAGATAAGGAAAGGTCTCTATAGGGTCAATGCCATCACATGACCATAACCAAGAACTAAGAACACAATAACCAACATCCTTGGAAGGAAAGACTTTTTCTTAAAACTTAAGAAGTTCACAAGAATATCCAACTAAATTAGCATTTCCCATTAACCGAGTTTGACAAGACGCCCACTAAGCGGGTACAAAAATCCCACAAGTTTATTATTGTTATTATAATTTTAATTTCAGAGGCTCAAGTGTTCTATGTCTAAGTTTTTCTAACTACTTTTCATGTTCCCATGTTTTCCTAAGGTCTAAGCCTTAAACCCATGACTCTAATGCCGAGTGTAATGCTCATAGATATCGACGTTAAAATCCACACCAAGGTCTAATAATTTAATGGGAAAAAAATGTGGGATTTTTTTAATTTTAAAGAGTTGTAAGGGTAAACATTATTCACAATTTAATTAATTTCTTGATTAAACATTTCCACACAATCTTGTGGAATTCGGAATTAAATTAATAATTCAATATTATTAATTCGTTTCCCCAAAATAATTTACTGTATAAAAAGTCTCTTGTTTAGTTCTCAGAACTTAATTAGGTAATTTTCAAATATTTCATAGTCATGTCCCATTAGGTTATAATGGTATACCCTTACCAATATTTATTAAAAACCCTTTTCATTTCATTATTTAATTTTCATGCACAATGTACTATTTATTTCCTACCAAAATTTTTAACAACTTGCCAAGCCGCTAAGTGGCCCTATACAACCAATTACCCATACCCTTTTAATTTAATCCCATTCCAACAAAAATTCCATCATTTTAAGTTATATAGGATTTATATTCAACCATTAGATCAAGTCATTTTGGGCCATTGGATTAATGATGCCCTAAAATCTTTATGAGGTTTTCTCATTCTTTTTTTTTAACCCTAAACTCATTCATTTTCACTTTTGTAGGTTTGGGAGCATGGAGGCCATGGAAGGTTCCTCAAAGTTCTTGGATGGATACACATATTTGAAGAGTTGTTTTGCATCCCTCTCCTGTGATTGCTCGAATTGATTAGTTATTGTATTATCATTTTATATTATTATTTTTATAATTTACTCTATTTGGACATGGGCATTTTGACCCATTTTATTTCATATTTATTTGATATTTTTGCTGAGATCTATGTATATATATGTTGGAGATATACTATATATATATATATATATGTATATTAAAAATTTGGATTTAAATTTTTTTGGCTAGGAATACATGTGAATATATATATATGTGAATATATATATATATATATATATATATATATATATATATATATATATATAAACAAATTATATCGATTCGAATGCATATGTATATATTGCACACTGTTCAAATAAGATCCACAACATAAAAGAAGCGTAGGGTTATAAGGGGCTGCTACCCATAAATTGGTGTAGGTTTTTAAGGAGGGGATGTCGACCCCACCCCACTCCACATTTAATTAAAATGTGGGTTGGGGTGGGGTCAACACCCCTCCCCCAAAACCACTCAAATAAAAATACAGCCACAGGCCATGACCATTCAACCCACAAACTATTAACAAAAACGCATTTATTTTCTTTTGTAATATAAAAATATTTTCTTCTCTTAATATAATCTTTTATTAATAAGTTAGATTGTTAATATATTGATTTATATATATTTCTTAATGATATTTATATATGTATTGGTAATATATATATTTATAAAATATTAATATATATTATTAATATATACATATATTAAATATTAATAATATATATGTATAATGCAAAAATATTTCAACGATGGAATGTGGTTGTAATTTGTGTAATTATATATATAATTTCAAATACAATTTATATAATTGTAGGCATTTGTAATTATATATATTCTTTGGTTAATTATACACACTTTATGAATTTAAGTCCATTATAAATGGAAAATAAGAGCACATGTAGTTGTAAAAATTTCACTTCTATTCATATATGCGGGATAGTTGGAACAATTTCCGTTATAAAAATTGATTATAGATTAACTCAATCAATCCTTTTACATATACACAACTTGGAGAGAAAATGAGATATCGAGACACTTAAATATCATTACTTTTCAATTTTAAGTTTGCTAACAATGCAACAAGGAACTCAAATACACTTTTTTTACATCAACATCTTTCTTTTCCAAATAACTTACTTTGCAATTTGAATAATGTCGGAAATTCGAGAGAGTTTCATTTCCAACAATTATATAACTTCATATTTTTCCTTTCCACTATAAAATTACAATTTTTATAAATGAAGTTTACAAGAGCATGCTTCTAAAATACAAGAAATACAACCTTCCATTTTAAGTTCGAACAATGGGGTCAAATTTACAACATAGAGATTCTTCCAAAGGTTCAAATAGACATGTCTCCATATCAATCTTCTCACAAATTCATAGCTTCAACTTTGCACTCCTTCACCTCTTCAAATTTTTAATCACAATAGTAAGAAAGAGGGAGTAGGTGACACTCTCCACCAAACCTATAATCCAATAAGAGGAGAATCCATCCTCCTTATTGGCCTTGGATCCCCAACCAAAGAAAATGAGGTGGGTATTGAAACTTTGACAATTTTCACAAAATGGCTTCCACATAACATGCATTTCACAATATACAACACATTCAAATAAACACACAAAGAAAGATTTGCAAATTTTCCAACAACACATAGACTTGAGAACAAGCCAACAGGATCAAGGAATATGGGAACCACCTCTTTTTACCTTTAAAACGAGTTATGGGTTCCACACAAAATACCTCCAAGTGCACATCCAACTTCACAACATATCTCTTTTCGCTCCCAATGCAAAATACAAAAAGTATATAAATTTAATCCTTTTCTCTCTCCATAGGTTAAACCTCCTTCTCATAATCCCTCCACAATTCCTCACAAATTCCTTTTCCCTCCCCAATGGTCCCATGATTCCATATCCACATATCTTATAGCCATACTACACCAATCGCACTCACAATACACACACCCGCATCTACAAAACATACAACACGTAATAAAGAACAAGTTGTAGACCCTACCTTTCCATATTAGCTTCCATAACCTTGAATCCACAAGATTTAATCCTTTCAAAACCAAAGAAGCAACAAAGGAATCCTTCAAGCTGCAAGTAAGAATTCCCAAGACCAAATTTTAAAAGGCAAATCAAGAAAATGAGACAACTAACCCTCATTCCTCTAATTTCACACCAATAAATAGAAAAGAGGTGAGGATGATTAGGCTCCTCCATGTAGGATGCCACATCATCATTCATCCACTCCAACACAACAACTCAAACCCAAACACCAAGGAAATTAAATGAAAAAGGTAAGGCTATGACATGCCCACATACACACTTCACATGCAGCCCATACCTTTCAAGGACAAAATAAATGTGATAAGAAAATAAGTGACTTTATTTTCCCTTTTACACTCAACAAAGGATTAAAATGGTAAAAATTAGCCCCATACTTCATAAGTATGGTGGGTAGATGATTATGAGAGAACCATTTATAACCGTGTATTGTATAACCTTGCATGGTAAAAATTGAAAGGGACTTGTATTTTAAAGGGAATGAAAGATGCGATTAAGTTGGAAAAATATGGGTATCTTGTATCTTATTTTGGGTTGAGAAACATTTAACATTTTAAAGTTCTACCATTCATTTTGACTTTTATCAATAACTCTCCCTTACTTTGTTTTTTTAGTGAAATGGATGAAAGTAGGGTGCACTATAGTGGGTAAATTTATTATTGGTTTTTACATAATTGATTGAGAGAAAATATATCTCTTCTTACTATTCCTTTTCATTCATCCAATAACATTTTATGTCCTTAAAGTTGTAACAAAGAAAAAAAAGGAATTTTTGTTTATGGGCTGAAATATCATTATACTTGATTTGATTTTGAAAGGACCTCTAAAATCTGTTTTGAGATATGATTGATGAGGTTAATACATAATTTTTTTGGAAACTTTTAGATGCAACGTTCATTTATCTTATATGCAATTTAACTTTTGATATTTTATATGCAATGTCTTTTGTTGGTTTTTATATAAGAATGATAATTTAAATCCAATGAAATTTATGAACGTAATGCCTTCCTCAATTATTGTTGTTAAAAAGTTGTAAACTAGAAAAAATAAACTACAACCTTAAATAAATATATATATATATATAAAGAAATAAATCCATTTTGAAAATCCTGGATACGATATTACATTGAAAGTGAACCAATTTTATTAATATTTCCTTATACTAATGCTTTCAATTTAGATATAAGTGATTATATATATATATATATATATATGAGCCATTGTTATTGGCTTTGGATATTTTCTTGCAGAGATATAAATGTATTTTTTTATATATAAATACATATTATTTGTTTTAAATATAAATAAATAAAACCATAATGGTTTTGTTTGAAAATAAATTAAAAAAATTCTTGGGAGGGGAAGGTGCCGCGACTTGCGTCCCTCTCCAAACCCTCCTTCCCTACAATTATTTTCCCCATGGTGCCGCACCCCCTTTATTCGCCATACCCCGCTCTACCTCCTACACACCATTCTCTCCTCTATTCAACCCCAATGCGACCACTTTCCAACAAGAAACCCTATGAAATGTTTTTTGTATATAAATAAGACAATTAAATAAAATAAAACATATATATGTCAATCAAATATCCAATGGGTAGTAGTGTAACGGTTCTTGGGTCTCCTAGTAATTGGGAGGTTCAAGGTTCAAATCTCGGCTACCCGTTAAGGCAGCCTACTACCAACGGTTTGGATACCCAAGTGATGGGGCATCATGATAATGGGGTTTAATCCATGGGCTAGCTTAGAGCTTAAACTTCCATCCTTAGATGGTGCCACAACCCGTATGGGCCGGTGATGCCACAAAGGGCTAAGGCCCTCTTCCCCGGGTAACATTATTAAAACAAGTTTTTATGTGAATCGAATTCCATTCAAAAAAAGAAAAGACAAAGGGTAGATGGAATACCCAAACGAGAATATACCTCTGTTAACTTGATCAAGGAAAAGAATAGTATGTATATGAATCAAATCCACAAAAATAAAAAGAATAATGCATTTGAAACCATAGCTTATTTGATGAAATATATATCTAGGGAAGAGAATAATATTTCCTCCATTAAACCCTACATAAGAAAGAAAAGAAGAAAATATTCCATATGCCTCCATGGATTCACTCCTTCATCCTGGAGAAATGAGAGGAAGAGAAAAAAACAAAATGGAGGCAAATAAAAAAATGAAGGAAATTTTAGAAATAAAAATACGATGATTGGGGATTTTGGAAATCCCTAATATCTAGGGCCAAGATTTAAAATATCTAACGGCTCCTGTTAATCTCTACAACATGACATGGGTGGGATAAGTAATTAATTAACTTATGGGGGTGAAAGGTGGGTTAGGTGTTTAGGGAAATTAAAATATGGGTGCGGGAAAAATTTATTTACATGGGGATAAATAAATTGGTGGCTGACTATAGGGAATGTTTTTATTAAAAAAAAGTAACTTAGTTAAATTATGTCGATACTTTATTTCTTTAGGGGTATTTAAATAAAATAACATAATGTTATAAATAAAATGGGTCCGTTAAATCACTTTAAGGCTAATTTAAATTAAGTAACCCCTTTAATTTTAAGGGGACAAATAAATATCATTCATGTAAGAGTGTGTATTATTATTTATTTGGGATACAATAAGCTAGTTAAATAATTTTTTTAAAAAATAGACCGAATTTCAATAGTTTTAAAAGGGTATTTTAATGCCATAAAATGGGGCAATACAAAAAGAGTAATAAAAATGGAAGCCATACATTTTCAAATAATAGATATTTTCAAATTATGAGTTTCCATAATTGCAAAAAGTTCATATCTGAAAATGACTTTCTTTTGGCACAAAATAAATGTAAAAGTTTCAGCTATCAAATTAGAAATCTAGGTTATGTTTCTTTCAAAACCCTAATTTTTTAAGTACCCAAGAAATGAATATGAAAAAAATGTTTACCTTCATATTCACAACTCAAGTTCAGTTTCTAAGGGTTGAACTAATCCAAAAAACACGACCTAAATGAGAAACCAGAGATCTGAAGAAAAATTGGATCGAGTTGAGTCCATTATGAATAAGTTGGGTAAAGCAAACAAAACCAGGCTGAGTTGAGGTAAAGAAGGAGAGATTGAACATAAAAAATGTGAATCTCAAGCTCTCAAATCATTAGTGGTTGAGCTATTAGGATGAGGGTCGATCCATCTAAAAATTGAAGAAATCAAATCATGGAAAGCCAAGACCGTCGAGCTCCAAAAAGGTAAAGCTACAGTAGGAGAAGAACTCATGAGAGCTAATTCAAATCAAACCTTTAAATAAACCCAAGGAAATGTTAGAAAATATTAATTAATACATTGTTAATTATCTGATTCAGGTTGTTATTCTTTCCTTATGGCATCTTCTAGGTAGATGGTTTCATCCTTTACAACCGTCCCTATTTGTATAAATACCTGATTTTGACTAGCTAATAACATTCAAATTTTCTGCATCCTCTCTATTCTATCATTGGTATCAGAGTAAACATCTTGGTGCTAGAGGGAGGGTTTTTTCAACATCGTGTGGAGTCATACTATTTTCTCTTTTACGTGCAGATATTCCTTTACTTTCTGTTGACCTGTTGATGGAATTGATCTATTTTGGCATTTTAAAACCTGTTTAAATAATAGATCCCTACTAGAGCAGAGTGGCTAGTGAAAGGTAATGTGGAACAGATATTGTAGTTGGTTTGACTTGTGGATATTAAGGTCACCGGCGCATCTGATATTCCATTCCATCCTGGCATAAAAGACAATCCTGTGAGCCATCAGAAGAAAGTGAGTGAGAATTTAATAACCCGCCTTCACGTTGTGAGAGGATCTAAACTAAATTTTGAGAGACGGTTTGGGAAATCCTTTCTATTTTCATTTCCTCTATAGATCTCCTTCCTCATAATAATATTAGCACAAAAGTGTTGGCTAAGAATGGGTTCAAGTTTAAATGACATTTCTGGTGGGAGAGTAAAATTAACCTCGACATAAATCCCAGAATGATTTGTCTTCCTTGTATAATAATTTCAGGTGATTACATAAAAGTGTTATTGAGGAGCATTAGAATTTATGGTTGCCAATTTAGGAAAAGTGGTGACAGAGTATGTGGACCTTATGAGCTTCCTAATAGAAATGCCGGAGGACGTAAATTTTATCAGGGCATTATTCTTTGTTCAAAATCTGAAAGGACTGGTTCTCAAGTTCATATGTAACGGAAATATGGAAAGCATGTGTCATATTGGAGGTGTTTGTAACATGAATTTAAAGAAACTACTATAGATAGCAGAAAGATACTTTTGGATTCGGTACTTACCACATTGGTTGTTTTAAGTCTTACTAAATACATTCAAAGAAGGAATTGGTCGTGGAAATAAGTTTTTCAATGGAGCATATGCAATCTGCCTTGCGATGATATTCACCTATAAGGAAATAAAGGATTAGAAGATGTAGAAGTGTTTTGAATTAATGAGCCTCAAATCCATATTTTCTAACTAAGTAACAATGTACAGGAGG